>ML786519.1:697365-794160 GCA_009831015.1 Picea engelmannii | reverse complement strand
ATATATATATATATATATATATATTGTAGATGCGATGTTGCATTTCCAAAAGTTCCATTTAACATAAGAGCATAGAATGCATGCCATATATCACTTTCTCCATCGAGACCTCAAAAGAAATGTCCAAAAATAAGGTTTAAAAAGTTCATACAACATCCACATGGATCCCCATTAAAACACAGTTAGGAATGTTGCTCATGAAAATGCTTATAATTTTACAATTGTGAGGGACTGTGTAATATAATTGAAATACTAAACACAAGGAGTATAAATTTAATTAGTGATTGACCATCCACTTGTTCATGGATGAACTAGACTCCAACTTCTAGATACAATCGATCTTTTGAGAGACCATCAACTTTAACATTTATTTCTTTGTATACATAATGGGAAGAAATAGTGTTAAAAGTTATATGAGCAAGTTGGAACTCCAAAACAATGGGCCTCAGTATATAATTATCCACATAATTGATCCCATTCATTCAATTAGTAACAACTAGGAAATAACCAAATATTTGTATATTGAGTGCATCTTTTTCAGTGGCTAACATTAACAACAAATTAAGGGCCATAAATTCTACCATGTTATTTGTGCCCTCTCTCAACCTAGCTCTAAACATGATAAAATGTTCATCACTAAAGAAAATAACACCTCCCACTCCACATCTCATGGGATCTCCTTGGCATGCCCCATCGAAATACACCTAGGAATCACTTTTCTCAATATGTTCCACAACTATCGATCTCTGAGGCTTTCCTTTGACATATTATACAAATCATTCAAGAATGTACATACTCTGAATTTCACATTGAATTCAAGGTACAATCCACCTTCAAATATTTGATCATTGCAGGCTAACCATATTCCCCACTCCAACAACCAAAGGTAGTTCCTTAAATTTCTTAACAGTTGAATTATTGCACCACCTGTGCGATCCTTCATTTAGTGTGAGTCTCCCCAAAACCTCCATTAGGCCTATGAGAGCCTCCAACTATTTCCACACCTAAATTGTAGAAGGGAATAACCTTAGCAAATGAGCTATAGATTCATTAGATTCTTTGCAGAGAATGTGCCAACCAGATCCATTATTTCCTCTTCTTTGTAAGTTGTCCCAAGTAAGAGCCTTGGTTTTTTGTGGCAGACACATAATATTTGGGATTTTTAAGGGCATTTGAACTTCCATATTAATTTCCACCATCATACTACATTCTCCATTCCTTCATCTATGCTTAAACACTAATAACCAAGTTGAGGAGTATACATTCCTCTTACATAATTTGAGACTACCTACCATTTCTTGGAAGGTTGTCATTTTACAAAGGAAGTATGGTCAACATCAAAGGTTCCATCAAATGGTAATGGAATTTGAAAATGGGAGTTGGTTGATGAGGCTTTCATGCAGAAAAGGATGGACGACAAAATTGTAACAGAACATTAGGCTTTTTCTTTGACTATTTTTTGGGCAATATTGTTGGCACAGAACAATGAAGCCTTCCAGGAGCTGGTCCTTTCTCACTTGTAGTTGTTCTATAAAATTCAATATGCTTATGAAGGGATCAACAATAAAGTGAAACCTAAGGTGCCAAGGAAGATTAATCCATTGGAGATTGACAAAAGTAAACCTCAGGGTTTGTTTTATGAACATTAAGGGGGAACCTCGGGACCAGTGAGGTAAGGGGAATTTTCTTTTTATCTATTTTAGTCATAGAAATTATTTCATGTATGTTCTAGTCATAGGAAACAATAATATGGTTGAACTCAAGGAAATTTTGGTATTGATAGGAATAACAGTGGATAGGGGTATTAGTGAGCTGCGAATTTTTCAATGCCCTAGTTTGGTTTGTTGAATGGGGATTTTTAGAGCCACGATATCAATTTATCCTGTCTTATCACCCATATGAGAGAGTAAGTAATTGGGTTTTCTTTCTTTAGGTGTAATCATATCTTCCATGAGCTAAATGTATCAGTAGTCAAGTTGTCCAAGAAAGAACTTTGTGGTGAAAAAGGTGTTCTTGATCTAACTAAGATTAAATATAAGGTTTCATCTTCTTATCTACCTTAGAGACATGTATTTGTATAGATATTTGTTGGAGGATATGATTTGGGATATGAGACACATTGATAGTTTGAGATATTTTTGGATTCTAGTTTTCTATCATGATGAAAGGATTATATAGTTCTGCTCTACTTCATGTGGTTGTTGGCTTTTTTTCTTTTATGAAAACATTGGTTTATGATGCGTATCATGTTTCGGTGATGGTTATATAAAGCCCGAGATTATAAACCATTTCAAATCTAATCTTTTTGGTTAAGACTTCAAGCAATGCCTAATTAGTTATGTGTCCTTGGACACTTACAACATGTAATATCACTATTTCCTTCTTGAAATAAAGATAACATTTTTTTTTTGCTTATTCTTTTTTTTAGTATATATATATATATATAAGATCACAACTTATATAGCTTGGTGGGCTAGCTCAAGTGGTTGATTCTTTTTAGCTTCATGCAAGGGGTCTCGAGGTCGGTCCCATAGGCTGGTTGCCTCTACTATGAGCCTCGCTCAATGTCCTTATCGGGTTATGATTAATAATCGGTGCCAATAGGTTTACACTAGGTACCATCTACGAAATGTGAGGAAACATTGGGGGTTTTCTCATGACATTTTAGTTAGATATATATCAATGTGTGTGTGTATTCCAAAGTAAATATCTCTGTGATTTGTATTAAATTCAAATAAGCATCGAAGTGCATATATTATAGACCACATCCCTAAGGCTAAAAAATTGTTTGGGTACAAAACACCATAAAGACAAGAAAATGCTACCATATCTAAACTGCCAACAAGGAGCTAGACAAAGAATCAAGATGGTTTTTCTAGCATTCATTAAACAAGAACTACCAACATGTATTGAAATGATCAATTTTGAAGATAATAACACCCACACAATAGGGTGAAAAAAAACTTCCCATGAGGGGAAGACAAATTATCACTCCCAGGGAAGGGAGAGGAATCTTCCCATGTAAAGGAAGACTGTAAATCCAAAAATAATCTAGATCCAACCCATGGATGCTAAGAAGGTCCACTGTATCAAACTGCCATGTTTGATAGAGGGTCAAATTAAATTGCCTATTCTTCACTTGGATTTTTTCTGAGTCATAGTTGGGAAAAGGCTATGAACATAAAGATCAACCCCCAACCAAGAGCCATTATCAACTAGGGGTCAAGCATCCAAGAGATACTCTAGAGAGATGAAACAACCATTCAAAACTATCTCAACCAAGGAGACAGTTGATCTAGGATACAATTGATCACTCCATCTAACCTCAATACATTTCCTTAATGTTCCTTAACCAACAAATCCTCCTGTCAAATGGAAAAAATGGATTTGGTGCCATAAAGTCCATATGAAGTTGATCGTTGAGAGAAAATCTCAAATCCAAGAAATCTACAAACGATGCCACCTTTTTGTCACTTCATTTAAAGACTCCTCATCATTCCTCACCCTAGCTCACCTCCATTGCTTCTCTAGATTAAGTTCCGAAGCTATGTATTACAACAACTAGAGAAAAACCCTTGCAAATCAGAAATTCATAGTGATTGAAACTTAGAATTGAACCAAATCTAACCCAAAACTACATGGATTCAAGCGATCTTGATGTTAATTTGAGGATTATTGTCCACAGATCAAAACTAGGAACATGCTCACTATAGATCCCCTTAATATTATGGACAGATCCACTTGGAAATGGATAAATATGCCCGACTTATGAATAGATAATCTCTAAGTTATTGCTTGGCCTTATATCACATCTGATTGCTAATGAATAGATCTACTCGACCTATGCTTAGAAATGCTTGCAAAAATGTAGGTGTTGGATAGACTTGTGTATGTGTTCAAAAAAATTAGATCCAATGATGAGGAGCAAATATTGTTTTATTATTGGACAAGGTTCAATTGTGGCAAGGACTTTTCCTATAGCAATAGAATCACCATAAAAATAGTGGTCCAATATTTGGATGCCTATTAAAGAAAAAAAAAAATACACACATAAGTAAATCAAAACTTCACGGCACTAATATATATAACAAATTTCCATAAAATATATTATATAAACATATTTAAACACCCTAAACAAAGTCCCATGCAAAAAAATTTATGAATTAATTATCTAATTCATTTTTACTTCCAATAATTTATAATATCCTTCTAACCCCAACCGTGCTCCAGATTGATTTCTCTACGTAAAAACACTCAACACTCATGAATCCCATGACTTCTAGGTGTCTGGAAGAAAATTTGTCAAAAGTCACAAAGATTCTTTGGTCCTTACAAAGACTTAGAGCTTGACATGTTGGGATGGATGTTCATGTTAATAAAAACAGGTAGCCCCACTTTTTTCTAAAGTGTTGGTTGCCAGCTTTTAGATTTTGACTTCAGAGTTATATTTTATCTCAGGTATGAGTTTGTTTTTATAGTGAAATTGATGCCAAATACTCCCACATGGTCTCTCTGTTCCCTGATTGCCATGAAACAATACCAATGTAATCTGATATTAATTTTTAATTCAAAGATGTAGACATGATATTTTGATGAACATAAGAATTTTTAACAGTAATGCACTACTTTCCACTTAAGGTTTATCCCTAGCTTGGTTTCCAGTGTAAATTATGCATTTTTAAAGTATCTTAAAAAAAACTCATTTTCCATATTCTGCCAAAGGCTCAGGCAATTTAATTTGTTAAGATAAAGACCACTTTTTGTCCCTGTCAGGGCAGAGTCCCCACCTTGTTCAAAATAATGGCAGCCAGTGCAAGCTGAACAATTCAGTCCCAGGCTAGCCTTAGATTGAATTTTGACTAGTTTTCTAATTGAATTTTAGAGATATTCTCAGTGTGGTGTAAAAGAAACCTCATCAATAACTTATATAATAACATGTCACAGCCATTGCAGAGAAGCTCATAGTGGGTTGTGTTTAGAATTCTTTTTGTTGTTTATGTAAAGGTGGGTAGTGACTCAAGGAGCTTGTCCTCACACAGAAAATAAAAAAGGAGCCTGATTTCCAGTGGATCTCTGACTAAATTATGAAGTTTTAAGTTACTTTTAAAAAAACTCATTTGCTATATTCTTGTCTCACGCAATTTAGTTTGTTAAGATAAAGACCACATTTTTGTCCCTGGCAGAGTCCCCACCTTGGTCACAACAGTGGCATTATTGAACTGGCAACCAGTGCAAGCTGGACAATTCAGTCTCAGGCTAGCCTTCAGATTGAATTTTGCAGATTTTAAAGTATCTCACTGTAGTGCAAAAGGATCCTCATCAAACATATATAATAATATGTCACGGCCAACATATATAATAATGTCACAGCCATTGCAGAGAAGGTCTAGTGGGTTGTGTTTTATAATTATTTTTTGCTGTTAATGTCAGTGACTCAATGAACTCGTCTCCATAGAGAAAATTTTATAATTATTTTTTGCTGTTAAGTTCAGTGACTCAATGAACTCGTCCCCACAGAGAAAATTAAAAAATGGGCGTATCTCAGTATTTAACTAACTTGTCCCCACAGATAAAATTAAAAAGTGGCCATATCTCAGTAGCTAACTCTTTGATCATATCTCAGTAGTAAAACTTTATTATATATATTTAACTTTAAAGAGCATGCCTTGCTTTCTATCATCTTTGTACGTTATCGATCATGTCATGCAATCCATGGATTCATTCCTTATGTGTGGAATCATATCTCAGTGGGTTCATCAGCATTGTATATAAATCATTCCATGATTGTATAGAATTATGCAACACCAATGTAGATGCATTGTGTTTGATGGCATGGATTTTGGATTTCATATTTCAATTATGTAAAATTATGTAAAACTGCAGTCTTTATAAGTATAAATTGTATGAGAATATTTGTCTTCCTCTCCTCTGAAGGTTGAAGATGATTTATTTATTTATTGAAATATTAGTATTTATATTAGTTAATGTAGGTTGACTCATCACAGTTATTTAAGGAAGATTACATCACTTGGAATATGGTGGTGGTCTATAAGAGAGTAGACTTTTACTCCTACCAAATGTCTCTAGGTTCGTTAGTCTATTTCTTTAGGTTCCAAGAAAACAACCCCTTAACCAAACAGAAACAGTTTTAGATCATACTCCACGATATATATATATATATATATATATATATATATATATATATATATATATATATATTAGTAATATTATATAAGTACAAATTAATAGTAATTGGCTTGAACACAATTATGTTTGCATAGCAACAATTTGTCCCAACCACTAAATACAAAATAGAAAAAATAACTCAATTAGGGCATCCAGAATATGTAATCTCAACCACTGAAATGTGCAATTCCAACTATCCTTCTAAATTTCTAGTTGGATTATAGACAAAACTCGTAGAAAAAACATGGCAAAAAAAAATTAAAAAGTAGAATATAGACCGTGAAAAATGATTGCATGGTAGTTTTGAGTTAATGAAGTTGTAGTTTTGTGATTATTTTCATTTTAGCATTTTGGCACTAGTACCAAGTCAACTCAAGGGATTTGTTGGTTACTAATCTCTCTTCCTACTCTTGTGCTGACCCAGGTTCAGATCTGAACATGTTTCCAACAAAACCCTCTAAAACCATCGACCCTCCTGGTAAACCAAAGGGCAATGCTACACACATAATATACTTCATAGTCTCACCGAGATAGTTCTATGGGTGACTGCAATGCTCAGGTGCTTGCAGTCTAGGAAAGAGTGGGGATCTAGGATTGTAACTGATCTTTCTCAAGCCTTAAACTGATTACTCAATTTATTATTATTATTAAGGTTAATTCATCTGTTAAGTCTATGCCTGCATTCTAACAAATCTAACATATAACAGATCTCACAGAATTATCCATTTGTAGTCTAACTACTTACAGAAGGTAAATACACATTAAACACAAAACATAACACAAGCGTTACCGTGGTTCACCCCCTCCTGGGCTACGTCCACAAAGATCTGGCTTCTTGGGCTCTTTTATTCATATTTCTGCAATATATGGCGTCGCGCGCACTACAATTCCAATCATACAATCACGAACCAGGTTCCACAATCCTCTATGAGGATGACTAGATCACACTAGGCTCCCCACCCTGCGATCTAACCTTCAATATCTAACCACTTGACTCTCCTACAACTCAACAACTTACAAATATATATCAGATCTTACAATAGTTCTCCTAACCAAACAAAACAAAATTCATCCACCTCGACCTAGACCTCCTAGGTACTTATTTATACTAATTTACAGCTTATCAGTTGTTACATTCTCTTACAAAAACCCTAACCCTAGCATGGTTAGGTTTTCCTGCATGCGCTCCTTGCATGTTTTCCACCTTTGCATGCATCTTTTCCTCACACGTGCTGCTTTTCCTGCCAGCTGTCTTATTCCAAATTCAACTTTACTTTCCAAAAATGGAATTTTCCTCAAAATTGGCATGTTCCCAACAGACCCCCAAAATTGACACGTGGTTCGTCTTGAGCCACCTAGGCAGTGAGCGTTCTCTCGACAGCCTCTGCTAGGTTGTGGAACTTGTTTGCAATTTCCCTCCCTCTTGCCTAGACCTGCGTGGCCTTCTCTGTGACTGCTTCTAATACTTGTGTTGTGATCTCCTCCTAGATCATCACTGTGCACTCTATCTGTGCTTTCACCATGTTCTTCTCCTCCTCCTCCAACTGCCCAATCATCTGCACTTCTTTCTCTTAAAGGGCTTCCATCTACGCCTGTCTTTCCTTCTTCTGCGTCTACACTGCTTTTAACTCTACCTGCAACTTCTTCACATCTTGTGTTCCTTTCAAACGCTATGTGATACTCATTGCCTTCTGCCTCTTCTTGAGGTCGTGGATAGTTGCGCCTACTCTTTATTCTTTCTAGTCCCACTGTTGGACCTGCTCATCTTCCTCTAGCATTGTCCAAAGTTGCATTGCTCTGTCAAACAGTCATGTTGTTGCATTGATTTTTCTTTCCATCTCATCCATTTGACTTGCATCTTCCTGGTTCCTTTGCTCCTTCACCTATGGGGGAGTTGTTGGATTGAGCCTTTCTTTTAATGCCCCGATATCCTACTGGTACTGATCAATTCTCTGTGCGATGAGGGCGATATTTTCCTCTTCACTTCACTCCATTGCTTGCACGTTTCTCGGGATTCGATTGTATGACACTATCAATCCCTACTATATCCTATCTGCACATTCTTTCTCCTCCTTGGTTTCGAGCTTGACCTACTTGACTACCAATTCTAAGGATTCCTTGAAATTCTTTGTATGTTGTAATTATGTTGCATCTGTTCTTGCGCATGACTCCACCTCCTGCACGACAATGACTTGAAGCTTATACACTGCCTTGGTTTGTATCCTTTCCATTACCAACTCTACTTGCGCCAGATCCTTCAGTGGTGTCTGGGCAAGGGTCTCATCCATATGCAACATGTTGGATGCGACTTAGAAGTTTAGGCTTGCATGTGCTATAGTTTGGATGGTATCTTGCTCGTTCGGAGCGACCCTTGTCTTTGCTTCGGTTGCTACGGGGAAGGAATCTGTTCCCATTTCAGGCCTGTGTGTTGCTTTCATCTTCTCTAGGACTTGTCTTCTATCGGCCATATCATCTTGAATTTGACCTCTTTGGTGTTGGGCGTCTTCGAACTCCTCATTTGTGCATTCCTATACTTTTCCTGCCACGAGGTCGGCGTCATCCTCAATAATCATGTACTTTGGCAGCTTCTTGTGTGCCTTTTCGCTCTTGCGTGACCCCCCTGTATGTATGATTGGCTACTTGGGTTTCCTTGTTACCTGTGGGGTGGATTTCGAGGGAATTTCTTGTGTCATTGTATCCCCCATTCCTTGTTCTCCTCGTGTTGGGGAAATGTCTTTTTTTCCTGTCTGCGCATCTTTCTTTGGTGCACTCCCCTTCTTATGTTGCGCAGGATTCTGAATTGGCTTCATATTTTTTGGCGCAACACTGTCTCCTACAGGTGCCTTAGATCCTCCTGCTTCTACCTCCTTCCTCATGGGCACTTCCTTAGCAATGATTGAGATGTTCCAATCATCTTGCCATTCACGCATCGCCATTTCTACATCTTCTCTGCTAATGCAGTATCAGATTTGCAACCATTCCTTGGTTGGATCCCTACATGCCTATATCCACATGGTGTGGTGCGTGGATCTGAAGTTTTCGATAGCTTGGTATTGCGTGACAACCTCTAGAGTGATCCTCCATGTGTTTGCGATGCTTTCTTGGATGTCGTTGAAGTACCGTGAAAAGGTACCTGCGTTGCCACTTCTTCTCTTAGGGTCAAAAGTGCTCCCCATTGAGGTATACCACGTTGCGCGGTAGCGACCTATCCTGTAGAAAAAATACGAGCATGGTGGCTCCCTCCACTTGACTAATGCTATCATAATTAACAACCAAGAATAATGAAAGTCTGTCCTGAAGTCCTGCGCTTCTTTTCAATCATCGAGGAATAGGTTCAATAGGTAAGGGGCCCAACTGAACATGGTTCCATTGGTGCACTCTGCTTCAGCAATGAAAACCCCTGCAGAGACTTCCTCCTTGGGACACTTTCTTAGCATCTTGCAAGCGATAATATTTTTGGCCATTCTTGTGGTTGTGTCGTTGATTCTTTTGATGATTATACCACGCGTGCCCCTCTCTATCCTATAGGTTTTATTCATATCCTCGTCAAGCATTTTCTCTTTTGTTTTGTCGTCCAGGTACTGCGTGAGATTCTCTCCCATGGACGATAGGCCTGTGATGAAGGAAATCAACTCGACATCGATTAAGACAAGTTCCTCCAGCCATAAGAAACCTCCATGGAGGATCGCCATTAACTGCTTGGTGTAATTGTTTACCTCCTTCCCCCTGCCAAAATTGGGAATTTATACCAGGTTGAGGATACTTGTGTTGGCCAAGCTGACTTCCCATGTCTTTGGTTGCATTATAGGGTCGACGAAGGGTATTGTGCTTATGTTTTCCATGTATACCTATTGCGCAAATTATAGGAATTTTCCTGCGTTGGCCACATCGTGGTCCGAATATTTCAATTTCTCCATGCATCCCAAAAGCGTTGGCATGGTTTGCGCTCCCTCTGGAATGTGTGGTAGTACGATGGTTTCATCGGTCTGCTTGTGCGCGGACCACGCCATGGGATGTTTTCCATTTCTTCTGATCGGTGCGTTAGAGGTCCCAACCTCCACTTTCCTATGCTCTACACCTGAGTCTGGCTGCCCGATTAGGTCTTCGACCAACCATTCCTACTACTGCGTAGACCGTGCTTCAGGTTGTGGTCTTAGCACCGAAACCTCTACTTGCGCTCTAGCTTCACCATTTGTTCTTTGGGATTCTTTGACCCTCGCAGGTTGTTGTAGGTTTCCTATGTTGTCTATTTGGTGGCCCTGCACAGTATTGATTTCCATGGCAGTCATTCTTGGAGCTTGTGCTTCTTCAACCACCAATGTAGGGCTTATTGGTTCGATGCACAGGGATAGAATTGCATCGACATCAACTACTCCCTCTCTGAGAGCCATTTCTTTCTCGACCTTCACAGTGTCATGTGGTGCCCTAATGCTGTTGTGGGTTTTCCTCTTGGTTTGGCTCGGTGCACCAATATTTGGTGGTTCCATTGTGGGTGTTTCTCACTTTTTGTCGAATGGGCTTCGACTGGTTTTCACTGTGTGCTCATCTATTCTCTTCTGCTTTGTGTGCTCTCTATCACTGTAAGTTTTCAATCTCACAATAAATTGTAATCTGTCCACGTTGCCCCTTTATATAGAAGGTACCATAAATTTCGTGAAAATTCTGGAAGAAGATTCCTTAGATGTGATTAATTCAATACAACTTTACGAGTACGTCCCATTTAATTTTTATAAATGTCACCAGTTGGCACCTTTTTGTTGTAACCGTCATTTTCCTCCTTTCTGACTGTTTTTCCTTTTTCCGGTGCACTGAACTTTTTTAGTGTCTCGTGCATTTCCGCTGTGATTTTTTGTTAGTGCGCAGTGTTTTTCTTTATGTTACCCATCTACTACTTGCATGCATTTTTTCCCTTTTGTCGTGTTGAGTCTACTTTTTCTGCACACCATTTTCCCCAGTAATTTTTGTATTTTCTTTCTTTTTTGTTTTTGTATTTCTTTTTCCTTATTTTTCTCCTTTTTATTTCTTTTTGTCATTTTTCTATTCTAGCTTCTACTATCTTATACCATGTACATGTCTTTCTTATTGCATTGTAACTTTTAATTGTTAGGATATCGACTGTCCCTGTATAGTGTCAGTCGACTCTCTTTGATCATTCCCTTCATTTATGTTCCTTCCATATCCTTTAGCTGCACATATCCCCCATACATGATAGTCTTTACTTCATAGGGCCCTAGACTATGCATTCTATACTTACCAGGATGTTGAAAAATTTTACTGTCATAGAGTAAGACTAGGTCTCCTTCCTTGAAATTCTTCCTCTTGATATGCTATCATGCCAATATTTGTCTCTTACTTTCTGTACTTCTTGATGAAATCCTACCAGAATGCTATCCTCTTCCATCTCCATTAATTGATTTATCCTTTCCTTTACTGCGCCTCTTTCTTTCATGTTGGTAATTGCTGCTACGTGCAGACCAGGTACCAGAAATTCTAATGGTACTACTACTTCCTACCCATACACCAACCTAAATGATGTATGTCCTATCAACTTCTTGCATGTAGTCCTGTATTCCCATAGTACTGCTAGTATTTTCAAATCCCAATCATCCATGTTGACATTACATATCTTTGTCAGAGCATTCTCCAAGATCTTATTGAAGGCTTCTACTGTTCCATTTTCCTAAGTATGGTACGGTGTACTCTTCTGGTGATAGACTTCAAAATACTCATTCATAGACCTGATAGTGTTGTTGATGAAGTGAGTACCTTTGTCACCCATCCAAATTCTTGGACATCCAAATCTGGTGATCAGTTGCTCAAACAGAAAGTGTGTTGTTGTCTCTGCAATGCAGTCTTTGACTAGTGTTTCTTCTTCCCATATGGTTAAATATTCCGTCACAATAATTATATATCTCGCTTCTCACATTTTGTTTGGTGGATGGATTGGCCCAACAAAGTATATTTCCCATTTTTCAAATAGATACAAATTTACTTGTGGTCTCAGAGGCATATCATCCCTTATGTTGGGTTTTCCAACCCTCTGATAGACATCACATTACCGACAATATTCCTTAGCATCTCTCTGGACTATTGGCCACGATAGTCTTGCGTGAAATACCTTATGAGCAGTAGCATTTCCTACATAATTTCCTCCATCTATTCCCTAATGAGATTCTGCCAAAATTCTATTCGTTTCATTTTCTAGTACACACCTTCTCATAATGTTTCCTGCACCCATCTTGTATAAATTTCCTGAAATAAGTTGATAGTCTGCAAATCTGACTACCAAATTCTTCTTCTATGCAATGTTAAATTCTTGTGGCGCAATCCCTGTGCTCAAATATTCAATGATATCAGAAAAATATTCATCGGATATTTGTACTGAGAACAACTGCGCATCAAGGAAGTTGTCTTCCAAGTTGGTCGTTGGTCGGTTCCTCTCCATTAGTCACCCTTGAGAGATGATTCGCTCCTACATTCATCTTCCCTAGTTTTACTATCACTTCAAAATCAAAATTTTGAAATAACAACAACTATCTACAGATCCTCCCCCCAACACTGTCATGTTGACTAAGTATTTGAGGGATGAATGATCTATGAACATCTAAATTTTTTTTCCCAGTAACTAATGTCTAAATTTATGGAGTGCATAGACCATAACTAGGCCTTCTCTTTCTATAGTATTGTAGTTCTTCTCTAATTCTGACATTTTTCTGCTTGCAAATGCTATAGGATGGTCCAAATCTCCTACTTCTAGCTGTTCCAGAATTGCTCCAAGTGTTATGGTTGATGCATCTACATGTACATGAAAATTATTTTCCCAATCTGGGAATACTAGAATAGGTGTTGTGAACATTTTTTCTTTTAAGGTGTCCAACCCTTGTTTGACAATATTCATTCCACTGAAATCTGGTATCCTTTTTCAATAGTTTTTCCATCGGTGCAGTAATCTGCGCATAACCCTTTATGAAGTTTCTGTAATAACATGTATGCCGGAGTGTTGCTCTTAACTGGCGCACTGATTTGGGTGGTTGTAAGTTAACAATGACTGCAATCTTAGCGGGATCCACCAATAACCATCTTTTACAAACTATATGTCCCAACAGTATTCCAAAAGGTGTCCCAAAAATGCACTTCTTGATATTCAATGATATCTGACACTCCCTACATCTTTCCAACATTATCCTTAATAATTCCATGTGATATTTTAATAGACTATATATACAGTCCAATCATCTAGATATACTTCTAAGAACTGATGTATGAATTCCTTAAAGGAAACTATGACTACTCGTGAAAATATGGCTGGTGCATTCTTCAACCTAAAAGGCATGACTGTGTGTTGGTAGGATCCCCATTCTATGGAAAAAGTAGTCTTATACCTATCTTATGGGGCTATCTTGATCTGATGGTATCTTGAGAATCCATCTATAATGAACATGCTTCTTGGCCTCCCACATTCTCTAGGAATTCATCTGTAAAAGGTGTAGGGAAAGGGTCATGTAGGAAAGCATCATTCAATTTCCTCATATATACAAAAATCCTTATCCCCCCCTATTTCTTCTCTTGAAATATCATAAGGCTTATCCATTCAGATTCCTCCATTGGTTCTATGATACCATCTTCCAACATTCTGACAATTTTTGCTTTCACTTTCTTCTTATATATTGGACTTAGTCTATACAGTCTCTTTCTGACAGATCTAGCATCAGGTTTGAGAGGTATCTTCATCTCTCCTAACTCTCCTTCTATGCCTTTCGTATCTGTAAAGTTCGTTGGGAATAGGTTACTGTACGCGTGAAGTAACTCTGTTATCCTTTCTACTGTTTGTTCATCCCAATAGTCTCCAATGCTGCCCATTTTGGGATTCTCAATTGTCCTAATGTTGAATTTATTCACCTTGATTGGTGCAACAAATAATTCTAACTCCAGGGATGGAACTTCCACTTCTCTTTCACCTTCAACTTTTGTAATATGAATGTTTCATGAGTCATCTTCATCTGGTGCTTCTTCCTACACATGATAACATGATAATAGTTCTTTCACTATCTGTCTATTCTGTTGTTGGTGTTCTGTCATGAGTTCAACCTCTATTTCATCGATAAATATCACACCTCTTATCTGCTTCAGTGTTGAATCCATGTTGGGGTTCTCATTTTCAAATGAGAAGTTTACTATAAAATTATGCTGTAATGTTGTCCATTTTGCAGTGCCTCTGCGTAGTTCCTGATCTACATACCCGTTTTATGGAATTCCTTCCAATGTGTGGATGAAATTATGAGGCCATTCATATGGTGGTGTCATCCTCCATTGTGTATTGCATTTCTCCTAATGTTCTTCTGGTGTCCCCTGTCCATCATATCTCTGCATTTTATTTCTCCCCTGTTGTGTGTCGAATCTAATGCGCAGTAACCTCTTACATTGGTACCAATCCTTAATTGTTTCTTCGTGTGAATCCAATTATCTTGCAGGTGTTTCCTTGTGTGCAATGTCCAAGGCTAAGATCCTCTGATTCTTTGACACTTCATCTTCGTATCTTGTTAGGAATTCTTCTAATTGATTTATTCCATGAAAACTAGGAGGTTCTTTGATCTCGGTACCCACCCATCTTACTACGCGGTCTATTCTTGCACACTTTGTTGTAGAGACCTCAAGTAATATCTACTGCCAATTCTCCAAACTATATATGAGTTAGAAACACATGATGTTATGCTCCTCCAGCTGAGTACCCCATCTGCAGCTAGGTTAACATAATATTCTTCGCGCGTGGTGGTTCTGTATAACTGGTTTATTTCTTCCAAATCCAGACAAGTTGGTTCTACAAACCTTTCCCCTTCTGAAGAGTCTAATGGCACAATAACTCTGTATTCTCCTGATTCAAATGTCATCTTCTTTGTCTTCAATTTGATTATGTCTTGGTCATTGAATGTACAATCCAAGCCAAGCAAAGTTGGATAAGTTGTTGTACCATCTACTATTTCTATCACTTCAAAGTCTACCTTAGTGTGCACTCCATCCAAATCTACTGTCACACCTTTTATCCTTCCAATTGGTAGAACTCTGTGTTGGTTTTCTAGTTTCAGTTGGACATGTGAGTAGCCTAATGTGGGCTCTCCCATACATTTTCATGTCTTCTTAGGTAATGTGTTGACCTCAAAGCCTAAGTACAATATAATGTCTCCCATATTGAAATCCCCAATGTTAGAATTCAATCTGAATTCCCTACTTGTCCTCCTTCTTGAATGGAGGTGATTAACTGTCTTCTACTCTAATTTCCCCTCTACCTATGTGTTACATATTTCTAATATATGTTGCAAAACTTTAACAGATGATGGATCATTCAATATCTTAGAAGAAGATTGCAGAAAAATATTTATGGTACTTACTCTCTCTACATATTTTGTTTCACTAGTGTGGTCCATTGAGGAGGGAATTTTGTACATTGGTATGTTCTGAGTGTGATATGCAGTTGATGTAGATGCAACATCTTTCTTGAGGAACTCTTGTCTTACCTCCTTGAATATTTATTTTTCTTTCCCCGCCTTGAACTGTTTCTGTGGTTCAATATTCTTCTTCACCCATTGGTGTTGCGCTGGATCCTGTCTTACTGTGTCAGCTCCTGTCGTAGCTCCTCCGTGGGTGACTATGTTGATGTTCCTCTGTTGTGGTAAGAAAAATGTATAAATATTCTCCCTGTTACTTTGGTTTATGATATATTCTTTGTTGAATTTTCTATTAGTTTGAAGTAATTAGGGAAGAAAATGATTAAAAAGCTCTTAGGAAATAATATTAGATATTTTCTAAGCTTTGGTTTGAATTGTTTTGATTTTATGCAGAAATGGACAATTGTTTTTAACTAAGGATAATCAAGAAGATCATGAATATGCACATACCATTGAATATCGAAGAAATCAGGTACAAAACGGTTCAAAGAAAGATTGATTTTTTTATCTTGCAATCTTCATAAATAATAAAAGCAATCCTAAGGATCTCTCGATCCTCAGGATAGATTAATTTACTTGTCTCATTGTAATAGATAAAGAAGAGTGAACGATAGAGAGGAATACCATAATTCAGATCTCTTAATTATCGACACTATGTACAATAATCCCATTGTAAATGACTTATCAATTATGGAATTAATGGAAGCTTCAAGGTTTTGATCATTTCCGCGTACTGATTTTTTTACAACAGTATCTTCTAAAGACTGTGGGCCCAGTCGACAAGAGCTACTGTATTATCTGGAATCTTATCGATTATGTTATAAATCTGTGATCTGATATTCCCTTAAATAATTAGAATAGATTCATTCATGTGTTTTTTTTATTATGAATTGGTTGTGTTATTACATTTGTAGAGAATAGATTATCGATTGTTGTTCAAATGCTGATTGCTGTCAATTTATCGCTTATGGATTCCTTTCATTAAATTCACATTTGTTGTTCATTTCTTTAAATTCACATTTTCTATTCCTTTCATTGAGTTTGCATTTGTTGTTCCTTCTTAAGTATTCAATATATCACTATTCCTTTCCAATAGATTAATTAATCATTGAGAGATTGATTCATTAGTGTTTTTGTAGATTAAATTGTTGTTTTCTGAATAGATGAATAAGTTCAGTAATTAATTGATGTTTTTTTGCATGGTGTATTATTGCCCAGAATATATTTTTGGTGATTGAGTTATTAGTTTTAGATTTTGTAGTTAATGGGTGAAGAACTTGATTATTGCAGTAATTTAGATAGACACAGATTTGTTGTAAGTGAACTATCTACATGATTTAAACCTCTACAACTATCTACATAGACTTTGCTAACAATCTTGAGAGAAAAGACAAATCTTCAGTTGATAAAATTAATGTCATACTAAGGTTGGTTTTAGGACATCTTTAGAGCCCAACATCTTTGTGTCGTTGCCGGGGAGATTGCCAAAGATAATATAGGTTGCGTCTCTGAAAGGATGATGTATTGAAAATGGAAGGTAAGAACCTACGGAGCAAACAAGTAAAATTATTTTTTCAACGCCTACCTTCAACTGATGCATAGAGGTTACATAGGTGCATAGAACTTGTGTCGATATGTATGACTAAGAAGAAAGAGCCTGAAAAACAAAAACCCTTACCAAAAACTACAAAAGACTAGGGCTCGGTGCCCCCTAGAAGGGGCACTTTTATAGACAAAATTATCCGAAAAGTTGAATCTCAAGCCTCAGTCGGACCTAGAAAAGGTTCTCCCCGAGTCCATCAAGCAAAAAATTCAACAACTATAGCTCATGTTGAGGTTCATAGAGGAACTGAAGGAACTAAACAGAGTTTCCAAAATACACATACTCCACTTTTCAGTCGTTTAGGCAAGGGAAATTCTTGTAATTTGAGAGAAGGAGAAGGGGAGACCAGTGGAATTGCTGAGGAAAACCCACAACCACCTGAACCTGGATCTCCTGTGATTCTGTCAGGAGAAGGAACACCTGAAATCCCAGACATAGGTAGTGCAGCCAAATCTCCTAAGGGACCAAGTAATCAACCACCCTGAGTAGAACACCTAGACCAAGAAATCCCTGAAGTTTATTGGCACATTTTTGACCAAATGGCACAACAAAATCAGTCGAGACCCCAGACTTCCACTTTGGAATATCCTATAGTTTATCTGGTTGCTAATTCCTGAATGAAATCCATTCCACTACAGAATCTTCCAACCTTCAATGGATTGGTCTCAGAAGACCCTGACACATTCCTATTCGAATTTGATGTCTCGTGTAGAGGCTATGACTATACCTCCAAACCCTAGAAACTAAAGCTATTTCCTTCCACCTTGAAAGGAGCATCTTTATGATGGTTTATGGGACTAGGGGGGGAACTATAAATTCATGGGATGAAATGAAACAAGCCTTCCTTATGAAATATCAAGACTGTTGTAGAACCAAGGATTTAAATGATGAGATCTTTAAAATGGTTGAAAAATAAAATGAAACACTAGAAGAATATGTTGAAAGATTTCAATATAACCTGCAGATATCACCTTACGGTACACTACTAGGTGAGGTACTTAAAGCCACTCTATTAAAAGGTATGAAGGAAGAATGGGTAGAGACATTAAATTTGATGGGAAAAGGTGATATTTATCAAGAAACGTATGACAAAATTTTCCAATTATGTATCAGGTGTTCGCGTGGTAGTACACAAACCAGATCGAGAATACAAGGCCCCATCACTAGAAGTAGCAACATTATTAGTGGAAGTGTGTTGGCCCTCGAACAAGTTTTGGAGAACCTTGGTCGTGTTTGATCATTTTTGGGACTTCGACATGCAGGTCGAAGACGGAGAGCCCAGGCGAATCGGAGATTGCGGAATCTCGCCCCCTTTTTACGAGAGTTTTGGGTTTAGGGCTTATGTAACGGGCATGGGATGTCGGCCCATGGGTTTACCCATGCTTAGGCCCCATTTGAAATGTATAAATAAGTAGCTAGGCATTATAAGAAGCATAATATAAGAGAAGACCTAAGTTTGCTTTCTGAAAGATATGTAAACTTTGCTAAGTCTGATTAGTTGTAAAGGCTCCATGCATACTATGTGTTGAGAACTTGCAAAGTTAAGTGAAAGTGATTGTAAGAAGACTGTGTGCTATAAAAAAACTAGGGGAAGGAGGATCTGGCGAAGTGCGCGCAGATCTCTTGTCCTATGCGAAGTGGGTTTTGAGGCTCTGTGCATGTAAGAAGATTGAAAGAACATAATAAAGAAGACGAAGAGTTGGTGGACGTAGCCCCACGCTAGGGGTGAACCACGTATATCATGTGTTGTGACTGCTTTGTGTTATTGATGTGATTTATGCTTAGTTCTGAATCTTTATGTATGTTAGATACATCTGATGTAGTATCTTAGTACTTATTAACATGAATGAATGTTATATTTATTTGATGCTATGTGCTAAATGGTTAGATATGCTTAGATATTGTTGAATACTGTGTTGTTCTGTAATTAGGGTTTTTACCTGTGATGTGAATAAGGGTCAAATACTAATGAACGTTAATTGTTAAGTTCTCTGTTAAGTATTGTCATCACATATCTATGTCCCAGCTAGGTTGTAGACACTTGAGTCCTACAACTCCCCCTGCCTCTACCTCGGGTGAGACTTCATCTGCTTTGTAGGTGTTGTCAAAAGGGTTGGTAGTTAGGGTTTTTTTGGTGCGTTGTTGAAGCGTTGAACCCCAGGTCTGCCCCTATGCCAAAAAATGGTTCCATTGTCGGGACCTAAAACTATGATTGGTGGGAACTGAAGAAAAGAGAAAGCTCTGTGCATAGATCTATTGCTATAGTGCACAGTACTATACTTGACTTGTGAAGATCTGTTCCAAGAAGAGAAGTCCGATCTGAATAAAATAGGTAAGATATTAAAGTTTGGTGCTCTGATAAAGGTAAGATAAGTGGAAATTTTTGTTTCGAAAGAATGGATCTAGGTATATTTGATAGACTTCGTCCTAGTCTGAAAACTAGGGCACAACTAGAAGAAAGAAGATGTGATATGAATAGATCTGATAGAAATAGTGAAAGATATGTTATTCCTATGCATAGAAATAATTTTTGGACTAACAAGTGGATGCAGGATCCTAGAAATAATTTTTTGCAGGTCCATCACTGTGATCCCATTGCGCAGTACAGGAAAGGTTGGGGATCATTTAAGAGAAAGAGAGGATTGGCTTTATGTTATAATTGCAGAAGACCGAGACATCTTGCTAAGCAATGCACTGGTAGAGGTCCTATTTTCCTTTGTTGTAAAGCTATTGGACATGAAGTTTTAGATTTCCCTAGAATGATTTCTAAAGTTGAGAAGATGAACATGAAACAAGAAAAACATGAGGAAGGCCAAGAGACTAAGATTATGCCAAAGAACTAGAAATAATCCAAGGCTATATTATTGCAGATGAAAGAAACATTGAATGATCACAGAGACATCAGTTTATGAGATATCTTAAAAGAGAAAGAGTTCATAGAAACAAGAATAGGAGACTTTGATGGAGACTGTGTATTGGATGTAGAAACACAGGTGAAAATTATGCCAGAAAGTACTTGGGAAAATTTGGGAAAGCCTTTGGGAGGAATAGGATTGTTTAAAGGAAATATGATAAACCTATGTGGAATACTTACTCATGTACCTATGAGTGCTCATGGAATACCAATAGAAGAAGAATTCAAGGTCATTAAGTTTGTTGAGAAAAATGCCCCTTTTTAACTTTTGTTAGGAAGGACTTGGATTGAGAGAGATCAAATCCAAAGGAGAGAAGAAGAGGAAGCTATAGAATAGAAAAATCAAGAATTAAGGGATTTCATGGCTAAGAGAATAATGCGCTTAATAGAAGAATAGGAGGACAAGTTGAAGCAACCAAGGCTTAGAGACCTGGCTGTCGAATTCGAAAGAACGCAAGAAGCCTTAAAGAACTTATCCATGCAGAAGAGAAAAGCACATACTCCAAAAACAATAAAAGAAAAAATATTACCCTCGAACCCTGTGAAAGAACCTCAGCAGTGCGAAGTTACTATGCTAAGAAATGATAAGAACAAGAATGGAAAGAGGAATCCAAAGATGCAGATCACCGGAAAGAAAGCAAGAAAGCTCAGTAAGAAGAAAGCAAAGATAGAAAAATTACAGGAGGTCCCAGAGAGGACTTCATAGAAGGAAGGATTGCAAAACTTGAACCTCATCAGAATAGCAGAACAACACCGACTGTCACTTCGCCAGGATGAAGCAATATGACCATTGGAAGCATCCTGACTGTTAGAATGATTCTCCAGAATGGATAGAAATGCAATTATTGCTGGAAAGATTGCCATTGGATCGTTGGGACCGCACCATAACTGATGGAATTGTATTGATTGAGGCATTCCTTCCCATTGGAGGAGTCAGTTACAATGTTGTCTATTTAACCCGTTGAATGTTGCACTGGGGACACTTTTGCAAATTGTGATTATCCGAGCCCACAGAACTAATTCCTTTTGTGTAGTGCTTATTGAGACCTCTCCACTTGTTCTTCTTACCTTCAACATTTTTCCACCTATCTGAAACATTTGATCATGAGAGTGCATGTCGAGCGACCTTAGCGCAGTAGAGAAATCCATCGAAGATATTTTGATTTACCTCATGGTGGAGAAGGTCATGTCGGCAAGAGCACATGCCTCATCGACGAGAGGATTGCAAGACTCCCCATAGACTTCACCTCGATCTGGGCCATCCCAAACTATGAAAAAGAAACAGAGCAAGCATCGTGATGACTTGGCAAACACAAAGCTCATCCCGTCGCTCCTGGCCGACTATATCTCACCTCTAGCTTGCGCGGTTAGTCATGACAACGTCCCAAGGGACTTCGACTATACAATGATAAGTGCTTACCTCCCGAAGGGGATACACATAGTTGGAATGCAATTGGGACAGATTATGACGCTAAAGATCAGTGATTTCAACTTGGGAGAGTGCAAGGATTATGGAATGCTCACACCACATAAGTACTTGACAAAGATGACAGGGAAGAATTTGAAAATAATCCCCCAGTCATGGACCATGGACATCGCAAGATCAAACATCCTTAATATGATGAATATACCAGACTTCGACAGACATCAGGAGGTTAACATGTGCGTTAAACTCCTCTTGTTGTGCTACCATGGTAGTTACCTGTGGTTGTATAGGCACATCACTATAGATATGATGTTGATCCATCGGATCACTGGATTGATCATGAAAGGACTGAAACCTCAAGAATGTTACCCAGTGAAGGATGTAGATCACACCCTAGCACAATGAATAAAAGACACCTACGATGATGTGGAGAAAGGAAAGAAGGGCTACAAGGTAGCCTCCATCCAAAATGGCGCAGTGCACCTAGCTTGTCAACTGATAGTAGGAAATCTCGTCAAGAAGAGTAGACCAACACAAGTCACGGGGTTTGTTGTCGACCTCGCAGGAAAATGCATTGAAGGAATGAAAATGCACTAGGTGATCTAGCTCGTCAACCAGTTGGATAAATATTTTCGTGAAGTGAAAGACCAGAGCTATGAGTTTCACTTCAGCTGGTTGTTGATTCTCATTGCCTTCATCGCTTGGGAGATGCTGGAGGGTGAAACATTCCCTGAAGTCGAGCCATTTGAACCACTGGTCATGAGGTTCACTACCCTCTAGTATTCGAGCAACATGGAGAAGCAATGGAAGTCCAATGCGGATTTCCACACTTACTACTTGCAGCTGAAGAGGGCCATTGAAGCCTTCCCTCGTATGACTCCAAATACACTTCATAGATTCAGGCCAATAACAAAGTTCCACATCAACAGGCACTTCATTTACATCACTGTACGTGGAGACGAACACAAGGAAGAAATCCATTCCTATTACAAACTCACCGAGGAATATATGGAGGAAATAACCAAGGAATGGCCTACGGAATTCCTTGTTCCAGTCGAATAGAAAGAAGTCTCTAACCCAGACCTCATCAGAAGTCCTATATTCAATCGCGAAGAGTATGATGGACCCAACAACAATAAGAGGAAGAAGAAGGAATAAGTACAGGAAATGAACAACGCATCAGAGGAACCTACACCAGATTCACCTGAAGGGGGAGGAGGTGACGAAGTAGACAAAGAAGAGGACGAAGGGGAAGAAGAAAAGAAAGAAAAGAGTGAAGTAACACCACCTAAAGATCCCCTTACAGAGACAGAGACATCCAAGAAAAGAAAGTTTTCTCCAAAGAAACCCTCAGCGCGGAAGAAGTCACATACCAATAAGCCCCACTTACAAACTATACTTATGGTGGATGATATTGACCTCATCATCACAGCTATATCAAATACTTTCGAGGACATTTTGTAGTGAAGCGAAGCCAAACAAGAGACAATGTATGACCGGATCGAGGAAGAGATCAAAGGGTTACAATAGGCTCTTTATTCGAGCCACGCAGTATGTACTGTGTCATTGTCATTAGGGGTCATAAAAGTAGGAGATGAACCTACTCGGCTACGTAGAATAACAGATGCGACAGAGGCTCGCCTTCATCAGGTATAGGAAGAAAAAGAGAAGGCCATGGAGGATCTGAAGAAAGAAAAGGAGGAATCCCTAGATCAACATCGGGTTGCGTAGCAAGAGAAAGATGACCTACAGGTGAAGTTTGCAGAGGACAGAGAGTAGCTCTAGAAAGAAAAAGAAAAACTGCTTGTGGATCATATTGGAGTTAAAGAAGCAGTTACTAGAGAACTTCGCTCTAAGACGGGCCTGGCACAGATGGAAGAGAAAACAACTAAGAGCCAAGTGGGGAAGCTCGCTGAATCCATTCAGTAGCTCCAAGCAAGAGTAGCAGAATTGGAATTGCAAGCAGTGTCGAGCACTCCGTAGGAAGTGCGAGATCAAAGGGAAGAAACTGCCCAGAACGTAGTCAAAAGAATCAAGTCATTGAACTTAGAATGAAAACAACTCAACAACTGAAGTGCGCAAACCTACAACTAACTAATGACCAACTATGAGGGGTTAGGGACGGATCCTAACATGCCCTCCTCCTTCAAAAGTAGCCTTGTACTAAAGGTTGACGATGTGGAAACTATTGCAGGATGGAAGTTGGTTCCCACGTAGCATCCTCTAGAGATGTGTACTTCCATTTGATCAGCACTTATTTGATAGTCTGTTCCCATAGGTGACACTCTCAAATGTTGAGGATAGATTCAGACTACAACCAAATGGATCCTTTTTCATCAATTTCAGGTAGGATGGTTTGAACTCCACAATTCTAACCCACCACTTTCTTTAAACAGGAAACATGGAACACCAGATGTATTTTGGAGGTAGTTGGATTTGCAAGTTTTTAGGAAACTAGACCAATGCGGTTGAGAATCTGATAGGGGCCATAAATTTTGGTTTCCAATTTGTGATGTCCCTGAGCTTTGAGTGATGTTTTCTTTTAAGGTTGGGTTCAGATAAACACCTCA
The DNA here is from genome assembly GCA_009831015.1 of Picea engelmannii. NCBI lineage: Eukaryota > Viridiplantae > Streptophyta > Pinopsida > Pinales > Pinaceae > Picea > Picea engelmannii. The sequence goes on along the minus strand of ML786519.1, from coordinate 770,018 downwards.
TCAGCCTCTTAGAAAACCCTTTTGGAGCATTGTTGGTCTGCTTGTTGCTTCATACGATTTTGGGCCATGTCGAGGTTTTCCTTTATAGTTGCGACGGTCACTGCCCTACATTGCAACAACTTGCCAATATCTTAGACCTTTGATGTGCTTGGAATATAGGAAGTTATTGTAGGGGGTTGTTGGTCATACACCATTTCACATGGTGTCATTTTGGTGGTTGTATGATAATAATTGTTGTACCACCATTCTGTCAATGGTAATTGTTAGAACTGAGAGTCACCCTCAGACCGCTAGAGGATAATCCCAATACCCATCAAAATGTAAATGGATTAAAATGGGTTGAGTAGGTGTATCATCAATATGAGAAATAAAGGGAGAGGGAAGCAAAGAGTCCGCAGAGGCATTCCATTGGGCATGGAGTCATAACATCCTACAGATCAAAGGCAATTAAACCCTATATCATAAAAAGGGATATATAATGATGAGTAGAAGCATAGTGAATATGAAAAAAGGAATAACATCCATTATGCAGAGATCCTTTCTGTAAAAGTTAAATATTTTCTTAAACAATGAACAATGATTTAATGGGCAAGCTACAACATATCCTTTGTTGTTCATGAATCCAGCAATCAATGGCAGTTATGATCCTAAAAAACTGCAATATATTCAAGCAAGAAGATAACAAAGAAATGGAAAAACACAGAAGACAATATGATAACATCTCTCATGAATCTTTAATGGAAGAAAATGTCATTACAAACAGGCCCTCTGGCTTACAAATGAGCAACTAATACTACTCCTACAGGCTCATGAATCCAACCCTCCTCTCATATTGTAAAATTAATATATAGAAATATAGGTCCTTTCCAACTTGCCCATTCAAATTCCAACCCCTTTCCCAAAATAGAAACAACTACAAACAAAAAATTACATGTTTTAACTGATTTCCTGCTTTTCAGGAGGCGAAAGTCTGAAAAATAGGCTTCAAAATGCCACTTCTAATTATCAAACTATAACAGTTGTGTAAAATATGAGAACAGTTTTTATATATAAGCTCGTTATAAAGAAAAACCTCTCTATGTTTCTTTAAATTCATCTCCATTTGGTCAGAATATGTGTCTCAAAAACATGTCTTAGACAGGAAATCATGAAAACTGAAAACATAGGGCTCAAAGATTCTTTTGAATCTCCCAATCTGTGACACCTGTGTGAAAAATAAAAGAAATCCTCCTTTAATGTTCATGGATCCATTCTTGACAATAACCTCCTTTGGATTTTGAAAATTCATCCTGGTTCACCCAGAAATCCTCCTCGAAGTCAACTGATCAAAAATACCAGTTCAACAGTCTTAGAACAGAGTTTCTCCAACACATTTCGTAGCGTTGGGCACTTCTCCTTGTTGCATCTTGAGCTAGCACAATAATATTTCTCTGAGATAATGAAAGAGAAATATGATGGCTTAAGAAAAGGAAGAAAACCCTTCAGGTAAAAGGATATGCAGGGAAGTAGCAACTGTCAAAGTTTTCAAACTAACATTTCACCATCATGCAAGGTCATCATAATTAAAATCAACAAGGCCCTTTAAACTTTCAGCATAACAGATTTAAAATTTGAAATATCAATTGAAACTGTAAAGGAAAAGATTTGGTGCAAGCTATGTGATCATAGGATAATGATCTAAGTTTGACACAAGTTCATAGCATTGGAACAGGGGATCTGTGGCACAATTATTAGCAAATTTTGTAGCAAAAAAAACAAGGGTCAAGCAATAGATAGGCACGACATCTCTGATAGCAGGATTTGTTCAATTACAGTGGAATAGGCTAAAAAAACTACAAATAGGATGAGAATTTGGTGATATCAAGAGTAAAGGGGCCAGTTGGTAAAGGGATCCACAACTCACAATGCCACATGCTACGAAAAATTTAGCAAAGCCTTAAATTGATCTTTAACATAGCTTAGACAACTCAAGGAGTGCTTTTGTTAGGGTCCTAACCCGCACATAGGTAGAACAATATATTCGTATGTAATAAAGGTCAATATTAATAAGGCTTTTCAATAAAATAGAATAAGGAGGATGTAAGAAGACCTAATAGAAGCTTTCGCTTCTAGAAGGATCTTCCTCTAGATGCTTCTTTTTAGTATAAATAGGAGTTGAGGGTATGAGAACCCTATCTTGGATATAATTGTAATAGAGCTTTGCTCAAATAGAGGTTGCCCCCTCGAAGAGGCCCGTGAACATTGCTTTCAAATTCAAAGTGTTATTTCTGTTGTTATTCTTATATCATTTCAGTGTTATTGTGGTGAATGTTCTAGTTATATTGTTGTTATTCTGCCATTACTAGCATTTTATTTCAGTTCTACATACATTTTATATCTTGTATATTACAAGTGGTATCAGAGCACTTTCCTCGATAGAAAGTGTGGGTTAAATTTTTTTCAGGGTAGAGACGTATTCCAACGTCTTTAAGCCACAGAGATCTGTCGTTACGCGCATAAACCCGCGTTTGAGGGATTCATACACACATGAAATGCAAGTGGTACTTAAGAGCACATCTATTGGCCACCCTTGTAACCCTTATTGGTACCCCTTCGAGTGGTAGCACATCAGACAACACCTGTGTACAGATCAGCCTAGATTACCTGAAGCCCTCTTTAGATCAACCAATCGGTCACCTGACTGCTATAGTGTCACCGAGAATAGCACTCGGGAAGATACTCTCTAGTACTTGGGTAGTCAGGTAGTACGGCTAAGGGTACGGTCTATCCTCCTTAGTTAGTGCCCTGAGATATTGGGCCGAGTAATACAGTTGGACCCCGCACATATATCAGAGAGCTATAGCATAGGGTAAACCCTTGTCTGTAGAACCCTTGAATACCTAACCCTTGGGGGACAAAAACATAAACAAATTGAAACAAACAAGATCTATTATCACGTAACTGTGTTTGGGTTGCCAAGTCAATACACATTTCTTTCTAATTAATCATTTGGGCATTTCCTCTCTGCAGTATTCTTCATACCGGAGTATAACTCTATAAAAAAAAAAACTGGAAATTTTTTCACCATTATTTGAGACGTATTCCATTGGATTCATCTCTTTGCCCTTATCACATTCATCCATATCATTTTTTCAGCCAAAATTTTTTACCTCGCCCACCCCTTTTCAGTTTCCTCATCCTCATGGCCCATACTCGTAGCCAAGACTTGGAAGGTCGCTTCAACACCTTGCAATCTGGTCTCATTGAGACCCAACAAGAAGTGAAACAACTCAATTCCAATGTTGTCGCCGTCAATACAACCATGTAGTCCTCAATGGGGGGAAATCAAACAAGACCTCACCACCCATCTTGAATCAGTCTTTTCGGCACTCTGCACCAAACTTCATATCCCTACAGATAACCCTTCCTCTTCCTCACCTCCACATACTGAAGGTGACCGTTCCTCTCATTCCCATAACTTGCAGAACCATCACTTTCAACGTGACCTATTCCTTCCATGGGTGGATGTGACCAAATTTGATGGCTCAGACCCCACTGGTTGGGTAACCCAAATGGCACATTACTTCTCTTTATATGGAATTACAGATGACTTGGCCAAACTATGGTATGGTGTTCTCCATCTAGATCAAAAACGTTGGCAATGGTGGCAATGGAGAAAAACCTCTCGTCAAGGGTATATTGCTTGGACACACTTTGTGGCAGAGCTTTATGAATGATTTGACACTGACACCAACCATTTGGTCCATTTGAAAAAGTTGAAACAATTAGGAACAGTGGAAGACTTTATAGCTTCCTTTGAGTGCCTGGCTTTTAGAACAGAGGGCATGTCTGATGCCTTTTTCCAAGAGTATTTTATCAGCGGCCTCAAGGATGAAATTCGGGCCCATGTCCTCATGGATCGGCCTGAGAGTTGGGTGGAGGCTACCAAAAGAGATAAATAAGCACAACATGTTGTATCTATTCAAAACCGCAAACCCTCCTTTATCCCTCGCCCTAAACCAGTAAATCCCACTACTCCCTCTGCTCCACTAAAGATCCAAAAATTGACCAGGGCTAAAATGGCCGAACGCCAACTCAAAGGCCTTTGTTATAACTGTGATGACAAATATTTCCCAGGCCACAAGTGTAAAGAAAAAAAACTTTTTATGGCCATCTCCGAGGAGATTTCGGAAGAAGATGAAGAAACTCCCTCTATGTATGAGTTAGCTGAATCCAATGACATAACTCCTCCCTCAGACCCTCCCGAAGTAGAACCAATCATTTTCCTCAATGCTCTCACTGGATTATCCACTCTCCAAACCCTCAATCTAATCAATTACATCAAGCATTGGAAGGTCAACATTCTGGTTGATAGTGGTAGCACCCATAATTTTATTCATCGCCGCATTTCCCAAGAAACTCATTGCTACATCCATGCCGTCAATAATTTCCAAATCATGATTGCCAATGGTGGTTCCATGAAATGTGGAGGGCGTTGTGAAAATGTGTGTCTCCAAATTGGTGACTACCACCTAAAATCCCATATGTTTTCTATCGACATGGGAGGTTGTGACATTGTGTTGGGTGCGGACTGTCTAAGGACTTTGGGTCCCATTATCATGGATTTTAAAGACTTAACCATGCAATTCAACCAATAGGGCCACCAATATAAGTTCCAAGGAATCACCGTCAGTTCACCTGAGATCATTAGTTCCCATCGCATGGAAAAGCTGCTCAAAAAGGGTCATTTTGGTGTTATCACCCAGCTCCATGCCATACAAGCAACAAAGACACCCTTGGTACCGCAAGACCTCCAAGCCATCCTTTCTAAACATCAATTGGTCTTTTCCACTCCTCAAGACCTCCTTCCTTCCCATGGTGTTCATGATCATTCCATTCCCCTTGTACCCGGAATCCTTCCTCAAAATATTTGTCTGTATCATCACCCCTTTTCCCAAAAAAATGAATTTGAGAAAATGGTCCAAGAACTCCTTAATGCAGGCGTTATCCACCCTAGTACAAGCCCCTACTCATCTCCTATGGTCATGGTCCTGAAGAAAGAAGGTTCTTGGTGAATGTGTCCTAACTTTCGTGCCCTCAACAAACTTACCATCAAAGACAAATTCCCCATTCATGTCATTGATGACCTCCTGGATGAATTGAGTGGCACCCAATTCTTCACTAAACTGGATCTTCGTTCGGGATACCACCAGATATGTATGAAAGAGGAAGACATTCCCAAGACTGCCTTTAGAACTCATGAGGGCCACTATGAGTTTTTGGTCATGCTCTTTGGCTTGTGTAATGCCCCCTCCACCTTCCAAATCCTCATGAATCATGTCTTCCATCCTTTTCTCCACCATTTTGTCTTATTTTTCTTTGATGATATCCTCATCTATAGCAAAAGATGGACAGACCATCTTTCTCATGTGGAACAAGTTCTCCATCTACTCTCTCAGCACCAACTTTTCCTTAAACAGTCTAAATGTTCTTTTGGCGCCACAGAAGTAGAATACTTGGGTCATCTGGTTGGAAAAGATGGCATCAGGGTGGATCCTAAAAAGATTGAAGCTATGCAAGACTGGCCTCACCCAAAGACTCTTAAGAGCTTGCATGGATTTCTTGGCTTAATAGGCTATTATTGCAAGTTTCTTACGAATTATGGGAAGATTGCAGCACCTCTCACTTCTCTCCTCAAAAAGAACTCTTTCACTTGGAATCCAGTCATTGCTCAAGATTTTCAGACCTTGAAGATGGCCATGTGCACCACTCCAGTCCTCACCCTTCTTGATTTCACAAAGACATTTGTGTTGGAATGTGATGCCTCGGGGAAAGGAATTGGTTCTATCCTTATGCAAGAGGGTCGACCTTTGGCCTTTACCAGCAAGCAACTATCTGAAATAAATTTGGGCAAATCCATCTATGAAAAGGAAGTGTTGGCTATTATCCATGACGTGGATATGTGGTGTCCTTATCTATTGAGGCAACGTTTCCAAATTAATACATACCATCAAAGCCTCAAGTATTTTTTGTAACAATGCATTTCCTCCCTAGAAAAACAAAAATGGGTGACTAAACTCTTTGGATATGATTATGATATCATTTATAAGAAAGGAAAAGACAATGTGGTTGCAGATGGACTTTCCTGAAAATATGAAGATGAAGGATCACCTTTTTCTCTTTCATTCATTGTACGAGATTGGCTCCAAGTCGTTCAGCAGGAATGGCTACAAGATCCCAAAAGTTCGCATTTGATCCACCAATTGCAGTCCAAGGCTCCAGCTTCCCCGGGGTACTCTTGGCTCCATGAGGAACTTCGATACAAAGGCCGTTTGTATTTAAGTAAACAATCAAATCTTAAATCCACAGTACTTTATGAGCTTCATGCTACACTGACAGCAGGGCACTCCAGGTTCACCAAAACCTATGACAGGTTCAAATGTTCCTTTTTTGGGGATGGTATGAAACAAGACATTCATAATTTTGTAGTTGAATGTCATGTGTGTCAACGTAACAAGGGAGAAACAGTCAAATTGTTGAGCACACTACAACCTCTCACGATTCCACCTGCTATTTGGAAAGATATCTCTATGGATTTTATTACCGGCTTGCCCAAATTGGGAAATAAATCTGTCATCATGGTGGTTGTTGATCGCCTTTCCAAGTATGTTCATTTCTGTGCCCTTCAACACCCGTTTACAGCATCCATGGTCGCTCAAATCTTCATGGATTAGGTCTTCAAGCTTCATGGCATGCCGCACTCTATTGTTTCTGAACACGACCCAACTTTCACAAGCAATTTTTGGCAAGAACTGTTAAAGATACAAGGCACAGAACTGCATCTCAGCACAACTTATCATCCCCAGACTGATGGCCAAACGGAAGTTGTCAACAAGTGTTTGGAAACATATTTGAGGTGTTTTGCCTCGAAAAAGAAAAATTAGTGGGCTCAATGGTTACCCCTAGTTGAATGGTGGTACAAAACTTCATACCATACAACTACACGCATGAATCCTTTTGAAGTGGTATATGGACAAAAGCCACCTTTCGTTCTCTCATACTTACCGGGTGCCTCAAAGGTCTAGGCAGTTGACTTAACACTTACAGCTAGAGAGGCTATTCTCTATACCCTCAAAGATAATTTGTTCATGGCACAGAATCGCATGAAGCAACAAGCAGATCAAGGCCGCTCTGAACGTCAATTTGTAGAAGGGGATCAGGTGTTTCTTTGACTACAACCTTACAAGAAAACTTCCCTCAATGTCGAGCATTGTCAGAAGCTAGCGCCCAAATTTTATGGTCCTTATACCATACTCAAGCATGTAGGACAAGTCACCTATCAGCTAGCTTTTCCCAGCCATTCGAAGCTACATCCTAATTTTTAATGCTTAAATAAGGTGATTGGAGCTAACTGCCAAATTCAAACCAACCTTCCAGAGTTAGTTGAAGAAGGATCCATTTGGCTACAACCAGAAGTAGTTTTGGACTAGCGTGAGCATCACCTATGTCAAAGAACCATCAAGGAAGTTCTAGTACAATGGAAAGATACAACTCCTGGAGCAGACGACACTTGGGAACCAGCTACCATTCTGCAGCAATTTCCTCATCTCAAGCCTTGAGGACAAGGTTGTTTTTAAGGGGGAGGACATGTTAGGGTCCTAACCCGCACATAGGTAGAACAATATATTCGGATGTAATAAAGGTCAATATTAATAAGGCCTTTCAATAAAATAGAATAAGGTGGATGTAAGAAGACCTAATAGAAGCTTCTGCTTCTAGAAGGATCTTCCTCTAGATGCTTATTTTTAGTATAAATAAGAGTCGAGGGTATGACAACCCTAGCTTGGATATTATTGTAATAGAGCTCTTCTCAATTGGAGGTTTCCCCCTCGAAGAGGCCCGTGAACATTGCTTTCAAATTCAAAGTGATATTTCTGTTGTTATTCTTATATCATTTCAGTGTTATTATGGTGAATGCTCTAGTTATATTGTTGTTATTCTACCATTACTAGCATTTTATTTCACTTCTCCATACATTTTATATCTAGTATATTACAGCCTAGACACCGTGGCTTGACTATATATGTGATTCAGATAGCATGAAACTTCCTGCAACCATTCTAGCCTTCAATTCCCATTTGTTGGCTAGTTTGTAGAAGAATCTACAACACTTGTCTGGACTAGGAGTTTTTGTAGTGTCGAACTAGGATCAAAATTCAATTCTTTGATAAAACAGTTAGAGAGCATTAATAACCAAATCTCAATCATTCCCTTTTAAAACATGGATGTTGAAAACAATGATATTGACATGACACCCACTTCATAAATGTAATAATGATAAATAGGAAGGGTGTACTCAAGATGCGCTACGAAAACTCCTGATGATTTGGAAGTGTACTAGAAAGAGTTTGATTTGACTCTCTAACGGGTAAAGGGATAGAGTGGAGGGTTTCAAGTGTACAATGGAGGTAGTGACATGTCATACTAGTGGTGGCATGGGGATGATAGTGATGGCTACCTAATCATGTGATGAACCAAGGGTATCAACCAAAGGAAATGAACCAAGGGTATAAACCATAGGAAGTGAACCAAGGGTATAAACTATAGGTGTGGTTCAAATGTATGGACCAACCTCCAATATTTCATTTATTTGAGCTAACCTAAGAAAACCATAAGGAGAAAATCAAAAGCAAACTTAAAAATAATAATGGATAAAAATTTTAAAAACCTAAGGATGAATTGACCCATAACAACTACATGTGACCCTTAACAACTTCATGTGATAATATTGGCTCCACGGGGGATGGCATACTCCATGTGAGCTGCCAAGAACAAGCAGCTTCAATGTCTTATCCTAGGTCTATGGATTCATCTGATTTGTGAAACCAATCCTTTAGAAACCTTCAAGATCTGATATTTACTTTCTGTCATATCCTGATATACTGGGAGAAACTCTGTTTATTTATTGAAAATTGAAAACAAATGCTCATATAATGAGCTTATTCATGCACACTCCTACTCTAATAAACTATATGTTTCTGACTCAAGTAAAGTCATGTTTCCAATGTAACCATACAAGTAACTTCATGACTAAAAGAATCTCCTTTCTGCCACTGATTAGAAGAAAATAACAAAAATATAATCGTAGCCATAAAAACTCCTTCAGGAAATCATTCTCACCCACAAGTGTTAGTGATATGATAAAATATGAAAAGTTAAAAGAATTTGATTGATATGACTCTAGTAAGGCTTCCACTGGATCTTCAAAACTGAGATCACAATCATACTGATTCAGAAAAAATGACTACTCATGTATGCATTCCCCTTTGCTAAAAAATAGATGACCTCCTTGATCTTTCAAGAGCAATTCTTGATCATCACAGGTGATAGTTTCCTCTTCATAAAAGTGATGATATGATGATGGTATAACAAGATTTAAAAGATTATGATTATGATCAACATTAATTATGTGGTTATTTATACAATCATCCACTACTTCTTGCACAAAATGATTTGGAATATGAACACCAATATGATATATATCCCGATCCATAGAGAGATCTGAAAAAACTGTCAAATGTTGTCTCAAATATGAATCATACTTACAGTCTTCTTGTTGTTCCAACTTGAAAATAAATTATCTCTGCAAATCTAGTTCCTCATGAGTGCTGCAAATTCCTTTTGTCTGCAAATCTGAAATTTGTTGTGGGTTTCCTTCACTGATTTCAATATCCCTCTTGTTAACACTCCAAAATTTATGATAGACTGTGATCAGGTGAGCTTGGTAACATAAAAATATTTGTAAATGTAAATGAGTTTTTTAGAAGGTCAAATCTTCAAGACTCAAGATGATAATGTTCTAACTTAGAAATCTAGGATAGCATGCACAAGCAATCGAGGTCTTGACTAAATTCAATCAGTAAGTGGGAGTAAAATGTGAACAGAGGGAAGACTTCAGTGAGAGGAATGTAGAGGTTGTTGTAAACATTAGGTCTACAGACAACCTAAGGAAGAAAAACCCTTAACACAATATCTTCTTGAGTTCAAAGTTTAACGAAACTAAAGAAACATCATGATAATATTACAATCAAACATACATCATAATATCACCACAATAATTCAAGTGAATCATTCAAAGCATGAACACTTCAGCATCAGAAGAAAATAAGTTGGAATAAGAAGTTGATTTATATTAACCAAGATGTCTCAAATCTTGTACATAACTAGTTCATAGTGACTTTATCAAAACATTACAATTTGGTAGCCTCATCTCAACCATTCAAACCTCCTTAAGAATTTCATCTATCTATTTATAACAAAAAGGAAGGCAACAGCTGGAGGTATGAGCTGGCCTCCATCCCTTAAAAATATCTAGGAATTTGTTTCATCTTAAAAACTTGGTTAACAACATATGCTATAAAATAGGAAAATTTTGGTCACTAATCCAAGCAATCTTCAAACTGAATCGATTCCCTTTTTTGCACAACTCCTTGTTTTCCATGTGTCTTTCAAGAGCATGTGGTTGTCCTCATGATGCTAGATTTTTTTTCTACAATCTTCTCCATCATCATCTATCAAAAAAATTGTTATCTTGATCTTTCTGGATCCCTAATGTTTGTTGGCAACTTCTTTGGGTAGCAGTCTGGGTAGCATACTTCAAAACTGGACAAGTAGAAAAGGTAGCACCCAACCTTCTTATTCTCTGTGCAAACTCTGTCCTCTGTGAAATATTAGGTAGTGAATTTAGGTAGCGCCCCTATGGTGCACCTGTGTGTAAAGTTCACCCCTGCCAGATATTAGGTAGCGAAATTAGGTAGTGCCCGCAAAAAATGCAGCACCTCCTTAACAATATTCAATAAATGATAAAACACTTTGAATCCTTTATTTGATAGTTGTTCTTCCTTGCAGTATTCAGGGAGATGATAAGGATAATCGAAATCTTCTTCTGACACCTGGGCATATCCTCAACCACAAATAAAATCCCTTTTGAGCCTAATATCTTTTGTATCTGCCTCAAATATTTGAAGAAGAAAGTAATATTTATCCATTTTAATGTTGATAATCATTTGGAACTATCCTTGACAGATTTGGTCTCAAAAAGATTTGATCTAAGAAAAAATACTAGCACTCTGCCTAGTTCTGCACTTTCAGCAACTTATGTGGCTAAAACAGAGTGGGATTAGCCATTGAAATCTCTGCTTTCGGCAGCTAACAGTGCCCTTTGGAATCTTTCTAAGCTACTGGAAGCATAAGTCTTCAAAATTGTTTCAATACCAGGAATTGATATTCCTAAAACCCTTTTGAATCTATGATTGACTTTGCACCTTCTTGATGCTAGACTTTTAGAGTTGGAGCGATCTGCATATCAAGGATTGCCCATTCCTGGTACTTCTTCACCAATTTTATTGCAGAAGTCTAGCCTTCAAGTGCCACTATAACTCTTTTTCTCTTCATTCCTGTAGTTTACCATCATTTGCAAACTCATATTTCCCAAATGATTCACACATAGGCGAAGCATGATCATTGTAGAAATCACAGCGGCCCTTTTTGGTATTCAAGCAAATATGATATATTTTGTGATCTTTCCTCATGGCTTTGCATCACGACCTATGACGCAGACCCCTGACCCTTGGGACAAGATCCACACAGGATCGTTCAAAATTCTCCCCTGAGTCAGATTGACTCTTCGATTTCCCCACAGGGAATATCTCACACACAAAAGGGTGTATCCATAGGTCCTTCAAACTTCACATGCAGGTCCTTGCAAAATACCCACGCCTCTCTCTCTGTGCATGCTCAATACTAATTCAAAACAGTGCGAGCACTATCCCTCGGGTTAGGGACCTCCTCCACATGACCACTGGCTGAGCCCATAGGGTGCTTTTCGCATTTCGTGACTTCACGAATCCTAATGTCAAGTCTCTGACCCTTCAATCCTTGAATGCCAAAATGGGATCAACAACGATTATCCCCTGCCCAAATCTTGATCCATGTGACCACAGTCAAGTCTTAATGCAAAGTGCTTTTCACAACTCGCGAGTTGGAGAGTCAAGGCTCTCGAATTCTCTTTCTCCAAATGTCGATACCTGAAATGCGATACGGGTATGACTCCCTCCTCACTAGCACCTACTACATATAATCGTAGGCTAGGATAAACACTAGCACTACTCGCAACTCGTGACTTTGCAAGTTGGAGTGTTGAGCCCTCGTGCTCCTCCTTTGCAAAACCCCGAAGCACGATAAGTCAGCGATGGGTTCACTCCTTCCAAGGTGACGCGTGTACTCCACTTGTCACCTACTTTCGCCTTTTCTGTGTGTTGTATGTTTGCACCACATGTCAACCATGCAATCCCCACCTAACGAATGTGCCACGTGTTCGCACGAGCCCTCGACACTCAGCACTTCACAACTTCTGCCGTCGAAAATAAATTCTTTCAAACTTTGAACCCTCGATACATGATACCATGTAGAGGTTCTGATCCAATGTTTCTCCCGTGGCTTGGATCCAACGGTCTAGATCTCCTTCCTTTCTCCTCACGACTCAAGACTTGGAGAAACCAAGAATTTGGTCTACCCTCCAAACTCACAAACCCTGATTTCACGAAATGATCCAATGGCATGGGGTGAAACAAGATCAATGGCTCTCGTAACTTCGACACTTCCTTCATGAAGGTCTCTCACCATCCATACAACTCCTCTCCTGGGGTGCTTCTAAGGATGTAAATCTCTCGCAACTTGGTGCGATCCTATGACTCACAGGATTTCTCACTTCCCCACGAAGTGTCTCCACCGTCTGTTTTAGCTGATCTCCTACGTGACCTCCCAGACGTTAAACTATGTGCGCCTTCCTCCAGATCCAATGACTATCATTCTTTGCACTAGATATGATGGCCCAAATCTCTTTCTCTTCCTTGTGCACTTTCTTGCATGCATCTTGACGTAGATTTGATGGCCCAGATCTCGTCCCTCCAGCTGATCTAATGACAGCTATGCTCCCTCCCGAGCTTGAGAACTTATTCCTTCACCTTGGAATATTTTCAAAGTTTCAAAGGCCTCGACCTTCGCTTCCCCTGCGAGCTCAATTCCTTTAGATCTTTCATGTTTTCTAGGAATGTTGTCCCTCCAAAGCTTTGTTGACTATGAAACATCGAAGGGTTTCTCGACCTCCTGCTCCTCTTTGTTGTTACTCTATGCACAACATCACTATCCTTCCTGAGTTTCAAAACTTGAACCTCTAAGGGACTCAGCCCTTTTATCTCCATTCAAAGGGGAATTTGGTGCCCTCTTGGCAACCTCTTGCTCAAGAACGCTTTACTGAGCCTACAGGTGTTCAGTAACCCTGTGACCGTCTTTCTGTGACACTTCTCTTATCTCAGAACTCGAAAGAGTTCCTTCTGTGCACCCTTACACCAACTCAATGCCCTCTTGGCAGAGTTCTCTAGAATCCTCAGTGACTCTGTCTTCTTGGCGAACTCGAAATAGAGTTCTCCTCAATGCATCCTGTGCATTTTCTCAATGCCCTCTTGGCAGAGTCTCACATAATTCTCATAAATTTTGTCTTCCCTCTCTCTGCTCTCCTTTGCATTGTTTCTCCTTCAAATGGAGATTGGTTCCCTCTTGGCAGCCTCCTATTCAAGCACTCCTTACTGAACTGGTAGAGTATTTAATGACTTTGTGAGTGTCTTCCTCCTTGACACTTCTCCTTCATCTGAACTCAGAATAGAGTTATTCTGTGCACTCTATGCACTTTCTCAATGCCCTCCTAGCAAAGCTTCCATAGAACCCTCAATGATTTTGTTTTCTATGTGCCTTCCTCTGCATAGTCTTACCTCCAAGGTGTTCAACAATCTTGAGGCTTCTCCCTGGGTCTAAAAATTCCTCTGTTTCACCCTCCTGGCAACACTCTGTCCAAATTCTACAGAATTCAGAAGTGCACTCTATGCACTGGCTTACAAAACCCACAATGTTCTATCATGCAACCTCTTGCATGAAGCCACAAAGAACCAGACTTGGAATCAAAGAACCTAACAGACAACGAATTATGTCTGTAATACACATCCACAACATAGAATGAATACACACATGAAATCATTCATCCATGAACTCATAACCATACACAAACATGAATGCAGGAAAAATTGCTTTTATATTAATCTCAAAAGGTCCATTTACAATATGGGTAAGCTCAGACTACAACAAAGTCTCGGATTCCTCTATTTCCCTCTAACTTATTCTCTCTACTTCTACTCTGCCTTCTCTACTGACTTATCCTACATATACAAAGGATATTTTTACAAAAGGGGGCTCCTCGAGCGCTTCCCTCCATTCTCACCAACTCTCATTAATTTACATTCAATTACATTGAATGGTTGTCTAGTCCGAATCGAATCTAGATATTAGCCTTATAACCATTTAAGGAAACCTTTATCTAAATCCTGTGCACATGCATGGCTTTTGGCTCTACCAGCCTTACAACATTTAATACAATTTTCAAATTTTGAAAAACGAGAGGGTTGCGCCTCTCTCCTTCATTGAATGCGAGCTTTGATGTGTTGGTTGGCTGATGCGTAGCTGGCTTGGAGCGATGCTCCTACATCATACTCCTCTATTGTGAGAAATTCATGAGCTCCTTCTCATGAGCTTCCCAGCATCACTGTTGAAATCCACCTGGATCCCAAATAGTTCCTTGGAGCTATCCATCTGCTCCATCGCTTCGTTGTTGTTGTTGCCCTGCTGCTATGGAAAGTTCTCCTCTACTCAGCTTCCTTTTGCTGACCGCTTCTAATGATCTGATCATCAGCCTTCTGATCTCCTTAATTATCTCATCCAGTTGCTCCCATGGCTGGCTTTCCTTTTGTAGTCTGCTCCACTGCACTTCTTCCATGCAAATGGGTCGATCAACTAGATCTCCCATGCCATCTTTTTCCTTTGTGGCCTCAACTTGCCACCCTGCTGCAAAATTCATATATGTAGTCTTATCTTCTTGACTGACCTGTTGTTCAGTCACCTTCTCTGACAAAATTTCTTCTGCCATTTCCCCTTGTGCTGATTGAATTCTAGCTTCCTCCAGCTGCTCCTCAGAATGGAATTTTCCTTCATCTACTACTACATGCCTCAGCATTGCAGTCATCATATGTTCATCTCCCTGGCTGAAATTTATAATAGATTCCTCAGAATTCTCCTCTGTTAACATATGCATGGTTGTCTACTCTCGACAGTCATCTACTAGCTCTTGATGGCTTAACCAATCCTCTAGCATTTCGAACTCCAACTCCCATGGAGTGAGTATCTTATCCCCATGTTCTTCTTTTGCTGGCGAAGATTTCCGCACTGGCTCCACCTCTTCTTCCTCTATGACAGTCATTTTTGGTTGTCCTTCTCCTACTATTGTTATATCTACAACATAGGCTTTGGCCTCCCCTGGGCTATGTGGCAGGAATACTTCAATTCCCCCAATGATCAGAAAGTGTGTCTGATCCTTCTCTATCATCTCCTCTCATTGATCCAAACTCATCTCTGAGTTCATGATACTTTCAGACAGTCTCATCTGCTCTCCCTTTCCCACTTGGAAATATGGGATTTCTACCCCGCCCACCTGGTGTTGTTGGGAAAATCTCCCTACGGACTAGAAAATAGAGTTTAGACTTTGCATGCAGATATGACCGAAGAGAAATTACTTTCTACCTTCATCCCTAGATTTAAATCCCCTTTTCTTAGTAAATGCATGAAATATCAACCTACCTTGTTCCCAGCGTTTGATGTCGATCCTCCATTGTGCTTGATTACTTGTTTGCAATACTCCTTCCAAAGCTGACCTGCATCCAAGACAAGCAACAACTATGCATGCATGCTACTTCTATACTAACGGGTTAGAAATCCAAACTTATACTGATCAAACTATAAACAGTTCATGAATTGGGACGAGAAAAGAATTTTCTTTATTACTTTGAATGATTCAACTTACAAAAGTTGAGACCGGCCACTACTCCTTGAACCTGATCCTAGGCTCCTCTTCTTCTGTCCTCCAATTGCTTTTCTTTGAATCTCCTTTGGCACAAGGAAAGGCTTAAGGGTTGGGACAATGGGAATACGTAAATGGGTAGAGTTTCTTTGCTATATTTTTCCCTCTCCAAATGGGACCCCTACCCCTTCTTTTATAGGCTAGAAGGAGCCAAGTATTTGGATGAACCCTCGGCCATGCATGGCTGGGAGTTTCAGTTAACTCACCCATAGCTTTTTGTTCCATCGGAAACTTTATTTTTTTCGTGCTTTTGCAGGTACACGTGGGCTGTGTTGGTTCAGCCAGCGTGTACACGCATGCAGTAATGGATTAGGGTGCGTGGGCCTTTATAAAAGAGGGTTTTCAAAGAGTTGTTCATCAGTGCTTTGGCAAAGAAGGGATATGAGTTGGCCTAATGCCAGGTAAGCATGTGTGGTGCAATTTAGGGTTATAACAGATGCTCCCTAATGTGTGAGGTCAGAAGAGCATCTGATGGCCGAAATGCATTACCAATCTATATTGATGTGCCGAACAATTGAGCCTAAGGATCAGGAACTGGGAGGTGTCGTCTACAAAATAACAAATGTCTCACTGAGGCGGGCATACCCATGCTCGGGATAAAATAGAATCATGGATACCAATCAAATACACTGTAGATCCATGTAAAATAACTATAAAGAATAGCCGCGAACAATACACAGCGGAGCTACATCTCGAAATTAGAAAGATATACATATAGAGTATCCATCTTCCAGAAGTTGATTCGGCCAGATGGCTGGAGATGAGATCTTCAGAGCTCGAGAAACAACTTCAAAATCTTCAAAACTCGGGTAGGACTGTAATATGAGTGTATGACTACACTACCCAGAGGTCTTCGACGGCTCGTCAGTCATGGACTTGATAATCGTGATGATCAGACTGAAGGCTTCAATGATTTCGAACAAGGATTTGATTGGGTGTTCAGGATGGCCGAGCATGAGGACAAGAGACATATTGCAGAGGGGCTGACTCAGGCTGGGTGACAAACTTCCCTTGGATAATAGCACGACAAATAATGAGACTCAGGCAACATGTATGCTAATCATAAGTCTATGAAGCAGGAGGCAACACAAACTCTCCATATGTTTGAAAGGATAACCAAACGGTGCAGGACACAACTCTATATAGCGAGAAAAGATTTCTAAGGTCATACTACATCCCATAGTCTGACGAAAAAACGGAAAAATGTGCTTTATCCAAGGGTGACTCATTATGTTGTCAATAAATAAAATACTTTTCCCTTCCTCTTTTTGGGGTATATTTGATTTTTTTTTGTTATTTTCAATAATTGTGGAAAAAGAATTAAGGAATATTACGTTACAAAGGAGGAATGAGTGTTGCAAACATACAAGCTCGAGGCACAAGGACAAGACTGATGTTCTAGTAGAATGACACTCGGGAAAAATCTTCCGAAGGCCAAAGGTGTTAAGACGCAGAAGCAAACTGTTACAAGGCTGGCGTATAAGGTATGCAAATGTGGTTGATAAAACACACAATGGTAACGTCCTTCGATGTAAGTTTAACGAGCCCAGAGAAGGTAAGCTTGGTGGTTTTTCATATTTAGAGATTCTGAAAAAACACAAAAGGAGACTCCATTGAGGTATCTTTTTCGAACATAGTCTAGTCGGTTCGAAAAAGGGTAAACTAGCACCGATTAGACGTCGATTCAAAACCATTTTAACGAGTGTGACAGGGACAAGATCACTCGGCTATTTTTTCATTTTTAAGGAGTCTGAAAAAAGATTAACTATGGACTCCGTCAGGAATGTTCTTCTGGACCAATTTAACGAGTGTGAAAGAATAAGGTCACTCGGTAATCTTTTCAATTTTAAGGAGTCTGAAAAGAGATTAACTATGGATTCCGTAGGGTTTCTTTTTCGTAAGTTTAGTCCCTCAGGCCTGAAAAAGGGATAAAATTATACCTGAGAGTACTCTTCTAAAGAATGGAAGTTCCATAGAGTATACCTTTGTTCATACAATTGACCGTCTGAACTGAAAAAGGGGTAAGCTACCGCCAGACAGACGTGATTTCAAATTTCAGTTTAGCGAGCGTGAAAGGCCACAAGATCGCTCGGAAATATTTTCATGTTTAGAGGGTTTGAAAAGGGCTTAAAAGGAGACCCGTTATTTTTTGGGAGTCCTAAGGGTGAGATCAAGAGAGAAGAAGAATCATGCAAATGAGGCTCAAACTCATATTCAGGAAAGACTATAAGGACTCCTGAGCCTACAGTGTGTTAGAGACGGCATGGACACTATAATGCAACCAGGACCTACCTAGGGAATCCATGTTCTGGTAAGCTCTACTGCCAAGTTACGACACTTCTAAAGAAGATATGATGGTTCTGTGTCACAACCTGATGGGATCGATCCTATGGAAAAGGAAAAAGACAACGAGACACAAAAGTCGGGGTAGTAACCTAACCTATATGCTCAAGTTGATTCTTGGAAAAAAATTCATGGACCGTCAAAATTTCCTCAAAACTAAAAAAAAGTGTCCCAATACCCGATCAAATCCCTCCCATGTAACTCCTGAATCAATCTAAATATTTTTTGGTATAAAGAAACTGATAAGGGAGGCCAAAAAAGTGACAAAAGAGGCCAAAAAGTCTATAAATAGAAGCTGGCAGTTCATTATCACCATTGTTGATTTGGAAATTGACTCTGGAGCCAAAAGACCCCCTTTAATAAAAACGGTGATTCCGGGAGCTACATTGGACGAAACGAACTTCCGCTTGGACCAAGTAAGTACAAACTCCCCTACCTAGCTATTTAATTCTTTAATTTTTCTTTTGATTTTTTTTTTTGGGTGGGCGTCGACCTTTAAAAGGTCGGCCCTAGGTCCACGCAGGCTGTCTCTAGACAGGCTGCATGTACACTCGTGCAGAGTAAAGCCTACCTGCGTGTACACGAAACTGTCACTTAGACAGCACACGTGGACCCCCCTTTTATAGAAAACAGAACCAAACAACCCTTACTAAACCTCTTGAAATTTTTTGTGTTGGCAGGATGTATGTCCACTCGAGCGAAAGGGAGCATGAAGCAATTAGTGAGTTGGTTGTGGGAGATCTGAATGTTGTGGCCACATTGATGCAATGTAGTTTGCTTAAGTTCTTCCTGTGTCTGTTTATGCGAGCGCAACTGAGGCTACTGAATGCCTTGATTGACTATTGGCACTCTGATGTAGAGGCCTTCATGCTAGAGGGGAAATCACTGGTGCCCACCACTGAGGATATCTACTTTTGACTGGCCTCTCAAGGAGAGGGGAACCATTCAATTTCAGGACGTTTCCATTAGGGCTGCTTAACATAGCGGAAATGATAGCCCTGCACTGTGAGGCTGGGACAAACCGTGTGAGCTCCCAGGTGCCCATAAGTAAGATCACTGACCTATCGCTGCAAGCAATATTATTGCTCATTGGGCGGATTACCGGTTTGGCAGCCTTGCATTAGGCGTCTCGCACATAGATTTTTGACTGGAGTACCACACTAGTGGAGTGTATGAAGAGGCAATTGACAGATTGTTGTCAGCGGACATAGAGGAACTTCGGGTTCGGGACGATTTTGTGTTCATTCTTTTTTGAGAGAGTTCCGAGCTTTAGTCCTCGAGAAGTGGTACGAGGACATCAGGCCTCGTTTCCTGCTGTATGTAGATGGGCAGTATTACTGCTGTGACAGGGTGGTGGAAGGACCAATGATTCCTTCGATGATGACTTTTTTGCATGGTTGTCATGGCAGATTCTTGTGATTGAGTATTACCCATATGCAGGGATAGACTTCTCTAGAGATCCTGAGATACCCGTGCCTCCTGGTGAGGAGCGAGGGGAGATGGGTAAGTCTCCACCTTTGTAGTTTTTTTGTTGTATATGTAATTTTTATGTCGTTTTTGTTATATATATCATTTTTTTTATATGCCAAAGTATTTGATGGATATACATTTGTTTCATGCAGATGTGGGACCAGTGCGACCTGCCAATTATGCACGGAACATGCGTTATCCTCGTCCATAATTCGCAGTTGCCGGGGGACCAGAAGTACCAGGAAACATCCCAGTTGGGGAGGCTGAGAGGGTACTTAGACGAGTTGAGCGGAATTTTACTGCACTCACTCGCACAGTCCCAATGGAAAAGATAGAGGACCTGCCGCCATCCATGCAGCCTCATGTAGTGGGGGCACCTCGGACGTGGGTCTGATTGTTTAGGCGTTTAGCCCATGCTGTGGACCAGTATAACAGGGCCCATAGGCCCTGAATCTATTTAGACTTTTTACGTGCCACGGGCACCACTTGTATATATTTTTTGAGGGCATAAGCCCTGTGACTCGTTATTGGTCCTATTTTTGAGGTGCTTGCGTCCATCTATGTACTCTGGTGAATTTATGATATTATATATGGTTTTTTTATCTTTTGTGTCTTATGGATCACCTGTGCAAAAACGTATTTACATGCTTATGTCAATGTTCTTTTATATGTGTGCAAGATGCCAATCTAAAATTTGATTAGCTAGAGTATCTGTAATTTGGTTTAATCTCCTAGGAACATGAAAATATGTAATATAATCAAAGTTTCATTCTAAGAGATGTACCCTAACGAATCGTCGGTGTAAGGTTGGATCCTGAACCCGGTATACTCTGTTTAGCTGAGACAGAACCAGTTAAGCGTCGAGATAGACCTGGATATGAGAGATACCCAATGACAAAGCGTCACAAAGCAACTCAATAACTGCACTATACTCGGCGACATTATTTGTGGTTTCACCTAAGCATATACCTCTGGAAGATAACAACTGGCCCTAAGGTGTAAATATTACCCAAGCTGCGGAGGCAAGCCTCCGAGTGTGCCGACTAGCACCGTCTGCATACATAACGAACACCTCGGAATCACTTGACATTTCCCAAATTGATGAAAGATAACATCAATGACACGTCCATAACATTTAAAAGAAACTAAAAAGTAATAGTACAAAGACTATACATATGTTACAAAAAGTTACCCACAGTGACCTGCCTATGAGTAATACTTCTTGAGGTAGAGCTCATTTCTAGGCTCCGCCAAAGCATTCCCTTCAAAATCAACTAGACGATAAGCGCCCTTTTTTAATACCTCTTTTATGATGAAAGGTCTGAACCACATGGGTTTGAATTTTCCTACCCCTAGGGGGTCCTTATCTTGATCATAGACCAGGACAAGGTCACCCTCAGAGAAAATTCGAGGACGAACGGACCTATCATACTGACACTTGACCTTATGTTTGTGAGCCTCGTTGGCCAAGGCCGCATCATGATGCTTCTCATTGAGTTGCTCAATGTGTACTAACCATTATTCAAGTGGAGAAGTGTCTGGAAATAATTGTACTGCCAATTTTAGAGATGGAATCTGACATTCGATGGGCAAGACTGCCTCCAGCCCGTAAACGAGTTGAAAAGGTGAGAAACTAGTTGCAGTCTTAACAGATGTTCGGTAAGCCCATAATGCCGAGTATACCATCAAATGCCAATTTGAATTGGTTGAGTTGATAGTTCACTGTAGAATAGTCTTAAGAGTTTTGTTTACAGCTTCCACCTACCCATTGGCTTGGGGGTAGTAGGGTGATGAATGTTCTTTCTGTAACCCACGCTTTGATGTTAATTCAATCATCATTTGGTTCTAAAAGTGATTTCCATGGTCAACAACAATCTCTCTCGGGACACCGAACATGGCTATGATCTGGTTGAATAAAAAGAGAGTTGCAGTCTCTCCATCATCTTTAAACGTTGGCATAGCTTCGACCCACTTAGTGAAGTAATCGACATCTACGATGATATAGCGATGCCCCCTTGCGGAAGGGGGGTTGCAAGTAGTGTAATCAATCCCCCACTTGGTGAAGGGACCAACTGTGATGACAGGAAACATGGGAGCAGGATGTGCCCTCATATTTCGAGAGAATATTTGGCACTGATGGCATTTCTTGACTGATTCTATACAATCTTTGATAAGTGTCAGCCAGAAGTAACCTGCTCTTAGAATCTTTTGGGTTGTTGCCAACCCAGACAAATGACCGCCACAAGCTCTGGTATGGAAATCGTTAAGCACGATAACGGCCTCCTCATGTGTGAGACATCGACGTAAGATGCAGTCTACACCTCTCCGATACAACGTATCATCGAGTATGAGATAATTCTTAGCCTGAAGGTGTATACGCCGACGCTCATCATGAGAAGCAGAAGTGGGGCACTTCAAATTCTGGAGATAGATAAGTATATCTATGTACCAGGGATCTGAAGATGTGATCAGAAACATATCTCCCCGGATAGGCGATTCTTCAGGCACAACGTCACCTGACTCAACCAGAAGTTCTGAAATAAGCTCTGCGAAGACCAATGACTTTTTGGACATTGCTGAAACGAAGTCTAAGTCAAACTCCTGGAGGATGACTATCCATCTACTGATTTTTCTGCCTATTACCCATTGTGTTAACATGTACTGGAATGGATTCACGACAACAATGACGGTGGTCTTATGAAACACAACATAATGACAGAACCGTTGAATAGCATGAACTGCTGCCAACGCAAGTTTTTCGATATGAGAATAATTGAGTTCCGGTCCTACCAGGCCTCGACTCAAGTAATAGATCACGTATTCTGAGAACAAATCATCTTCCTGAACTAAAACCATTCCAGTGGTTGACTCTGCGGCAGCCAGATATAATAAGAAATCTTTGTTATAGTTAGGTGGTTGTAGCAGAGAGGCCATTGTAAGGGCATGTTTTAATGCATCAAAAGTGCGTTGAGCGGCATCGTCCTAGTAAAAAGGAACGTCTTTCTTCAGTAAGCGCATAAATCCCTTGGTGATTTTGGCATAGTTGGCGATGAAGCGTCGTAAAAAAATTTCCTTGCCTTGTAGACTCTGAAGTTGAAGGATTGTGCGTGGGGTGGGCAACTGGATTATTGCCTCCACCTTGAGAGGATAGACCATGATCCCTATTGTTGATACGATGAAACCTAACAAACGTCCTGACGTTACACATAAGCTGCACTTGTTTGGATTCAAGCGAATCCTAAAGTAGCGACATCGTTCGAAGATTAGTCTAAGGTGTGTGGGATGATCCGTTCTCTTGCGAGATCGTGATGCTAATCCTAGGTAGGCCTCGACTATATGTTTGAGATCATGAAAAGAAAAATACATGGCCCGTTGGAATGTGGCTCCAACATTTTTAAGACCAAAAGGCATCTTACGATATGCGAATGTGCCCCAAGGACAGATGAATGTCGTTTTGTATTGGTCTTCGGGTTTGATTTGGATTTGATTATATCCCAAAAAATTGTCCATGAAGGAAAAGGCTTCGCAACCAGCACATTCATCAATGATCTGGTCAATGAATGGTGTTGGAAAATTATCTTTTGGACATGCCTTGTTCAAATCATGAAAGTCGGTACATACACGAATCGTGCCTTGTTTTTTATTGACCGGCATAGGATTTGACACCCATTACGTCAAATGGATAGGATAGATAAAACCTGCCTTTAGAAATTTCTCAACCTCAATATTGATGGTTGCTGCTTTCTTGGGATTACATGGACGAAGATTTTGTCAAACAGACTTGGCATCAAGATAAGTTGTGATTTCATGTTCAACTATTTTTGGATCGATTCCTGGCATTTCCTCATAAGACCAGAAAAAAACTTCGCGGAATTTTTTGAAAAGATCTGTATAGATTTGAATCTCTTCGGGGGAGCAATCCGCTCTGACGAAGACATTCTCCATGATGCTAGGGTTTCAGGAGATGTTGATTGGTATAGTTTCAGCGATAGTTGCCATATTGCCCTCAGCATAAATTTCATGTGTAGATAAGAGATTAATAGGACATGATTGATCTCCCATCATGGTCACGGTGAATTCTCCTGCTTTGATTCTTCTTAACTCTGGGAGAAAATATGATCTGTGATGAATATCTTCCCAAGGTTTTTTTGGACTAGTCATTTCTTCGATTACTGCTTCATCAGAAGGCAAGACTAAGTCTAACGAATCAATGTTAGCAAGAGAACCCTAAGCCCAAATAGGCTCTAGAATTGGATCTAACTCTTGTGCAGGAGTCAGATCAGGGTTAGCTTAAGCTTGTTGGATTAAAGAGTACGCTACTTTAGTGGCAGACAAGGGCATGGACATGCCTGGGTGCCCTGTCTCATCCATCATGGCCGATGGGGAAGGAAGTATCCATGGATCCTTGAAGTAAGTTGTGCGAAACGACAAAACTTGAAAAATCTCAACCTTACGGTGATTGGATATAAATTTGATATCGCCGTGAGGAGGGATGGGCACAAACCAACTCCTATGTTGACGACACTTGATTGAGGATTATCAATCATCGGGACTGTGGATGCCCCCAAATCTGGGTCAGGTCTGGAGAAAGACAACTGATCGATGGTCACTATCTAGCCCTCATGTGGAAACAACAAGACCCAAAAAACTGTAGCAACCACATCTTGCATAGCATAAGTCCAGCTCCGTCCTAACAAGAGGTTATAGTTGAGGGGAACATCGACTACCTCTACTTCGACACACATGGTCTTCCCTCCTAACTGCACGGGGAAAGAAGGAACAATGCCATGTGGTCGGAATGAACGACCATCAAAAGCAGTGAGGAGAGTAGGTGATGGAGACAAAATGGGCTAGCCAATGGCCTTCCAACATGCCAATGACATAACGCATGTTGAGGCGCCCTCGGCGACCACCGTACACAAGATATTTCGAGTAAAATTTTTCATGGGGTAAGCCACTACTATCTGAAACGCTATGTGGTAAGGAAGATGAGGTTTTAAGTCGGTTGTATCTAACATGATGGTACCCAGATTACAAGTCTCAGTAGAGCCCAACGCGGTTAACAAAGCTTTCCTCTGAGAAGGGAAGCTTTGGAGGACCTCCAAAGCAGACATCACACAAGGGGTTTGTGATAAATCTTCCACCACGGAGTAGTTCTGGGCAACCCTTGCATTTGGGTTATGAGAAGATTTTTTAAATGCACCTTTTGGAATGCGTGTCATTATTTCTCCCAATGTCTTCTCAATATGCAGAGGAAGAGATGGGAGATCAACTTATTTACCCTTCTCAGAAGCGCTTGGTTTACTATAATCGTGCGCTCTAGTCGATATGAAAGCATCACCCCTAACCATATAAACGTTCACGGATGCGGGGATGTTCGAAGGCGGGCAGGTTTCTTGGTTGCCCCCTTCTGTGCTTGCAAAGGCTTGAGTTAGATTTTGCCCATGTTGAAATGGATTAGTCAACACTGTGTGTTGTTGCTGTGTGACAAAATTTTGGGCCTCTGGAAGTCGAGGACATAGATGGGTAGGGTGGTCTTCCACGCACAAGTTGCATGGATACCTCGCCTTCCGTTTTTCAGTGTTGTCCCCGCCAGTATTATCGTTGGGTTTCTTGTCCCCCTTATCCTTCTTTCGTTGTTTTTTCTTCCTTTTAGGCTGCTGGGTGGCCTTTGGGTTAGTCGACTGCACTATGTCTACTTCCGATGTTTTGGTAGAGGGGGCAGCCAAAGCAGTAGTTTGGTTGGCCGCTGTGTGTTGTATGGATAACTGCTGCAACTACTTTGTCAATTGCTCAGCGGGCTTGGTTTGTGCTGAACCGACAATACCATCGGCATGTGGTCCAGCTCTCTGTCTAGTTTTATCCAATATTGAACGTGGCGCATTTGGAAAGATGTTGTATAATAAACTGGACTGAGAATAGATGAGCTCAAACTGTTGAGCCCTCATGATGGCATCTTCTTCAGAGAAAACTCCAGACGTCGCGATGTCTTTGGATAATTGCGGGACCAAAGACTTAAGGAACCACTCAAGCAGGAATGTTAGTGGGACTGGTACCTTGATTAAACTCTTCCGGTGTCTCCATTCTCGAATGTGATCAGAGATATGGTCCATTGTTGTCTGTTCAAAATTAGTGAGCATCTCTGTACCAACATCGTATCTCACAGGTAACTGGAAATGGTTCAGGAAAGCCACCACCAGTTCGCCAAAAGAAGAGTATCTTGAGCGATCGAGTTCAATGTACCATTTTGTGGCACTCCCAATGAGAGTACGTTGAAACAATCGCAACTGTACGGAGTCATATTTCAATGAGTTAGATGAGAACCAAAGATGGAAGGTAGTCACATGATCTCCTGGATCTTCATTAGGCTTGGCTTCGAACTTTGGAATGTCCGAAGGAAACTTCGTCGCCATAGGAGGCTAACGCGGATCGTGACAAATAGGGTCATTCAACAACCTTATCAAATCTGACAAGTGTAACGTCGCCAGGAACAGTAGTTTGGGTTGCTACTGATAACCTGGGAAAAAGGGTCTTGGAGTTTGGCTGGCACCAGGTTGCCAAGAAAAGTTTGGCTGCTGGCCCGGATTCTGGTAGAAACCATGGCCCTTGCCAGCGTAAGGTTTTTTCATATGTGGAGACACCATCGGCTGATTTCCCAAATAGGACATAGATAGTTGGGCATGCATTGTATTCAAAGGACTTTGGGAAGGATTACACCAAGCCGGTCCCGTGGGGATAGGCATAGTAGTTTGTCCGGGGTTCCATTGATTGTGGAAAGAATTACCCCAGATCGGCATTCCGAAGCAGGGAATAGATCCCTGCCCTGAATTCCAAGGTCCTGCTAGGTTTTCCCCCTGTGCAAGAATAGTACCCTGAACAGGAGTAGATTGTTTAAAAATGGGGTTTCCCCCAGTCGGGAAAGTGGCTGATGAGAAGGTGTTGTTACCAAACGTTTTGTTAAAAGAAAATGGTGTTGAACCTACCAGCATACTATGCGAAGGTGGCCCTTGACTCCCCGCTCCAAATAAACTATTGTGTGTAGGTTGCCCGACGGATTGTTGATGCGAGCCACCGATTGAAAGGGACGAAGGAGGGATATGACCTCCTCTGTAAGGGAAAGCGTTAAAAGGAGTAGGAGTGCTCCCTATGTGACCTTGCAGAGGAGCACTAGAGCTCCCTGCCCCCAGACCCAAAGTCTGTAAAGTGGAGTAGGAAAGTACGGGACTTGTACCCGAACTAGGCATCCTGTATGAGAACGGAGGGCCTGTTGCACTAGGTGTGAAAGGGGTTGTGGCCGCTGCCAAAGACGGGTTCGGACCACAGTGTGAAGTAGTTGCGGTCAAGACCATGGTGGCTCAGACTGACGACGGTGGGTTAGGAGATGAAAACTCTCCTGTGGTGACAACCGTGGTGGGAATTGAAGAATTCCCAGAAGGAGTAACAACATTTGTTTCTATTGCTGTGTGCGACACTGTCTGCGCTCGTAAAATTGAATTGGTACAATGAACGGTGCCAAGAAGTCAGTGGTTGGGGTTTCAACCGGGCCAAGAGCGGTTGCTTCAAGGTCCAAAATGGTCGATTCTTCCGGGGGTTGGTCAGGCACAATGGTTTGTAACCCGGTTGCTTCAAAAGACCCTTGTTGGTCTAGCTTTCACCTTAAAGGTGGCGGGGGTGGCTCCAGTGTAATCGGTGGCAGGCCAAGAAGCCTTCATGACTGGCGGAGCTCAGGATCCTCCACTATGTGAGAAGATCCAAGACACTCTAAGGTAGTCTAAATATTGAAAAGTAACACACACTAAAAAAAAAATCCCTAGAAGATAAGACAGGCAAACACTAAATTAATTGGAAGAACAGTTACAACAACAACCACTAGAGAAACTTACCGGTGCAAGTGCAAATCGAACACGGAAGCACCCACTAGGTATACTCTGCAAAGCGTGGCCCGATGTATGTCCTAGGTGCCACGGTATACCCCCGCAGTCACCTGTGTATGTCCCTAAATAATATTGGCAACTAGGTTGCCAGCGCACGTACAGTCACCAGGTGGGTACAGTCAAAAGTCGGGTAGACCACAATGAGCAGGGTATCGAGAGAAAAATTTCTGGAAGAAAACTGAGGACCTTGAATGGATTCAATACCCTCGAAGGCCTGTGGCAAATGCAAACGACGGAATCCCAAAACAAGCCCTCTATATGTGTTCTCCACTACGATTGGTCCAGCTTTGGAGGGGTTATCTCCGCTACTTTTCCGCACGCGACCTCGTGTTTATCCCCTGTGTTAGAGGGGGGTCCTAGATAACTTTCACGACAATGGAATTAGACACTCACTATCTTAGACTCCAATGTTTTATTTTAAATGGCCTTGAAGAGTTTTCTCTCCAACCTAATCCAAGGCCCTAGTCCTAAACTAGTTTGTGAACCCTATAAACATAAAAGTCTAGTAGATTTTAAATTTAGCACTGATTTGATGGATTTGTCTTATGTCAAGGGGTATGAAGGTGAAACTGATGATGTGTAAAAGACGAAATAAAAAAATGAATTAAAAAAAGATGGAAACCAAACTTTTACTGAATGCAAAATTTCAACAACTTTTCAAAAGAAATATTTTTAACTTTTTTTTTTCTAAGATTTTGGACAGCAAACTCGAAAGAAATTTCACTTGACTACAAGCTACTTATGCGCTAACTAAACTGCAAAAACTTATGAAATAAAAGACTTTTCCCTGACTAATGATGCAGAAACACACTCTTCAACCAAACAAGAAAATGAAAAGAGAGATTTATTTAAATGCTAGTAAAGCAAGAAAGGAAAAATACCGACAAGAAAAAACCAAGAAAAAAAAATCTGGCCTAATCGCAGATCACAAAGAATCAAATCAAAAATCACACACTAGCAATTTTAAAAACAATGACTCTCACACTTGTCTAAAAACCTTAAAAATTCTTTTATTTTTATGACAACTTTTTAACTAAGAAAAAGGAGGCTAAGGGTAAGATTAATCCTAAGCTACTGACTGCTCACACAGAGATTCAAACACCTGAGAGGAATAATTCTTATCAAGGGAAAGGATGACTTCCTTACCCTCAACAAAAAGTATCATGTACAAGCACGCGACTGTTACTCAAACAACACGCATGCGAACGCACGCTGGATAGAGACAGAGGGTGTGTACATGCGGGCTGACCTTGTACAGACTACGTGTATATCTAAACTCTGAGAAAAATGAAAATAGACAGACCAAACCAGGAAGAGACCACTGATATTGATAACCAGGATCCCTTGAAGGCTTGGACACTCTTTCTAACGGAAAAACAAATAATGTAAGGAAAAAATGATAAAGCAAAAACAATCTGAGATAGGACTGCTAGCAAACAAGACTCAGACAAAATTACAGAAAACCCCCTGAGAAAGTGTGATTCTGACAGGGAAGAGGATGACTGCCTCTGAAGTTCTCTGAAATCTACATGCTACTGCTACTTCTACAGCTAGCTTTCACATGCGGGCTATACGAGGGTAGGGTGTGGGTACACGCGTGCAGACCTCGTGCAGGCCACGTGTACCTCTGTGGGTCCCAAAAAAAAATAGTCAAGCAAAAGACAAGGAAAGCTGGTATGGAAAACTAGACTCCCTGCTAGCTCAGACTTTACCAAAACTAAAAGAAAAGACAAGTAAGAAAAACTAGTCTTTAAACTACCCAAAAACTAAATAAAATTCCAAGAACCCTAGAGAGTCTCACCAGTACGGTCACCAATTCTGTTGTTGGGAAAATATCCCTATGGACTAGCAAATAGAGTTCAAACTTTGCATGCAGATATGACCGAAGAGAAATTACTTTCTACCTTCATCCCTAGATTTAAATCCCCTTTTCTTAGTAAATGCATGAAAGATCAACCTACCTCGTTCTCGACGTTTGATGTCGATCCTCCATTGTGCTTGATTACTTGTTTGCAATACTCCTTCCAAAGCTGACCTGCATCCAAGACAAGCAACAACTATGCATGCATGTTACTTCTATACTAACGGGTTAGAAATCCAAACATATACTGATCAAACTATAAACAGTTCATGAATTGGGATGGGAAAATCATTTTCTTTATTACTTTGAATGAGTCAACTTACAAAAGTTGAGACCGGCCACCGCTCCTTGAACCTGATCCTGGGCTCCTCTTCTTCTGTCCTCCAACAGATTTGCTTTGAATCTCCTTTGGCACAAGGAAAGGCTAAAGGGTTGGGACAATGGGAATACATAAATGGGCAGAGTTTCTTTTCTATATTTTTCCCTCTCCAAATGGGACCCCTACCCCTTCTTTTATAGGCTAGAAGGAGCCAGGTATTTGGATGAACCCTCGGCCATGCATGGCTGGGAGTTTCAGTTAACTCACCCATAGGTTTTTGTTCCGCCAGCAACTTTATTTTTTTCGTTCTTTTGCAGGTACACGCAGGTTGTGTTGGGTCAGCCAGCATGTACACGCATGCAGTAATGGATTAGGGTGCGTGGGCCTTTATAAAAGAGGGTTTTCAAAGAGTTGTTCAGCAGTGCTTTGGAAAAGAAGGGATATGAGTTGGCCTAATGCTAGGTAAGCATGTGTGGTGCAATTTAGGGTTATAACACCTGGCAGTCTATGAGATCCTCCAATGATCCCATCACATTTCCCATCTGAAAATCTAAAATTTCTTCATTGCCTTCCTGGCAGTTCACGAGATCTTCCAGTGATCTCTTCTCCTCATCATCACTGAGATTTCTCCTAGCTTTTGGTTCACACACATGAACCACTTTCTCTATGTCTCTGAGGCTTTTAGCATACCTCAGCCATATTTTCAACAGCCTTTGTTGTCTTCTGCCCAACAATTCCTTGACTGGCCACTTCACCTTCTTCTTGATGGGCCATTCATACACCCATTTTGTTCTTGCACTCTGTTGCATTTGAAATGCAATCTCCTCCATCCTCGCTCTTATCTCAGCGAGTTATTTATCCATCTCATATTTTCCCTTCTGTTTATGGCTCTCCTTTCCACCATGGACCACGTCCATGGCCTTCAGTAGCCGTCTTTCTATTCCTGTCTGCCCTCCTGACAAACTTTTTGTTGTCACTCTGCAACCGTGAGTGCTTCCAGCCTCTCCTTACAGTTGACCTAACTGTCTATTGATCGTTGCATATCTACGAACAATCACCACAGAACTTCAACACTCTGTTTTCTTCTGTCTCTATTTGTAAGCTGCCTCTATCGCCTACAGAAGTCAAAACCTCACTCTGACACCACTCTAACGCATATCAGAGTACTCCTTATCCTCTAGCTCCCTCTACCTGAAATATATAGACAAAATCAAGCTTTGATACCACTCTGACATAGACCCCTAACCATCGGGCCAAGATCCACACAAGATATTCTAAATTCTCCCCTGAGTCAGATTGATGCTTCGATTTCCCCATAGGGAATATCTCACACACACAAGGGTGTATCCACAGGTCCTTCAAACTTCACGCGTAGGTCCTTGCAAAATACCCACGCCTCTCTCTCTGCGGGCGCTCGGTGCTAATTCAAAACAGTGCGAGCGCTAGCCCTCAGGCTAGGCCCCTCCTCCACTCGACCACCACCTATGACCACTGGCTGAGCCCATAGGGCGCTTTTCGCATTTCACGACTTCGCGAATCCTGATGTCGAGTCTCTGACTCTTCAATCCTTGAATGTCGAAATGGGATCAACGACGATTATCCCCTGCCCAAATCTCAATCCATGTGACCGTAGCCAAGTCTTAACGCAAAGCACCTTTCGCAACTCGTGAGTTGGAGAGTCAAGGATCTCAAATCCTCTTTCTCCAAACGTCGATACCTAAAATGCGATATGGGTATGGCGCCCTCCTCACTAGAACCTGCTACATATAATCATAGGCTAGGCTAAACACTAGCACTACTCACAACTTGCAAATTCACGAGTTGGAGTGTTGAGCCCTCGTGCTCCTCTTTTGTGAAACCCCGAAGCACGATAAGTCAGTGATGGGATGACTCCTTCCAAGGTGACATGTGTACGCCACATGTCGCCTACTTTCGCCTTCCTTGTGCATTGTATATTTTCACCACCTGTCAACCACACGGTCCCCACCTAACGGATGTGCCACATGTTTTCACAAGCCCTCGACGCTCGGCACTTCACGATTTCTACAGTCGAAAAGAAATTCTTTCAACCTTTGAACCCCCGATACGTGATACCATGCGGAGGTTCTGATCCAACGATTCTCCCGTGGCTTGGATCCAATGGTCTAGATCTCCTTCCCTGCTCCTCGTGACTCGAGACTTGGAGAAACCAATAATTTGGTCTGCCCTCCAAACTCATGAACCCCGAATTCATGAAATGATCCAACGACGTGGGGTGAAACGAGATCAACGGCTCTCGTAACTTCGACACTTCCTTTAGGAAGGCCTCTCACCATCCATACAGCTCCTCTCCTGGGGTGCCTCTAAGGAATTAAATCCCTCACAACTTGGTGCGATCCTATGACTCGTACGATTTTTCACTTCCCCACGAAGTGTCTCCACCGTCCGTTTCAACTTCTCTCTTGCGCAACCTTCCAGAGGTTAAACTCTGTGCGCCTTCCTCCAGATCCAATGACTATCGGTTCTTTGCACTAGATTTGATGGCCCAGATCTCTTTCTCTTCCTTGTGCACTTTCCTGCATGTGTCTGGACGTAGATTTGACGGCTCAGATCTCATCTCTCCAACTAATCTAATGACAGCTATGCTTCCTCTTGAGCTTGAGAACTTATTCCTTCACCTTGGAATATTTTCAAAGTTTCAAAGGCCTCGACCTTCACTTCCCCTGCGAGCTCAATTCATTTGGATCTCGCCTGTGTTATAGGAACACTGTCCCTCATGAGCTTTGTCGATTGTGAAACCTTGAAGGGTTTCTTGACCTCCTACTCCTCTTTGTTGTTACTCTGTGCACAACAACACTATCCTTCCTGAGCTTCAGAACTTGAACCTCTAACGCACTCAGTCCTTTTATCTCCCTTCAAAGGGGAATTTTGTGCCCTCTTGGCAACCTCCTTCTCAAGCACGCTTTGTTGAGCCTACAAGGTGTTCAGTAACCCTGTGAACGTCTTTCTGTGACACTTCTCTTATCTCAGAACTTGAGAGAGTTCCTTCAATGCACACTTACACCAACTCAATGCCCTCCTAGCAAAGTTCTCCAGAATCCTCAGTGACTCTATCTTCTTACCGAACTTGAAATAGAGTTATCCTTAATGCATCTTGTGCATTTTCTCAATTCCCTCTTGGCAGAGTCTCACAGAATTCTCAGAAATTTTGTCTTCCCTCTCTCTTCTCTCCTTTGCACAATTTCTCCTTCAAATGGAGATTGGTGCCCTCCTGGCAGCCTCCCGTTCAAGAAATCCTTACTGATTCGATAGATTATTTAACAACTCTATGAGTGTATTCCCCCTCGACACTTCTCCTTCCTCTGAACTTAGAATAGAGTTCTTTTGTGCACTCTATGCACTTGCTCAATGCCCTCCTAGAAGTGCTTCCACAAAACCCTCAGTGATTTTGTTTTCTCTGTTCCTTCCTCTGCACAGTCTTACCTCAAAGGTGTTCAACAATCTTGAGGCTTCTCCCTAGGTCTAATACTTCCTCTAGTGCACCCTCCTCGCACAAATCTATCCAAATTCTGTAGAATTCAGAAGTGCACTCTATGCACTGGCTTATAGAACCCGCAGTGTTCTGTCATGCAACCTCTTGCATGAAGCCACAAAAAACTAGACCTGGAATCAAAGAACCCAATAGACAATGACTTATGTCTGTAACCTGCAAATTAAAACTAACACACATCCATAGCATAGAATGAATAAACACACGAAAGCATTCATCCATGAACTCATAACCATACACAAACATGTATGCAGGAAAAACCGCTTTTATATTAATCTCAGAAGGTCCATTTACAATATGGGTAAGCTCGAACTGCAACAAAGTCTCGACTTCCTCTATTTCCCTCTAACCTATTCTCTTTGCTTCTACTCTCCCTTCTCTACTGACATATCCTACAGATACAAAGGATCTTTTTACAAAAGGGGGCTCCTCGAGTGCTTCCCTCCATTCTCACCAACTCTCATTAATTTACATTCAATTACATTAAATGGTTGTCTAGTTCGAATCGGATCTAGATCTCATCCTTACAACCATTTAAGGAAACCTTTATCTAAAGCCTATACACATGCATGGATTTTGTCTCTACCAGCCTTACAACATTTAATACAATTTTCAAATTTTTAAAAATGAGAGGGTTGCGCCTCTCTCCTTCATTGAATGTGCGCTTTGATGTGTTGGCTGGCTGGCACGTAGCTAGCTTGGAGCGATGCTCCTTCATCAACCTGATATCTTCAACCTGTCAAATAATCAAACATCCAACTATACTTTCCCAAGAACATCTGCGCACAAATCCTCTGCCTACAAATCAGGCGTTTGCCAAATGTTTATTTTCCACTCAGAGAAATCAACGTTGCACCTGTCCTTATCTTACCTGATTACATGCTATTTTGAGAACCCATCCCTTTTTCTCGTGGTGCCTTTTCATGTGTATAAATATTGTGTGTTAACTTATGGCTTAGTTTTTAATGTGATGACTGGTGACTTAATTCATCGCTTGATCTATGGCTTAAATTGAGTGTCGACTAGTCTTTAGCTCATAGCTTGAGACAATGGATAAGACTTACGATTAAGTAAATGAAACTTGTGCTTTGACATAGAAGTTGGTTTGTGCATGACTTGTGAGTTGGCTAGGATAGCTTAAGATCATTTGAGCACACACTTTTTTTTGAAATAAATATATAATAATATAATTCATAAACTATAAAATAGATTAGAAAAACATTATATATATATATATATATATATATATATATAATAAAAACATTGGTTTTTATAGTAAAAGTGTTTTTATGACAAACCTATCATAAAGATATGACAAACTTCAATAAATATTTCTGACCATTTATTTGCAAATCAAGAGGACAAAGTCAAAGGATTTCTGGGAAAAAGTGATCAATGGGAGCTTGATGAATAATCTGAAGGTTTAGGAAACTGGACAAAAGACTTAAGAAAACAACAAATCAAGTAGAGAGTGATGAAAACATTCTCAAAGATACCAATGCATTTTGATTGCTAACATCTAGCTCCAACTGGGATGGAGACCTCCCTGCGAGGCTCCAAGAAACTAGTAGTTCTAGTTGCCTTATCTGTTGGGCTATTGAGTCATCTGGCCTGTGAAACCAATATCTAAAAACTCTCAAGTGCAACTGATCTCTGTATACCTTCAAAAATGGCCTTTATCCACACAAGTTGACTGATATTTCTGCTGCAAACTAGAAGAAAAGAAATTCTCGAGCAGTGAGCTTATTTCCTACCCTACTCTACTCTAACCAGATCTGCAATTGGTTAGCTAAATTCTACCTTCCATAACAACCATTCAAGAAATTTTAAAATTGAAGAAACCTCATCTTTGTCACTGATCAACAACTGATGTTTGAAATGTAACAAAATTGATAAGAATTCATTCAAGAAACCATACTCACCTGGACATGCTGATAAAAAGATTATTTTTTCATGCTTCAAAGAATTTGAGAAGTGAAAATCTATGTATTCATCGACAGGGTCATGAAACTGAAAGTAATGCCTGATTAATTTATGAAAGGTTATCTTCACTGTTTCAAAGTTGTTGACAATTTGTGTGATGTCTTATGCGGGCATACTTGATTGAATGACAAGCATTTGTGGGTTGAATAGTTATTTCGTAACTCCAGAACCACCTGTTGGTTGATGGCTGATCATCTCTGCATATACCGTGGGGATAGTCTGCTGCTCATACACCTCGTTTTTATTAAGACAAGTATGTTCATTGGTTGGTGATGGATAAAAGATTATATTTATATGAAAATCCCTTTCAACACTCCATAGCATCTATAACGATCATGATCATAATCATCATCCACAGGAATAGTGCTAAGAGGTTCCAAACAAATCATAGAATTTTTTTTTTTATCGCCATCACTGGTATTTCCATCAAAAATAGGTTTTCCATAACAAACCTTTGACTCTTGACATTCAGAATGTCTTGTTTCAGGATCCTTTCTAACAACAAAGTATTCATTACCAAAGTGTTTGTCAAGAACAAGAAGCTCTTGGTCAATGTTTGAGACAGTGACTTCCTTAGAGGAAAGGCTATCAAAGATACCTGCTTCGAGAACCAAATAATCCACTATATTTTCTTCACAGGACAACAAACAAAATTTTCCTCATGTTCAGAGTTGACATGATATTGACTTAGAATCCTGCCACAAAATCGAAGGTTCTCCTCCACTTCCTCAACATCTATGAATAATTGTGATAAATATGTAGATTTTCTTTCCCTAAGATAAAAAACAAGGTCAGAGTGTTGAGACACTATGTAATACACCATGGCAGCAATCTCCGAAGGTTTAATTTCCAAGGGCAGGTTGCAATACAAGTTGTGAAAGCTCCGATTAAAAGCAAACATGACTTCATTTTTTTCTCTTCTCAAAGTAGTGAACTCATTTAGGTACTGATCAAATGACTTTCTCTCTCCCCAGTATTTTAAAAAGGTGTCATATAGTTCATCCCATGAACCAATGGAAGCAACTTCCATATTCTTTAACCACAAGGAAACATCTCCAATCAAATATTTAGAGAAAAGCCTCATGATAATATCTTCATGCAAGATTTCCATATTATCGATGAAGTCTTGAAAGGCCGACATATGCTCTTCTCTTGTAGTGTTATCTTTTCTAGAAAAAGTTGGTAGGTAGTCTACAAATCTAGGAGGGTAAGGATGAAGAAAGTATGGCAGCTTTAGAGGTCCAAACATCTTTCTCCTAACCTTAAAATGGAATTCAGTGAGCTGTTGAACACTAGAAGGTTGTTGGTAAAGGTCAAAGGAGTTGGCAACTTGAACTGAATCAGTTTTATTATTTGCAAAAGGACAATAATCATTTGGTGCATGTTGAATTTCAACAGGCTGGTTATTAACAGTAGAGGGAATGGTAGAAGGTAATAAATAAACTTTGAAACTTGGAGAGGGGAGAGAATCATAATGTTCAGACTGATTAAAAAAGTGTTTATGAACCTCATGACGTAGACGCACTCAACCCTCGAGCTGAGTGTCCTCTCTACAGGATCATTCAATTCCTACCTTGAGCCGAAGAGGCTCTTAAGATCCCTATCAGGACCTCTAAATTTGATCCACATGTCCTTCCATTCTTCACGGCCTTTGTACACGACCGCCCCTTTTTCCCGAATTGTAATTTAAGGGTTCGGGACTCTCTGAGTCCTGATGTCGAGAGCCTATGTCTCCTCGATCTCCCGATCACCGAAATGTCGAATTGTCGAAACGAATTTAATAGCAATTATCCCCCTGGGCTATGTATTCGGTCCATATGAACACTTCCCATATGACCTCAGTCCCTTTTGGGGTTTCCTGACGTAAAGCGCACAGCCTCATGTCCTCTGGACTCTCGAAAAGCCAATTTCTGAAATGTCGAAATGCCTGTGTCCCGAATTCCTCCTTCTTTCGTGATTTCGGGGTTTCAACGCCGAAATGCCCGATCACCTTGTCCTTGAAACTCCCGAAGTTCTGAACTCTGAAATTCTGATCCTCGGCTTCCTCCAAACGTTTTCGGACTTTTGCGTTTCGGGTTTCCCCGATGCCTGGATCGCTGCCACATGTCCTTCCTGTTCCTTCAGAGTTTCAGGGTTTCACGTTTTGGAATTCTGTGACCCCTGTGACACTTCTCCTCTATTCCTTCAAATCCCCGGTATCTGAAATCCTGATGGACTCCTCGATATCTTCCACGTGTCCTCCCATAGATGGACGACTCTGATCGCTTCCAGGACTTCTCCACTTGCGAAGTCAAAAGACTCCCTTCTACATTTCTCGATGTCCAAATCCCCGATATGAAGGATTTTGTGACACCTGTCCTCCTCATATGGATGACTCAGATCTCTTACGCTATTTTGGGACTTTCACTGTGGAGTGCCCCGATCTCTCATCATCAGGATTCCCAAAATCCCAAACTCTGAAATCCCGATATGTTCACTATTTCAGGACTTTTCCAGAATTCTCTGATCTGCGCATGAGGATTAAACCTCGCACTTCTTTTGACAGATCCGACGACCATAGGTGATCTATGTGAGATATGACGGCTCACGATCTCTCCTCCTTTTCTTTGATCCGACGGATCATACGCCACGACTCTCCAGATCCAACGGTCTGGACACTTTCAGGATTTCGCGAATCGAAGATCCGCAATGCAATGTCTCCATGACCTCTCACTGCTCCAAGTCATAAATTATGAAATGACGGAATTCAAGGGTTTAAACCCCACGCATCTTCGCCCAATCCAATGGTTGTCGGGGTTTCATCACTTCTTGATGAAGTGTCTCCACCATCTGTTTCTACTTCTCTCTTGTGCACACCTCAGAGACTAAACTCCATGTGTCTTCGCCTGATCCAACGGATGTCAGGTCTTTACACAAGATCTGACAGCTACTATCACTCCCTCCTGAGCTTACGTTTTCTTCCTTTTGAACTTGGAATAATTTCCAATTATCAAGGGCTTCGACCCTTGCTTCTTTTCTCTCTGCGAGCTCTATGGTCTTGAGTCTCGCCAGCGTTCTCGACGACGTTGTTCCTCCTGAGCTTTTGGAATTCTAAACTCCTCAAAGAATTCTTTGTCCTTTGCGACCTTTGCAGATATAGCCTGTGCGTAAAAGTATTATCCCTTCTGAGCTTCTCCTTTTGAATCCTCCAAGGATTCTCTAAATTTTGCGCTCCTTATAGATTCTCGACGCACACACAACGGTGCTATCTCATCTCCTTCATATAGAGAATTCGATGCCCTCCTGGCAATCCTTACTCAAGAAATCTCTTGATGAGTCTTAAAGGTGTTCAACAACCCTGTGAAGATCCTTCCCTGGATTCTTTTTCTATCTCTAAACTCAAAGAGTTCCTCCTGTGTGCGCTGGCACTTACTCAATGCCCTCCTAGCAGAGTGTCTAGAATCCTTAGTGATTCTGACTTCCTACTGAACTCACAACAGAGTTCTTCCTCAATGCAACTAGTGCATATGCTCAATGCCCTCCTGGCAGAGCTCTACAGAACTCGTCAGAGATTTTGTCTTCCTACTATGTCTTTCTCTACACAGTCTTATCTCCAAGGTGTTAAGCAACCTTGAGACATTCTCCTGAGTTCAAGACTCCAAATGGTATGTCCTCCTGGCATGTCTTTGCCTGAATCCGCAGAATTCAGAAGTGCACTCTATGCACTGGTATTCAGATACCACAGTACTCTGTCATGCCCTCCTAGCATGAAACCACAAAGATCCCCCAAAACATGAAATCAAAAAAATCCTACAAATGCATACCTATCCATACATCTACAACATATAATCACAGCATATAAAGAACACATGAAGACATCCACACAACACAGAATCATGCAGGAAAAACTGCTCTGGTTTGTATTAATATAAAATGCCTTTTTTTACAAGGTGTTCTTGAGCTCAGACTTTGAAAGAGTCTTGGCTCCTTCTCTCTCTACCTTACTCTTCTACTTTTCTTTCTACCTACTAACTCAAAATGAGATACAATGATCTTTTACATGAGGGGGCTCTTTGAGATCTTCCCTCCAAAATCACCTACCCTATTCAATCTATCTTAATTACATTGAATGGGATGTCTGGTCCATATCAGATATAGATCTAAGCCTTATAAACCATTAAAGGCCTTCTATTCTAATGCCTGTGCAAAGGCACGGCTTCATGGCTCTAACAACCTTTCATGCATTTAATTGCATTTACATTCAAATTCAAAATTTTAAATGAGGGTTGTGCCTCTCTTCCTTTGTTGAATGTGTGCGATGATGTGCCTTGTTGGCTGGCGCATGGCTGGTGTGGAGAGATTCTCGTACATAATACTCCTCAGCTGCAAAATTCATGAGCTCCTGCTCATGAGCTTCCCATCTTGGCTGTTGAAATCCTCCTGGATCCCAAACAAATTTTTGGAGCTGTCTCCTTGCCCCATCTCTCTGTCGTTGTTTCTTCTGTTGCTCTGTTGTTGTTGTTGCTTTCCTTCTTCTCAGCTTCCCTTTGCTGGAAGTCTCTTCTATCCTGACCATCAGCTCCCTGATCTTCTCGATCACCTCATCGAGTTTCTCTAGTGGTTGGGTCTATCTTTACAGTCTCCTCGGCTGCAAAATTTTTCTGCAAATGGGTAGATCACCATGATCTCCCATGCCATCCTCTTTATCTCCTGTGGCCCTAAGTGTCTACTCCACTGTAGACTTCATCTTTGCAGTCTCCTCATTGAATTGTTGTTTATATTCCTCATTCGACAGTCTTGTTGCTACAATATCCCCTTGTGTTGGTTCAAGTCCAACCTCTCCCAGCTGCTCCTTGGGCTGGAATTCTTCCTTATCTATTGCTGCATACCTCAACATGGCAGTCTTCATCATCTTTCCATCTCCCTGGCTGAAAATTTTGAGTGATTCCTCAGAACACTCCTCTGCAATCACCTGCATAATTGTCTTCTCCTGGCAGTCATCAACTGGCTCTGGATTGTTCAGCCAATCCTATAGCATCTCGAACTCCATCTCCCATGGAGTGAGAAATATATCTTCCTGCTCTTTTTCTACTGTCAACTTCAGTGCCGCAGCTTCCTCAGCTTCCTGGCTGAATATATTGAGTCCCTCCTCAGAATGCTCGTCCTCTTCTTTTTCTTGGGAAGCTTCCAACTTCTGCTCCAACTCTTCTTCCTTGACAGTCTCTGCTAGTTGTCCTTCTGCTATTGTTGCATCTGCAACATAGATTTTTGCCTCCCTTGGGCTATGTGATAGGAATATTCCAATTCCCCCAATCATTACAAGGCTCCTCTGATCCTTCTCCCGGATGGTGCAAGTTTTTAACTTGTCATCATCTTCATTCACATGGTCAACAAAACCATATGAATCTACACCTATCAACATCCCTTGCTGATCTGAACTCACCTCCGAGTCCCTAAGACTTTCAGATAGTCTCATTTCTGTTCCCATGCCCACCTGGCAAATTGGGATTTTTCTATTACCCTCTACGCAGTCTTTGAGATCCTGCAGTGACCTCATCTCATTGCCCTCCTGGAAATATGAAATTCCCCTATTTTCCTCCTGACAGTCTATGAGATCCCGTAGTGATCTCATCTCAATGCCCTCCTGGAAATTGTGAACTTCTATTTTTCCCTCTTGGCAGTCCTTGAGATCTTCAGCTGATCCCATGTCATCCTCACTATTGAGGTTTCTTCCAAACTCTGGTTCACATACCTGAACCACTTCCTCTGGTCCGTTGAGGTTTTCAGCATGCCTCAACCTTCCTTTTAAAAGCCGCTGCTATCTTTTAGCCATCAACTCCTTGACTGGCCATTTTTCTCTTGTCTTCATGGGCCATTCATATACCCATCTCGACTTAGCCTTCTCTTTCACCTGCAGCGCAAGTTCATCAATTCTCGCTCTGATCTCGATGAGTTCTTTCTCTCTTGCAGCGATTTCCTACTGTTGATGGTTCTTTCTTCCATCACGCTTATGGATTTCAGTAGCCATATTTTTTCTCTTGTCTGCCCTCCTGGAAAATTTGTTGCTGTCACTCTGGAACTCTGAGTGCTTCCAGCATCTCCTATAGTCCTCCTGACTGTCTTCTTGATTACTGCCTACCTACAAACAATCATTACAGAGCTTCCAGAACTCTTCCTTCCTCTCCTCGCTTCACCTAATATATACAGATGAAGTCCCGCTCTGATACCACAACTGACGCAGTGTGTATCAGAGTGTTTTTCTTCCCCTTTCTCTGCCTCCCTCTGCTTGAAATATACAAACAGAGATCAAGCTCTGATACCACAACTAACGTAGATGCACTCGACCCTCGAGTCGAGTGTCCGCTCTATAGGATCGTTTAATTCCTCCCTTGAGCTGAAGCGTCTCTTTCAGATCCCTATCGAGACCTCTAAATTCAATCCACATGTCCTTCCATTCTTCACGGCCTATGTACATGACCGCACCCTTTTCCCGAATTGTAATTTTGGGTTTCGAGACTCTCTGAGTCCTGATGTCGAGAGACTATGTCTCCTCAATCTCCAGATCACCAAAATGTCAAATTTATGAAATGGATTTAATAGAAATTAGCCCCCTGGGCTATGTCTTCGGTCCATATTACCACTTCTCATATGACCACATTCCCTTTCGGGGTTTCCTGAAGCAAAGCACCTGGCCTCTTGTCCTCTGGAATCTCAAAAAGATGATTTCCGAAATGACGAAATGCTTGTGCCCTGGCTTCCTCCTTCTTTCGTGATTTCAGGGTTTCCAACGCTGAAATGCACGATCACCTTGTCCTCGAAACTCCTGAAGTTTAAAACTTCGATATGCCGATCCTCGCCTTCCTCCAAACTCTTTCGGACTTTCGCGTTTTGGGTTTCCCCAATGCCTGGATCGCTACCACATGTCCTTCCTGTTCCTTCGGAGTTTCGGGGTTTCACGTTTCGGAATTCTGCGACCCCTGTGACACTTCTCCTATGTTCCTTCGAATCCCCAGTATCCAAAATCCCGATGGACTCCTCGATCTTTTCCACGTGTCCTCCCACAGATGGACGGCTCTGATCGATTCCCGATGTCCAAATCCCCGATATGAAGGATTTCATGACACCTGTCCTCCTCATATGGACAACTTAGATATCTTACACTATTTTGGGACTTTCACTGTGGAGTGCCCCGATCTCTCATCATCAAGATTCCTGAAATCCTGAACTCCAAAATCCCGATACGTTCACTATTTCGAGACTTTTCCGGATTTCTCTTATCTGCACGTGAGGATTAAACCTCACGCTTCTTCTGATAGATTCGACGACTATCAATGATCTGTGTGAGATCTGACAGCTCACGATCTCTCCTCTTTTTCTTTGATCCGACGGCTCATATTCCACCGTGCTCCATATCCAACGGTCTGGACTCTTTCAGGATTTTGTGAATCAAAGATCCGCGATGCAACATCTCCACGACCTCTCGTTGCTCCAAGTCCCGAATTCTGAAATGCCAGGATTCAAGGGTTTAAACCACGTGCATCTTTGCTCGATCCAATGGTTGTCAGGGTTTCGACACTTCTTGATGAAGTGTCTCCACCGTTCGTTTCTACTGCTCTCCTGTGCACACCTCAGAGACTAAACTCCGTTAGTCTTCGCCTGTTCCAATGGCTGTCGGGTCTTTACACAAGATCTGATGGCTATTGTAGCTCCCTCCTGAGCTTATGTTTTCTTCCTTCTGAACTTGGAATAATTTCCAATTATCAAGGGCTTCGACCCTTGCTTCTTTTCTATCTACGAACATTATGGGCTTAAGTCTCGCCCGCGTTCTTGACGATGTTGTTCCTCCTGAGCTTTTGGGATTCTAAACTCCTCAAATAATTCTTTGGCCTCTGCGACCTTTGCAGATATAGCCTGTGCATAAAAGCACTATCCCTTCTGAGCTTCTCCACTCAAATCCTCCAAGTATTTTCAGACTTTTGTTCTCCTTATAGAGTCTCGGTGCACACACAAAGGTGCTATATCTTCTCCTTCAGATGGATAATTCGATTCCCTCCTAGCAATCCTTACTCAAGCAACCTCTTGTTGAGTCTTCAGGGTGTTCAACAACCCTGTGAAGATCCTTCCTTGGATTATTCTTCTATCTCTGAACTCAAAGACTTCCTCCTATGCACTCTGGCACTTACTCAATGCCCTCTTGGTAGAGTGTCTAGAATCCTCAGTGATTTTGACTTCCTACTGAACTCACAGCAGAGTTCTTCCTCAATGCAACCAGTGCATATGCTCAATGCCCTCCTAGCAGAGCACTACAGAACTCCTCAGATTTTTTGTCTTCCTACTGTGTCTTTCTCTACAGAG
The DNA here is from genome assembly GCA_009831015.1 of Picea engelmannii. Lineage (NCBI taxonomy): Eukaryota > Viridiplantae > Streptophyta > Pinopsida > Pinales > Pinaceae > Picea > Picea engelmannii. The sequence goes on along the minus strand of ML786519.1, from coordinate 726,245 downwards.
TCTTATCTCCAAGGTGTTTAACAACCTTGAGACATTCTCCAGAATTCAAGACTCCAGATGGTATGCCCTCCTGGCACGTCTTTGCCTGAATCCACAGAATTTAGAAGTGCACTCTGTGCACTGGTATTCAGAGACCGCAGTATTTTGTCACTCCCTCCTGGCATGAAACCACAAAGATCCCCCAAAACCTGAAATCAAACAACTCCTGCAAATGCATACCTATCCATACATCTACAACATATAATCACAACATATAAAGAACACATGAATACATCCACACAGCATAGAATCATGCAGGAAAAACTGCTCTGGTTTGTATTAATATAAAATGCCTCTTTTTACAAGGTGTTCTTGAGCTCAGACTTTGACAGAGTCTCGATTCCTTCTCTCTCTACCTTACTCTTCTACTCTTCTTTCTGCCTACTAACTCAAAATGAGATACAATTATCTTTTACATGAGGGGGCTCTTTGAGCTCTTCCCTCTAAACTCACTTACCCTATTCAATCTATCTTAATTACATTAAATGGGTTGTCTAGTCCATATCGGATCTAGATCTCATCCTCACAAACCATTAAATGCCTTCTATTCTAATGCCTGCGCAAAGGCACGACTTCATGGCTCTAACATGCTTTCATGCATTTAATTTCATTTACATTCAAATTTGAAATTTGAAATGAGGGTTTCACCTCTCTTCCTTTTTTGAATGCGTGCACTAATGTGCCTTGTTGGTTGGTGCATGGCTGGCGTGGAGAGATGCTCCTACATCACCTCATCTTCTTCAGGTGTTTGAAGTGGATGTATATCCTTAACATCAATGACATGGGAAGGGAGTGAATATACTTGTTTGAAAAAGGAATATGCAAGAGCAGGCTGGTGGTCTTTAGTGTATACAAAGAAGATTATGATTCTCCTAATGTGTGCAGGGAAATTCAAGAAAGAATGAAGCATAAAGAGCACAAGTTGCAGAAATAAATTCAGAACTTGATACCTAAACTTGCCTCTGCCTTTCATTTCTATCCAATATTGTTCCCACAGTGGAGTCTTCCAATAGGTTCATCTTCATGGAGTCGCCAGGTAGATGATTAAAGTCAATTTTTTGTATCCCTCTCTTGTCTACCATCAAGAGCTGGATCTATGTCGTTCTTCCCAGGGAACTCTTCAACCTACTCAAATTCGTCCCCGACAATGATGCCATTTATGTTAACACTCCAAAACTCACCCTAGACTGTGATCAGGTGAGCTTGGTAACATCAAAAGATTTGTAAATTTAAATGAGTTTTTTAGAAGTTTAAATGGACAAGACTCAAGATGATAATGTTCTAACTCATAAATCTGGGCTAGCATGCACAAGCAATCGAGGACTTAACTAAATTCAATCAGTAAGTGGGAGTAAAATGGGAACAGAGGGAAGACTTCAGTGAGAGGAATGTAGAGGTTGGTGTAAACATTAGGTCTGCAGACAACCTAAGGAAGAAAAACCCTTAACACAAGAACTTATTGAGTTCAAAGTTTAAGGAAACTAAAGAAACATCATGATAATATTACAATCAAACATACATCATAATATCACCACAATAATTCATGTGAATCATTCAAATCATGAACACTTTAGCATCAGAAGAAAATAAGATGGAATAAGAAGTTGATTTCTATTAACCAAGATGTCTCAAATCCTGTACATAACTAGTTCATAGTGACTTTATCAAAACATTACAATTTGGGAGCCTCAACTCAACCATTCGAACCTCCTAAAGAATTTCATCTATCTATTTATAAAAAACAATGGAGGCAACAGCTAGAGGTATGAGTTGGCCTCCTTCCCTTGAAAATCTCTAAGAATTTATTTCATCTTAATAACTTGGTTAACAACCTATGCTATAAAATAGGAAAATGTTGGTGACTAATCCAACCAATCTTCAAGCTGACTTGATTCCATTTTGTTGCGCAGCTCCTTGTTTGCAATGTGTCTTTCAAGAGCATGTGGTTGTCCTCATTGCCAGCTATTGTTTCTACAATCTTCTCCATCATCAGCTATCAAAAAAGTTGTTAGCTTGATCTTCCTAGATCCCAGGTGTTTGTTGGCAGCTTCTTTGGGTAGCAATCTGGATAGTGTACTTCAAAACAGGACAAGTAGAAAAGGTAGCACCCAAACTTATTATTCTTCGTACAAACTCTGTCCTTTGTGAAATATTAGGTAGCGAATTTAGGTAGTGCCCATGTGGTGCGCCTGTGTGTAAAGTTCGCCCCTGCCATATATTAGGTAGCGAAATTAGGTAGTGCCCGCAAAAAATGCAACACCTCCTTAACGGTCTTTAATAAATGATAAAACACTTTGAAACCTTTATTTGACAGTTGTTCTTCCTTACAGTATTCAGGGAGATGATAAGGCTAATTGAAATCTTCTTCTGACACCTGGGCATATCTTCAACCATAAATAAAATCCCTTTTGAGCCTAATATCTTTTGTATTTTCCTCAAATCTTTGAAGAAGAAAGTAATATTTATCCATTTTAATATTGATAATCATTTGGAACTCTCATCGACAGATTTGGTCTAAAAAAATTCGATCTGAGCAAAAATACTAGCACTCTTCCTAGTTTGCGCTTTCGACAACTTATGTGCCTAAAACTGAGTGGGATTAGTTGTCGAAAGCTCTGCTTTCGACAGCTAACAGTGCCTTTTTTAATCTATCTAAGCTACTGAAAGCATAAGTCTTCAAAATTGTTTCAATACCAGGAATTGATATTCCCAAAACCGTTTTGACTCTATGATTGACTCTGCACCTTCTTGATGCTAGACTTTCAGAGTTGTAGTGATCTGCATATCGAGGACTGCCCATTCCTGGTACTTCTTAACCGATTTTATTGCAGAAGTTCTAGCCTTCAATTGCCACTATAACTCTTTTAATCTTCATTCCTGTAGTTTACCATCATCTGCAAACTCATATTTCTCAAATGATTCACACATAGGTGGGGCATGATCATTGTAGCAATCACAACGACCCTTTTTGATGTTCAATAAAGGATGATATATTTTTCGATCTTTCCTCATGGCTTTGCATCACGACATGATATATTCAACCTGTCAAATAATCAAACATCCAACTATACTTACCCAAGAACATCTGTGCACAAATCCTCTGCCTTCAAATTAGGCATTTGGAAAATGTTTATTTTCCACTCAGATAACTCAGTGTTTCACCTGTCCTTATCTTACCTGATTGCACGCTATTTCCAGCACCCATCCCTTTTTCTCATGGTGCCTTTGCATCTGTATAAAGACTGTGCGTTAACTTATGGCTTAGTTTTTAATGTGACGACTGGTGACTTAATTCATCGCTTAATCTGTGGCTTGATTAGTGGCTTAACTTGAGTGTCGACTAGTCTTTAGCTTGTAGCTTGAGACAATGGATAAGGCTTAGGGTTAAGTAAATGACACTTGTGCTTTGACATATAAGTTGGTTTGTGTATGACTTGTGAATTGGCTAGGATAGCTTAAGATCATTTGAGCACACGCTTTTTTTTAGAAATAAACATATAATAATATAATTCATAAACTATAAAATAGTTTAGAAAAACATTGGTTTTTATAGTAAAAGTGATTTTATGACAAACCTATCATAAAGATATGAAAAACTTCAATAAATATTTCTAAACATTTAGTTGTAGATCAAGAGGACAAAGCCAAAGGATTTCTGGGAAAAAGAGATCAACAGGAGCTTGATGAATAATCTGAAGGTTTAGGACACTGGCCAAAAGACTTAAGAAAACAATAAATCAAGTAGAGAGTGATGAAAACACTCTCAAAGATACCAGTGCATTTTGATTGCTAACACCTCTAACTAAAATAAAATTGATCTTCATGATTTGTATCTAGAGAAAAATGATCTTCAAATTCACAATAATCGAAAACAATAGTAGGTAAACATTCAACATCTTGATTATCATGAACAATCTCTTCAACTGTGACACTTTCTTCAACACAAAAAGATCTTTCATGATTATAAGATCCTTTATACAACAAATCAAATCCATAACAACATTCTGGATAGAGGAAGTCAGTTGAAAAATTATCTTCATAAAATGAATGAAAGTCAATATGAAAACTCTTCAAAGAACTGACGCTCGCAACCAAGAGAGATCTACACCAATCATGAGTTTCCAAAGACTTAAGAAAACAATAAATCAAGTAGAGAGTGATGAAAACACTCTCAAAGATACCAATGCATTTTGATTGCTAACACCTCTGACTAAAATAAAACTGATCTTCATGATTTGTATCTAGAGAAAAATGATCTTCAAATCCACAATAATCAAAAACAATAGTAGGTAAACATTCAACATCCTGATTATCATGAACAATCTCTTCAACTGTGACATTTTCTTCAACATAAGAAGATATTTCATGATTATAAGATCCTTTATACAACAAATCAAATCTATAACAACATTCTGGATAGAGGAAGTCAGTTGAAAAATTATCTTCATAAAATGAATGAAAGTCAATATGAAAACTCTTCAAAGAACTAACACTCACAACCAGGAGAGATATACACCAATCATGAGTTTCCCCATCCAAATAATATCTAAACAATTTAATGAGGACATCTTCAATTACAACTTTCAGCTTAAGCATGCACTCATGAAAGTCTAATAAAAAATCAACTGGTAATTTCCAGTGCCCTTCTCTAAAACTAGGAAGGCAACCTTCCCATTCATCTCTACAAGGCATTGGATTTGGAAAAACGACTATCTTTGAAAAATCACAGAAAGCATACCTCTGAGATAGGATCTTTTCCATTTCAAAACAATGGAGTCTCCAATAGATATATGAACAATGGAGTCTCCATGGTGAAAGATAAGCAGTCTAAAAGTGTCTAGCTTCAGTTCACCATCCAAATCTAGATTTAATCATCATAGCTCACCCAGGGAAGGTGTCTTCATTATCGTCCCCAGCAACGACGACAAAAATGTTAGCACTTAGAGTCACCCTTAGACTGCTAGAGGATAATCCTAGTACCCATGAAAATGTAAATGGATTAAAATGGTTTGAGTAGTTGGATCAAAAAGATGAGAAAGAAAGGGAGAGGGAAGCAAAGAGTTTGCAGAGGCATTCCATTGGGCATGGAGTCGTAACATCCTACAGATCAAAGGAAATCAAACTATATATCATAAAAAGGGATATATAATGATGAGCAGAAGCATAGTGAATATGAAAAAAGGAAGAAAATCCATTATGCAGAGATCCTTTTTCCAACATATAAACATTTTCTTAAACAATGAACAATGATTTAATGGACAAGCTATAGAAGATCCTCTATTGTTCATGAATCCATCAATCAATGGAATCTATGATCCTCAAAACCTGAAATATATTCAAGCAAGAAGATAACAAATAAATGGAAAAACACAGAAGACAATCTAATAAAATCTCTCATGAATCTTTAATGGCAGAAAATGTCATTACAAACAGGCCCTGAGGATTACAAATGAGAAACTAATATTGCTCCTACTCTCTCTAGCCTCTCTGGCTTATGAATCCAACCCTCCTCTCCTATTGTACAATGAATATATAGAAATATAGGTCCTTTCCAACTCACCCATTCAAAATCCAAACCCTTTCTCAAAATAGAAACAACTAAAAACATAAAATGACACATTTTAACTGATTTCCTTCTTTTCAGGAGGCAAAATTCTGAAAAATAGGCTTCAAAATGACACTTTTAATTCTCAAACTATAACAACTCTGTAAAATATGAGAACTGGTTTTCTATATAAGATCATTCTAAAGAAAAACCTCTCTAGGTTTCTTTAAATTCATCTCGAGTTGGCCGGAATACTTGTCTCAAAAACATGTCTCAAACAGGAAATAATGAAAACTGAAAACATAGGGCTCAAATATTCTTTCGAATATCTAAATCCGTGACACCTGTGTGAAAAATGAAAGAGTTTAATGTTCATGGGTGCTTTCTTGACAATAACATCCTTTATATTTTTAAAATTAATCCCGGCTCACCCGAAAATCCTCCTGGAAGTCGGCTGGTCAAAACTACTAGTTCAGCAGTCTTAGAACATAGTTTTCACGGCACATTTCGTAGCACATTTTGTAGCGTCGGGGGCTACAAAATGTCTTGTAGCTGTCTGATTTTTGCAGTTTGAACCCAAAATACCCAAAAATATTATCCAAAGGTGTATAATCCTATAGATGCCTCCAGATAGGGTGTAAGCATGATACTTTCCACAAAACTTAAAAAATGCATGATTGACCTTTCTTCAAAATTAAGGGCCTTTCAGCCACTCCATCTCATCTCTTGAGTCTAGCACTTCTCCTTGTTGCAACTTGTGCTAGAAAATTAATATTTCTCTGAGCTAATGAAATAGAAATTTGATGGCTTGAGAAAGGAAGAAAACCCTTAAGGGAAAAGGATATGCAGGGAAGCAACAACTGTCAAAATTTTTAAACTAACATTTCACCATCATGTAGGGTCATCATCATTAAAATCAACACGGCTCTTTAAAATTTCATCATAGACAGATTTAAAATTTGAAATATCAATTGAAACTGTAAAGGAAAAGAGTTGATGCAGGCTATGTGATCAAAGGATAATGATCTGATTTTGACACAGGTTCGTAGCACTGGAACAGGGGATTTGTGGCACAATTAGTAGTAAATTTTGTAGCAAAAACAACAAGGGCCAAGCAATAGATAGGCATGATAGCTCTGATAGAGGGATTTGTTCAATTGCAGTGGAATAGGCTGGAAAAAATGCAGATAGGCTGAGAATTTGGTGATAGCAAGAGTAAAGGGGTCAGTTGGTAAAGGGATCCACAATTTGCAATGCCACAGTTGGTAAAAAGATCTTCAATAGAGATCAAATGACTCAAGGAGTTCCTGAACACCGCGGCTTGACTGTAGATCTGCTTCAGATAGCATGAAACCACCTACAACCATTATATCCTTCAATTCCCCTTTGTTATCCAGTTTGTAGCAGAATCCGCAGTGCTTGTCTAGACTAGGAGTTTTTGTAGAACCTAACTAGGACCATAATTCAAATCTTTGATAAAATAGTTATATAACATTAATGTCCAAATCGCAATCATTCCCTTTTAAAACATGGATGCTGAAAAAAAATGAGATTGACATGACACCCACTTCATAAATGGAATAATGATAAAGAGGAAGGGTGTACTCAATATGCACTACGAAAACTCCTAATGAGCTGGCAGTGTACTAGAATTATTTTGATTTGAATCTCTAACGGGTAAAGAGACAGAGCGGAATTTTTCAAGCGCATAATGGAGGTAGTGACATGTCAGACTAGTGGTAGGATGGGGATGATAGTGATGGCTACCTAATCATGTGATGAACCAAGGGAATAAACCAAAGGAAATGAACCAAGGGTCTAAACCATAGTTCTGGGTCAAATGTATGGACCAACCTCCAATCTTTCATTTATTTGAGCTAACCAAAGAAACCCATAAGGAGGAAATCAAAAGAAAACTTAAAAAGACTCATGGATAAAAATTTTAAAAACCTAATGATGAATTGACCCATAACAACTACATGTGACCCTTAACAACTTCATGTGATAACAGTAACCATTGCACCCATTGATGTTGTTTGTATGAAACAAAACAATGCAAGTACGTTTCCAAATAGTTATTGACCACTTATGTTTGGCCATATGTCTATGGGTGGTATATTTTACTTGTGTTCAATTGGATGCCCTATAATTTGAAAAATTCATGCCAAAAGGTGTTCATGAAGGTTAGGTCATAGTCAAATACAATGGATGTTGGCATTCCATGTAGCTTGAAAATATAATCAATGAAAAATTTCGCAACTAGAACTAGCATAAAAGGGTGTGGTAAGGAAAACAAATGTGCATACTTGGAGAGGTGGTCGAGCATTATCATTATGACTGACTTGTTACTTGCTTTGGGAAGGCCCACTATAAATTCCATGGAGATGTCATTCCAAATAGAATATGGAATGTGTAATGACTGGAGAGCTTTGGCGGTCTTGATAGTTTCACCTTTATGGTGTTGGAAAATATCACATTCGGGGATGAAGGTGAGGATATCCTTCTTCATACCTTCCGAAAAAAAAATAGTGCCAAGCATAAGAATAAATCTTTTGGAAGCCTAAGTGATTCACAAGAGAAGAATAATGCAACTCATTCAAAATCCTTGCAGGCTTGAGTGTTGAATATGGAGACAGAACCAAGAGATCCTTATATCTTAGTACATTGGCTTGCCAAGTATAGCTTGTGGGAGGACTAGTGTCAGTTTGAAGTCTTTGAATTATCTGTGAGATAGTGGGATGGGTGAGCCATTCATGTTGAACTTCATCAATCCAATGAGGGATTGCTAATGATAGATAAAAGAGGGAACCTTTATCTTCATATTGTCTAGACAATGCATCTGCCATGACATTGCATTTTCCTTTCCAACATATGATCTCATAATCATAGCCATTTTGGTAAGGAAGAATTATGACCTAAGTGCTATGGTCACCAAGTGTGCACATCATGGAGAATGGCCATCATTTCCTTTTCATATGTAGTGTTGAGACCCAAAATTGACATCCCCATTACCCTATTATACTCCTTATCTATACCTTTTTGGCCTACCTAAAGCTTGGGTGAATGACAAGAACGCTACCATTAGCCAGTGATAAGGTCATAAGGTACAGTATGCTTAATTCACGCATTTTGTGGTTTATTGAACTAGGGAATTAATATTTTATGTACTAATTCTTCTATTTGTCATATATAAATCTTTGACCTCTAGATATCCATCGTTCTTGTACCAGCTCAGCTATCCGGTACCTGCACACCAAGACTGTTGTTGTCTGAATCTGGTACCAAGCATATCCGGTACTAAAATAGCACCTGTTGCGATCCAGTACCAACAACCGCCCACTGTCATGATCCGGTACCAACGGCCACCCACTGTCATGATCCGGTACCACCTTTTGCGCACTATCATGATTCGGTGCCATCTGCCTATTACGATCCGGTACCAATATGGAAGAGTCTAATACACTAAATTAAGATCCAGATCTCGCCTAATTGGTGGACGTCTATTTACTTTAGCAAGGTTATGATAAGAATAGTTTGTTGATTGCCTCATCCTCATGCACTTCGTGTCATGAGGATGAAGCTAAGATGTAACCGAATGATTGAGTTTAACAACTGATTGATTTGCAAATCACTTCACCTCCTTGTGTTTCACGATGAAGACTATTAAATAGTCATGGCAAGGATGGTAGAAGGGAGAGAGCTAGCATATTACAAACATGAGAAGTAGTGTGTGATTTTTCAGAACATATTAGGAGTAAATATTAATAGAAGAAAGTCATTTATCTCTATGTTTTGATTGTTTATAATTACATATGAGTTGATTTGTTAACAGAAGTTTGATTTTATATTTTGAGATGTGAATGAGAGCAATGTGTGTGTTGAAGACAAGTTTACTGTAGACCCCAACAACTAACCTATTGAAGTGGCAAGGGCCCACCACCCAACAAAGTTCATCCTCTTCATAGATTAGCATTAGCATTTTTTCTTAGTGTATATGTTAATTTAGCTGAAGCTTTAACTCTATTAGATGATAACAGTATAGTTTAGACTCAGATTTTCATTATATAACTACTTAGAGATCTTTACTTGCTCTGTTTTGGATATGCCCTGTTTCTGTTCTCATGAATTTGGTTTCCCTGAGTGATCATAGATGTTGGCAGCAATAGTCAAGACTATTTGGATAACAACTAGTGAAGTTCATTGTGAACCACAACAGAACCAACATATTGACTATTGAACTACCTATGATATGCTTTGATGATTGATGTGTGATTTCCTTTCAGAAGTGTGGATTGCATAGTTAATGTTCTGGGTTAGATATCAGAGTTGATCTATAAAATCAATTCCATATCATACTTGCATGTGCCATAATGGAATAGATAGCCTCTCTGTGAAAGACAACCAAAGTGCATTTTAGATGGCGATTTTTTATTTGTTTCCAGTATGCATAATCTAGCTTAGTTTTATACTCATGACATTAGAAATTACCTTTCTTACTGGTGTCTTGTAACTCTATTGATTATGAATCATGGATTGATAATTAATGAGTGCATTATACTAAACATATAAGCAGCACAACATTTTGGCGTCATTGTCAAGGAGTTTCAAATGGTAGGAAGTGATTTTTAGCTTAGATTGTTTGCATAAATTTTAATGTTTTTAAAAGTCTGCTTGAGGGAGGAGGATAAAACGTTTAAGACGTGAGTGAAGAGCCACACAACCACTAGAGTGGGGTTCTCCGAAGCCAGGTTGCCTTCTTACCTTCTAGATAGAATTAGGATTTCAATTCAGTTAAAAATCAAATTTCCATTTTATGCGTAGATACAGAAATAACAAGGGTAGATTTGTAAGCTCCAAAGATTAAAAAACAAACCCCCCCACTAATCCAACTGACACTGGTGCAGGAAAAATTATACCAACAGAAAATTCAAGGGGAGCTAGCGAGGCTCCATAGGAAGAACCAACAACGGAAGAATCAGTACTGGGGCAGGCAGAACGTGAGTCTGCTGAACATTTAAGAGACACAGAAAATCCAGTTTCTGAACCATCCATCAGTATAATGGCAGAAGAAGAAGGAAATGCAGCCACAGAGACTGAGACCTTTGGGTTTCCAATCTTGGATATCTCTAGAAACATCAGCATGAAGAATATCCCACTATCATCGTTACCCACTTTCATAGGTATGTCAACTGAAGATCCAGATTTATTTTTATTTGAATTTGACATATTATGTAGAAGCTATAACTACTTAGACGATGCCCAAAAACTTAAGCTCTTTCCAGCTACAATGAAAGATTCAACCTTAAGATGGTTCATGAGCTTAGGAGAAAATACAATCCTCTCTTGGGATCAAATGAAAGACACATTTTTACGAAAATACCAAGACTATTGTAAGGATAATGTTAAAAATGACATTTTTAAAATTCAGCAAACAGAAGATGAAAGTTCTGAAGACTACTTAGAAAGGTTCTTATACAACTATCAGAAATCAAAACTATTCACCACAGACCCAGTTGTAGTAAGAATTGTATTCTTGAAAGGTCTTAGGGATGATTGTATAGAAGTTTTAAACGTGTTGAGTTCAAGAGATGTACACGAAAAGCCTTTTTCAGAAATTGCAAATTACTGTAGGAGGTACTCAAGAGGACAAGCTAAAACAGGAAAAGGACCAAGAGATCCTTTAGCAGAAATACAAAACAAAACTCAGGGACTGTCACCAGAACTGAGTTAGGAAACTTATTGGAGAACTTTAAAATAGACATCTTGAGCACAATAAGTAACCAGTTAGATACTCTGAAACTGAAAAAAAAAAACAAGAAGAAGAGGCTGCTTTAGAAATATTTTGTCATAGATGTTGAAGGAAGCATGGTGAGAAAGATTGCCCATTAAATGTCATATAAATCTGTGATCTGTGTACACTAGAACACCCCACATCCGAGTGTCCAACCTTGCTTGAACTACAAGCCATGTATAGGGGAGGAGGAGTCTCACAAGAACAACCATATCCTTCCAAAAGACCTTGGAGAGCCCAAAACCCCAATACATTTTATGATCCTAATACACAATATCAACAACAACAATGGGGTCGTTCACCAGTGACCTACCCACAATGGACACCTCAGCAAACTCAACCTTGGAAACAAGGTTGTAGGGGACCTATGTATGGAAATCCCTCTTACCCTACATATCCATAGTACCCTGTAAACATTTCCCAATTACTACCTAGATTCAATCCACCATAGATGCAATCTTTACTCCCACCTCATATACAACAACAATTTACAACCCCCTTGAACCCTAATCAACAGCAGCAAGTATTTATAAATGCCAATCAACAACCACAAAACCAAGCTGCCCACAATACTCTGAGACCAACAACAATCCCTGCCCAGCTAGTCCCTAACCCCAATAATCGACCCACCCACCCTGTGAAAAATATAGAAGTTCAAACCTTTCCCACCTATGAAATTCAACTACGATCGGGGAAAGTTGTAAACCAATCAGATCCTGCAATAATAATTCAGGAAGAAAACGATAATCATTCTAAGGAAGAAAACACTCAAACCACCCCTGCAAAAGAAGAGACCTCTCCTCCTATCCCAATCATTTCTTGGTATGTACGGGTACCCCAGCAAATTAATCTCCCACCTTACCCCGAAAGACTATTAGTAAAGAAACCCGGCCCACCCTTGCACAGAGATATAGAAGATGAATTACGAAATGTGTGCATAAAAATACCTTTATTGCAAGCCATTAAGGATATCCCTATATACGCCAAAATCATAAGGGATATTTTCATTAAGAAACCAGGAAGGAAGAAGAAGGAACCTCCCCTTGTTCAGGTAGTGGGACAATTATCTGAATTCATTTATGAAATGCCATACAAATATAATGACACTGGAAATCCAGTAGTCACTATTGAAATTAATGGCATTTCTCTACCAAACACACTCATTTATTTGGGTGTAGTTATTAATGTAATGCCTTTTGACACTATCCAGAAGCTCCAAATCAATCAGCTAAGACCAACCCAAACCATGATTGAGTTGGCAGATAAGTCAGTCATTAGCCCTGCAGGAAGTCTATATGATATCACAGTCACCCTAGCTTCTTGGGAGTATCCAGTAGACTTTTTAGTCATCTATTCTAAATCATCCTCCAAACCAGGACACCTTGTGGTTCTTGGCCGCCCTTGGCTAGCCACATCAGATGATTTTATCAGCTGTCGATCTGGTGAGATGATTATATCCAATGGCACACACAGCCAAAAACTTGTTCTCTTCCCTCCTGCCCAACCGACACATGAAATACCTATTTGGTTAGAAAACCCTTATGGACAGGAAGATTGCATCAGACCTCTGTTAATACTTGAACAAGTAAGAGGAATACAAGAACAATCAGATGAACAAGTCTTAAGCTTATTTTTGGCTGACACAAATTGCATTGAATACCCAAGGTCTTTTGCAGAATTGTCACATATTTTTAGTTCTGAATTTCAACAAACCTGGCACCCTGATATCACTCAATTATATACTTTATCACCAGCCTCCTCATACAAGGAAGAAACTACTGAACTTGTTGAGATTAGCCCAGGAAAACCTTTGTATATCAACTCTAGTTTGGAACCAGAACAAAATACACAAGTGATTGAAATGCTCCAAAGACAATTTGATGCCTTTGCATGGGATTATGTAGACATGAAAGGCATTCACCCTGACACATGCACACATTACATCTACACTAATGACCAAATCAGACTAGTTAGACAGCCTCAGCGAAGGATGAATCCAGACCTTAAAGATATTGTAAAAGAGGAATTGCAAAAACTCCTTCGAGCCAATCTCATATACCCCATTTCAAATAGTCAATGGGCATCTCCACTTGTCATAGTTCCCAAGAAAAATGGTAAGTGGAGGATATGTGTAGACTTCCAGGAGTTAAACAAAGCCACCCATAGGTATTACTTCCCCTTACCATCTATTGATCAAGTGTTAGATACCCTGTCTGGAAAGAAGTATTTTTCGTTCTTGGATGGTTTTAGTGGTTACAACCAGATTCAAATAGCACCCGAAGATCAGGAGAAGACCACTTTCACTTTCCCTTGGGGAACATATGCTTATAGGGTGCTCCCTTTCGGACTCTACAATGCCCCAACCACTTTTCAAAGAGTTGTCCTAGCCATTTTCTCTTACTTGACCAATGATTGTGTGGAAGTCTACATGGATGACTATACAGTCCATGGACAAGACTTCCATGAAGCATTGGCTAGTTTAGAAAAAGTCTTGATTAGGTGTAAGGAAACTAATCTTTCCTTAAGTAATGAAAAATAAAAAATGATGCTCACTGAAGGTATTGTTTTGGGACATCACATTTCCCATTCTGGCATGAGAGTTGATCCGGCAAAGATTTATATCATCACACAAATCAGAATACCTTTATCACAAAAGAAAGTCCGCAACTTCTTAGGACATGTTGGCTACTATAGAAGATTCATTCCAAATTTCACAATCTTAGCTACCCATTTATTCAAATTATTATCTAAAGAAGTCGAATTTAAGTGGGATGATGAATGCCAAATATCTTTTGAAATTCTAAAACAGAAATTGTCAACTACCCCTGTATTAAGAGGACCAAATTGGTCCCTTCCTTTTCATATCTGTACCGATGCCTCAGACACAGCCCTTGGGGTAGTCCTTGGACAAAGAGAAAACCAGATGCCCTATGTTATTTACTTCGTCAGTGAAAATCTGTCTCCAGCTGAAGTTAATTATATGGTCACAGAAAAAGAATCCATAGTTGTAGTCCATGATATCAACAAATTTAGGCACTATATTACAGGATATCAAGCTTTTGTACACACTGAACATTCAGCCATCCGATTCTTAATGAACAAACCTGTAACAAATCCTAGAGTTACAAGATGCCTCTTATTATTACAAGAGTTTAATATCAACATTATTGATAGACCTGGTAAAGATAATCTTGTGGGTGATTTCTTATCTATAATGATTCATCTGGGAGATAATGCACCAGTAGAAGATACATTTCCTGATGAAAATTTATTTTCTATTTCTACATTCACTCCGTGGTATGCAGATGTCGCTAACTATCTTGTGACAGGGAAGATGCCTCATAAATTGTCTCCTAGAGAAAAAAAAAAGTAATTCAATTAAGTGCAAATTACATGTGGCACGATGATTGCCTCTACAAAATAGGACCAGATTTGGTGTTCAGGAGATGTGTAAGGGAAGATGAAATTCATGATATTCTACAAGCCTGCCATGATGGTCCTTGTGGAGGACACTTCGTAGACAAGAGAACTGCTTACAAAGTTCTGCAATCAGGTTACTACTGGCCCCATATTTTCAGAGATGTTAAAACCTATGTATCCAATTGTGATGAATGCCAACAAATGGGTAAGCCTACTACACGAGACCAAATGCCACTTCAATCCCAAGTAGTTATTGAACCATTTGAGAAATGGGCATTAGATTTTGTAGGGCCTATTATTAACCCTGCATCTAAAAAGAAAAAGTATATACTTGTATGCACTGACTATGTGACTAAATGGGTTGAATCAAAAGCTTTACCAGCTGCAAGTAAACAATCAGTGGTAGATTTCCTTTTTAATGATATCTTTACTAGATTTGGTGTACCTCGAGAAATTGTGCCTGATCAGGGAACTCAATTTACCTCTCATCTAGCCAAAGTTGTTACAGAACAATACCGAATCAAACACAGGAAATCTACACCCTATCATCCACAAGCAAATGGACAAGTAGAATCTACAAACAAAGTTATTGAGTCCATTATCACCAAAACGATACAGCTACACCATAAGGATTGGGCTAACAAATTATTAAAATCCTTATGGGCTTATAGAATCACCCGAAGGAATACAATAGGACATACACCCTATGAGTTAGTGTATGGCAAGCATGTGCTTCTTCCCATAGAATTTCAAATCAAAACCTTCAGGACTGCAGTACAAGTTGGCATGAACTTGGATGAAGCCCAACAACAAAGACTCTTGCAGCTTAATGAGTTGGATGAAACCAGGCAGGAAGAACTTCAAACGACTACCCTCATTCAAGAACAGAGAACAAGATGGCATGCCAAGTATCTCAAAAAGAAAAATTTTCAACAAGGAGATTAGGCCCTATTGTATGACAGCAGATTCAAGAACTTCAAAGGTAAGTTAACTACCTGTTGGATGGGACCTTACGAAATTGATATTGTCTATGATAATGGTTCAATCAGGATAAAGACAATTGATGAACAACAGACACCACTACTTGTGAATGGTCATCGATTCCGGGTTTACAACAAACCTCTGTCAAAAGAAGAATCCCTGACTCGTATACTACAAAATTCAGATATGCAGATGATCGGTAAGGAAGGATATCCTCCTACTAATCCACATTGATTGATTGGTTTATTTTAAATTTTTGTACATAGGTGTGGATCGAATTTTGTTAATAAGCTTAAGGTAACAAGAGATTCTTACCCCCTTTTGTTTTACTTTCGCAAATTTTCTTCTTCTTTTATAAGAAATTTTTTATAATGTATTTGATCCTTCATGAACTTGCTAAACATCAGTTGTAGGCATCAACAATGTTCTGTTCTGCTTCAGTACCAAAAATCTTGTTCTAGTCTGGTACCAGACCGGTACCAAAATCTGTCCTTCTTTAGTACTATCAAGACACATTACCTAATTGACAAAGCATACT
The DNA here is from genome assembly GCA_009831015.1 of Picea engelmannii. Lineage (NCBI taxonomy): Eukaryota > Viridiplantae > Streptophyta > Pinopsida > Pinales > Pinaceae > Picea > Picea engelmannii. The sequence goes on along the minus strand of ML786519.1, from coordinate 709,931 downwards.
ACGCATATTTCAAAATATTATGTCAATTGGTCTGAAGTACGAAGTCATGCAACAACCACTTAGGATGGAACCATGAAGCCGAATGCAGTATCAAATGGCAGCCCTTATGAAGCAATAATTTCTTTTGGTTCTATTGACAACAAAAGGGAAGTATTTGAACTTCTTTTGGTTCTGTTGCTAAGAAGTATTTTTATCTCTTTTGGTTTTGTTGCTTACAAACAAGATAAGAGAGAAAGGGACATAATATGTACCTGTGATTGCTCAAAGAACCATAATTCACTTTAAAGACTAAAAATTTTCCTTTACCTAGTATTTCAACATGATTTAAAGGAAGAAAATATATTAGCCTATAAGTAACTATCTCACCCTAACTAGACTTCAACAGTATTCATTGGATTATCATATTAAAGAGTAACATATGAGTACATGAACACTCTCTATTATGGGCACACTAAGAAATTTTTTATGGAAGAAGATGTACCAGTACCCTAAGGAAACTTTAGGTCATTCTCTTATGGAAAAATAAAAGACAAAATTATACATCTGGATCACTCTAAAGATATAATGTGCATAAAAAGTTTATTTTTCCTTCAAACAAATCTTTAAAAAGACATTCAAAAAGAAGAGTATCTACCTTCCAACCCAATACCATCCCAGCCTCTAAAAAGGTTTTCAAATGAGCCTCCCCTGTCATCGTGCAAAGCACTCTTTAATAAAAACCAAAATAGGTAACTATGGACAAGAAGCCTCTGATGGAAAAAGGGTTTAAGAGACTAACCCGTCGGGATACTGAACAGGTCTGCTGGCAGCGGGTACCGGTCTGTGGTATGACTAGGCAAACCTATCAGGGTACTGAACAGGACTGTTAGCAATGGGGCATTCTGCTTGGGGAAGGCACCTCTCACCAATCATCACAACTACCCCACCAGAGTACTGAACATGCTTGCTAGCAGTGGGTTTTGGTTGAAAGATGTCTCATCTATACTTGTCTAATTGAAAAATCCACTTTTTTTTTTTTTCATCTAAAACAAAAAGAGTAAAGGTCATTATTGGATTTCATGAGATAAGAACTCCAGAGTAATCAGCAACATAATTACTCCAAGAAAATATCCATTTGAGAATCACCCTAAGTCAACTTACCGGTCTGACATCTAAAGCCTACACTACCTAAGAAGGAAACTTCTTAAGAGTGGAGCCCTAACTAGGGGGTCTAATCTACTTATGTTGTGAAATTTATCTATAACATCCAATGATAGTAAATTTCTGAAGCTAGTTAGGTGGGATCTATTCTTCTGGAAAACACACACACACACACACACACACACACACACACACACACACACATATATATATATATATATATATATATTCCCCCGTTTCACTATTGAATGCTACCTTTGTCAATAATCCATTAAAAGAAGGGAAATTTCATTTTTTGGCATGAGATTATATGATAAGTGCTAAACTGTACTTCTAAAAAAAAACATTTTGGTTTCTTTTACTCTTATTATCTTTTCTCCATTATGATGTTGAATATTCTTGCATACAGATATACAACATCTTTGGCATGTGGGAAGGTCAAAGAGCCCCTTCAGAACTCTTTTCCAGACTTACATGATTACCCTGTAGAACCAAATACAAAAGAAGATAATCACAGAACAAAAGAGAAGTACATGACATTCCCGTACCAAGTTTTCAAGAAGCTTCAGTCTAAAAGGATGAATTCAGACAATTTACAAGCAGTCGCACATGCTATGAGAATGGATCATACAAAGGTAAAAGCAAAGGTAACATGGTATTTATTTTCCTATGCTCATAAAACTACAATAAGTATGAAAATAAATACTAGATCTTATGACCTTAGTATTAAAACCATGCACCTATCCCTCATACCCATACGCCTAAACCTAATCAATCCTCTCATAGCGTTTGAACATGGTTTAGGGCAACATCACATCAAAATATGAAGCATGTCTAGTAATGATAAGCCACGAATATATTTCGTCCTTAAACAATTCACGAACCTATTCTATATCATGAACCATGATCCAACATTAAATTCACCCCTCGAAAGTCCAAATCACCTATCCCAAATGCCCTGATACCCAACGTCTTGTTCTCATCATTACAGTAATGGGTAGAAATGAAATGGCTTACCTGGGTGGCGAATCCATCCAAATAAGCCTCACCTGGTCATAATTCTTCCTTACGACATCCTTATTTAAACTTACCACTCACACCATCACCATATTCCCCTTGTCTTGAGATTTCTCTAGTCCCGAGCCTACTCCTTTCCGGTACCAAACCCTTACCCTCACCGATTAACTAAACCCTTGTGCCACAGCTCGATCCTCTTCTCACAACTTATAACAATGGTTGTTAGTAGACATGAACCGGTTTTCCAAATTTATAGGGAAACCAAGGAGTTCCAATTATGTCAAGAAAAATATGCTAGATTGGGATGGATACCATTTCTGGAAAAGTTCATAGGCTGGAACGAGAGGATATCTCAGGAATTTATACAGGGTTATGATGGAGAGATTGCACATATAGGCAATCTACAACTGACAATCAATGAAGCAACCTTAAGGGAGGTCACAGGATTACCTAACAGAGGAGCCAAATACTTCAGAGGTGTAGAAATCAACAAGGAAATGTGCCAACAATTCTTGAAAGAAGACCATCAGCAGCCTAACTGGAAGAAGGGGATCCCTAGGAACTACATCAAGGAAGAATATCATCCAATGATTACCAGACTTCAACGATTTGTCACTTATGAAGGCAGGTATGCAGTAAATTTCATTTATCATCTTAGGCTTCTATTACACTTTGAAGGAGGCCCTGAAATTGATTTCCCATATTTTCTATGGATGAGTTTGAATAAAATGGTAAGAGGTGTTAAATCCATTTCCAAAATAGAGAAGACTAGCATTTACCATCAAGGTCTCATTAAAATGATAGTTTTACAGAGGATTAGCTGGAAAACTCTTATCACTCAATACCTTCCCACAGAAAATAGACCTGTGGAGGAAACCCAGCATGCTCCAAAGAAAAGTAAGGAACCTCAAGAGAAAAAGAGCAAGAAGGATAAGACAACTCCACCATCATCTAGGGCAGTGAGCCAACAAGAAAAAGCAGGGTCCTCTTCGACAGTCAAGAATACTTTTAAAAGCTCCAAATCAAAAGGTAAAAACAAATTAGTAGAGGAGACTTCAACAGTGGCAGTTGAGAAAGAGGGCTATCAGAAAATGATGAAGAAAGGGAAGCATAGCTCAGAAACTAAAAGTAGACAGTCTGTGGCACAAGCCCCTGTCACCATTTCACAATTAGAAAAGAAGGAAAGGAAGCCTGAGAGCATCCCTGATCCAGTACCTCCTTGTAAAAGAACCATGAGGAGCATGGTAAAGAAAGGAAAAACAATAGTCAGTCCTCATACACAGGAAGATCCAATCAATCTTACCTCCCCTTCCGAGGATTTATCAATCCAAGACGACATCCCTAGTTTGACCGAGGAGCAAGCCAATATTACTTTATGTGGGATGAGGGAGGAGGTCGAGGAAAGAACATGCATCCAGCCAGCAACAATGGAAACAACAAAGGCTTTAACAAAAGAACAAATGAAGAAAAAGATTGGGAAATTGCAAAAACAAAATCAGGAACTCCAACAGGAAGTGAAGGAATAACAACTCTTGGATAGGTATATCAAAAAGGAAAATGAGCAATTGAAAGCAACCAGCCAACAACTTCAAGACGACCATGAAGAGACTTCTAACAATCTCAAGAAGTTATTACGACTCATACAATACGTTAGGGTCATAAAAAGGGAGTTGAAAGAAGAGGCTTCAACCATCAACATCATTGATCCACCAAAGTAAGGAACACAGTCTCAAGTTTTGAAACAATTTTGGGTTTTTGTTTTCATTTGCATGAGGACATGCAATGGTTTTGGCATGGGGGAATGTTGAGACCTGAAATTGACATCCCCATTACCCTATTATACTCCTTATCTATACCTTTTTTGCCTACCTAAAGCTTGGGTGAATGAGAAGAACGCTACCATTATCCAGTGATAAGTTCATAAGGTACAATATGTTTAATTCATGCATTTTGTGGTTTATTGAGTTAGGGAATTAATATTTCATGTACTAATGCTTCCATTTTTCATATATAAATATTTCACCTCTAGATATCTAGCGTTCCTATACCATCTCAGCTATCTGGTACCTGCACACCAAGACTGTTATTGTCTGAATCCGGTACCAAGCGTATTAGGTACTAAAATAGCACCTGTTGCAATTTGGTACCAACGACCGCCCACTGTCATGATCTGGTACCAACGGCCACCCACTGTCATGATCTAGTACCACCTTTTGTGCACTGTCATGATTCGGTACCATCTTCCTATTACGATCTGGTACCAATATGGAAGAGTCTAATACACTAAGTTAAGATCCAGATCTCGCCCAATTGGTGGACGTCTATTTTCTTTAGCAAGGCTATGATAAGAATAGTTTGTTGATTTCCTCGTCCTCATGCACTTCGTGTCATGAGGATGAAGCTAAGATGTAACCGAATGATTGATTTTAACAACTGACTGATTTGCAAATCACTTCACCTCCTTGTGTTTCACGATGAAGACTATTAAATAGTCGTGGCAAGGATGGTAGAAGGGAGAGAGCTAGCATATTACAAACATGAGAAGTAGTGTGTGATTTTTCAGAACATATTCTAAGTAAAGATTAATAGAAGAACGTCATTTATCTCTATGTTTTGATTGTTTATAATTACATATGAGTTGAGTTGTTAACATAAGTTTGATTTTATATTTTCAGATGTGAATGAGAGCAATGTGTGTAGACAAGTTTACTGTAGACCCCAACAGCTGACCTGTTGAAGTGGCAAGGGACCACCGCCCAACAAAGGTCATCCTCTTCATAGATTAGCATTAGCATTTGTTCTTAGTGTAGATGTTAATTTAGATGAAGCTTTAACTCTGTTAGATGATAACAATATAGTTTAGACTCAGATTTTCATTATATAACTACTTAGAGATCTTTACTTGCTCTGTTTTGGATATGCCCTATTTTTGTTCTCATGAATTTGATTTCCTTGAGTGATCATAGATGTTGGCAGCAATAGTCAAGACTATTTGAATAACAACTAGTGAAGTTCATTGTGAACCATAGCAGAACCAACATATTGACTATTGAACTACCTATGCTATGCTTTGATGATTGATGTGTGATTTCCTTTCAGAAGTGTGGATTGCATAGTTAATGTTTTGGGTCAGATATCATAGTTGATCTATCAAATCAATTCCATCTCATACTTGCACGTGCCATAATGGAATAGATAGCCTCTCTGCGAAAGACAACCAAAGTGCATTTCAGTTGGCGATTTTTGATTTGTTTCGAGTATGCATAATCTAGCTTAGTTCTATACTCATGACATTAGAAATTACCTTTCTTATTGGTTTCTTGTAACTCTATTGATTACGAATCACGGATTGATAATTAATGAGTGCATTATACTAAACATATAAGCAACACAACATGTAGATTTTCCCAAATTGTGACCACTCAAAGCTTGGCTAGTGAAATAAAGAGGTCGACTGTCTTGGGTGAGAACTGCACAAATTTCAGTTCTTGAAAAATCCGATTTGACCACAAAATTTTTGTTGAAGTCAGGGACTGCTAAGATGGAGGTAGTACACATGGCCTGCTTCAAATCTAGGAAGGATTTCTCTACTGCAGGTGTCCATTGAAATGAATTATTCTTAAGAAGGTCCGTTAATGGCCAAAAAAAAATTCCATAATGGTGGACAAATTTCATGTAATATCATGTGAGGCCAAGGAAACCCTAAAGTATTTTCAAGGTCTTAGGATGTGGACAAGACTACATGGATTGAATCTTGTTGTGGTCCATGTGTACTCTTTCACGAACTATAATGTGTCCTAATTATTTGAACTCACTTTCCCAAAAAGAACACTTGGACTGTTTAATGAACAATTGATGGTCCCGTAACAATTGGAGTAGTTTGTCCACATGTTGATGTGAATCCCAAGTGCAACTATAAATAAGAATGTCAACAAAGAAAAACAAAAAAAACTTATGAAGGTAGGGCTTCAAAATTTTATTCATGAGACTTTGGAAGGTATATGGAGCATTGAAAATCCCAAAAGGCATTACCAAGAACTCATAATGGCCTTCATGAGTTATAAAAGCAGTCTTCAAAATATCTACTTCTGTCATCCTAATCTGATGATAACCAAAGAGAAGATCCAATTTGGTGAAGAAATAGGCACCCTAGAGCTCATCCAACAGATCATCAATGACAGGAATGGGATACTTATCCTTAATGGTCAATTTATTAAGGGCACAAAAATATAGACACATGCACCAAGAACCTTCTTTCTTTAGGACCATTAAAACATGGGAGGAGTGTGGGCTTGTACATGGGTGAATTACCCCAACTTCCAATAATCCCTGCAGTATTTTTTCTATTTCATTTTTTTGAGAAAAGGAGTACCTGCATGGGAATACATTGGGGGGATGACTGCATGGAAGGAGAGAGATGTTGTGATCATTCTCACCCTAGAATGGGGGTAATTATGTGGGTTTCATAGAGACCCAATGATGCTTGTCCAGGATGAATTGCAGGTCAAGATGTATTGTAGGGGATGAGGGCTCTTGTACGTGGATGGAATTAAATTGGGAAATGACCCCATGATGACCTTTCTTCAGGAGTTTCTCCATTTTGTGAGACCTGATAATTTCTAGGGACCCAACATGCAAGTCGCAGAGGGTATAGGTGTGAGCCTATTTAGTAAAGCACATATATAACTCCTGATAATCCATGGTAATCATTCCCAAAGTGCATAGCCATTCAACACCGAAGAAAATATCACAACCATCCATGGCAATGGAAAACATGTGATTTTTCAGGGTATAATCTCCCATTTGGAGTTTGACATTCTCACAATGGCCCCCAAATTTCATTGTACCACCATTAGCTATGAGAATTTGAAAATTCAAAACTAGTCAAATAAAACAATTGACATCCTCGGCAACCCTATGATGAATAAAATTATGGGTGTTTCCACTATCAATCAACACTACTATCAGTCGTTGTTCGATGTATCCTTTACTCTTTAATGTCTAGGGAGTAGAAATATCAGCAAAGACATGGAGAGAGATGACAAGTTATTCTAGTTACATGGGAGGAGCAACGGCTTCTGAGAGGGGTGGAGTGGGTTCAGTATCCTCTAGCTCGAGGGCCTCATCTGGCATCCAGTCTTATGACCCATGAATCTAGAAGAACTTATGTTCACAACATTTCTATCACATTAATGGAAAAGCCCTTTTTTCCTACATTCTGTCATTTCTGCTAGAGACACCTTTTGAACCTTCAAGGTTTGAGTGGTAGCAATGGTAGCCCCTAGACGAGGATGGTTGAGGATTGAAGAATGAAGGGGTTGCACATGAGGAATGGTCTCATCTTCCATTTCTAATTTGCACGCCTACAACCAAGTAATAGGATGATGCATGCAAACATGAGCATGAATTTCCTCCTTTAATCCACTTATGAAAAATTCAAGATAGAATTCATCAGATAAGCCCTCAGTTCTGATAGCCAATTGTTCAAATGATGGTATGAAATCGGTGATTGAACATGTTTGTTTCATCTTGGTGAGGCACCCCAAATAATGAGATAATATATCAAAAAATGCACAAACATCTTTGGCGAACATGTTCCAATTGAGATGTCATGGATGGCATTTCTTATGCCACTGCCACCATTTCGAATGTTCTTGGTCTAAGTACAAAATGCCTACATGGAGTTTTGTCTCATAATATCGAATATCATGGAGGGAGAACTAGTGTTCCATTTGGGAGACACACCTATCTAGGTCAGATCCGTCAAATCTATGCATCTTCACTTTTGGAAACTTATTCCAGGAGTTTGGAGAACCCCAAGGGGAGTGGGAATTATGAGTATTCTCTTAATGAGAGGAATGAGGGGCTTCAAAGTGATACTCCTGGTATTTACCCTTGTCAAGCAATTCAATGTGTTGGGAAATGACTTGCAGGTGGTTCTTTATGCCATCCATGTCTTGAAAGTGTTGCTTGAGCTGGTCAAAATCCCCCAGGGTCTGTTTGATCACAAATACATTGTCAGATAATTGGGTGACCTTAGTGTCCCACTCATCCCCAATGTGAGAGCCAGTGGAAAGGACCATTATGGAGGCTCAAGGAGAGTGTTACCACAGTGATCAACATGATATATGAAGTATGATGGGATATGTGTCAAGTCAAAAACAAGGATCGGGTCAAAAACAAGGATTAAAAATGATACGTATCATGATAATCAAAGTGAAAAAAGGAAACCAATGGGATAGGTCTCATGTTGTCAAGCCCCTGACTTTTTTATTTAACTCCTGCAGAGTTATACTCCGATATGAATAATTTTGTAGTGTCAGAATGTCCAAATTCTTAACAGGAAGAAAGATGTAGGAATTTCACAACCAGAATACAGGGGGCCAAGTTGTGCAAAAACATATCTTGTTTGTGCTCTTTCTATGTTGTTATTTTTCTTTTTTGTGTCTTTCCCAAGGGTTACAGTTTGTTTCGGGGTTCCTACAGACAAGGGTTTTCCCTATGCTATAGGTCATTGATATACATGTGGGGTCAATAGTAGTACTTGACCCAATATATTAGGGCACAAATTAAGGAGGATTGACCATACCCTTATTCGTACTACCTGATTACCCAAGTACTAGAGAATATATTTTAGAATGTTTTTTCTCGGTGACACTATCGCAGTCAGGCAGTCGATCGGTTGAGCTAGACAGGTTCTAGGATACCTAGGGAAAGTCCATCAACATGTATTTTCAGATGCGCTACCACTCTACCACTCGAAAGGGTACCAACAAGGGTTACAAGGGTGGCCAACAGATGTTCTCTTAAGTACTACTTTTATTTCATGTGTGTATGCTTCCCCAACCATGGATTTGTGCATTGAACGACAAATCTTTTTGGTTTATTGACACCAGAACATGTTGTTACCCTGGAAAAAAAAAATCGCCCACACTTCCTGCCCAGAAACGTTCTATGATACCACTTGTGATATACCTATAACAGTTAACAGAACAAGAAAATATACTACACAAGTAACATGAACATCAAATATAGAGAAGAAACAGAATATTGATATCACAGAAAACTTAGTTCACTTGCCTCTTCGAGGGGGAAACCTTAAAATGAGAAGATCTCTCTTACAATAATCCTCAACAACTTAAAATCGAGAGATGCATTCTTTAAATACAGTTCACAACCAAAAATACCACCGGCCAATACCATGTGTTGTCCATAACTACTTTATAACTTTCCAATAACCAACCTCCTAACTACTTTTGGCTCCGATAATAATGAGGGTTGACCACTTATTACAATGACAACTAACTAACGGCCAAATATGAGGGATTAGGGATAGATCCTAGCACCTATGGGCAGAGTTGTTGCATGGAAACTCTACCAACATGCATGTGGGCAAAGTTGTCATGCTATATGAAAAATTGTGAGAATTGTTTCAATGATTTATGTGATGTAATTGTGTTTAGTAGAAACATCCATCAACGCTACTCAAAATATCCCATTATGAAAACTTGTAAGTAACATTTTGGAAATACTACTCAAAGTATTGTGGGAAAACTTGTAAATATAATTTGGTTATTTGTAATAACTTTGTTAAAGGACAGGGTTAGGGCAATGGTGTCGAGATAGATTTTATCTGGATATGTGGGGTGTTCACTTCATACTAAAAGGATCTCCAAATTTTACTACCTTGTATCTTTGTTTGTTGTTTCGATCTAATTTATTATGTCTTATTTACTAACAAAATCCACACTATCAAATTGGGTTGAAATGGAATCTTATTATAGGCATAAGGGTGACCAACTAGTTGACACTTGTTGCAATTATTTTCATATTCCATGGCATCTTAGCATAGTGTTGACTACCATAGTCTAACATAGAGAAACTTCAACCTAGTAGTTTCCATTCCACCATAATTCCTTCCACTCTCTTTGGCATGCACCTCCCAAAGTATGGCTTATACTTTATGATCTAGAATGCATTAGTTTAAAATACTATATATGGAAAGATTATATAAGTTTCCCATGGTGAACTTGTATTTTGCATAGTAGATAACCAATCATATTCATTGTTTATGGTCGTACATATTTGGTATAGAACCCAACTTGATGAACTTTTTGATTTATGTGAAATAACCTTGAATTTCTTCCACCCAAAATAGATTTAGATGTGGGAATTCATCTAGGGTATCCATAGTTGCCACATCTCTGCACACATGCATGTGGGTAGAGTTATAACATCTACAAATTTTCCCACCGGCCTATGGGTAGATTTGCCACATCTATGCCCATAGGCCTGTGGGAAGAGTTTCCATGTGGGGAGAGTTGTATCATGGCAACTATGCTCATAGGTTTATGGGAAGATTTTCCACATCTCTGCCCACAGGCCCGTGGGTAGATTTGTAGCATATACAACTCTGTCCATAGGCCCGTGGGAAATGTTTCCATGTACATAACTTAGATAAATAAATTTGGAGCTATATAGAAGCATGGGTGTGCATTTCCATTAGGTCACTTTCTACTATTTTGGTCTCTCCATTTACAAGGTAGACTTTTCCTCTTTTACTCAACAACCACTTTTATGTTTGAAAATGAAAATCTAAATATGTAGACAGGCGTAAAATTATCTAAGACACCCTCAAAAATGTGAATCACTAAAATTTCAGGCGTGTAAATACCTGGGCATGCATTTTAGTGAATCTTGGCATGCATTTTTGCACAAACGCATAAATTATAGTTTAAAATAAAAACAAGTGATTTTCTCAATCAACTATTTCATTTTAGTCTTTCTAGAGCATTATACATGTTGATATGTTTGTTTGTTTATTTAATTATTATTTTTTCATATAACCTTATATTATATGATGATTTATGCGGGTCTTTGTAATGGAAATGCAATGAACAAATAGCCTATGTGTGATGTGGTTGTATAATCTCATGCCTCATCGAGCTCATGGACACAGGTAGTTAGTACTCATCTTTCCATTTTAGTTAGTGTCTTTTCATAGTTGCCAAAGGTTCATGTATATTTCAACACTTTAGGTTCAAGATTGCAAATCCACAATCATGTAACTTGTAACTTGTAAATTACCAAAACCATACATGGGTGTGCATTTCCATTAGGTCACTTTCTATCATTTTGGTCTCTCCATTTACAAGGTAAACTTTTCCTCTTTTACACAACAATCACTTTAATGTTTGTAAATCAAAATATAAATATGTAGACAGGTGTAAAATTATCTAAGACACCCTTAGAAACTTGAATCACTAAAATTGCAGGAGTGTAAATACCTAGGCATGCATTTTAGTGAAGCATGGCATGCATTTCTGCACAAATGTAAAAATTACAGTTTAAAAGCAAAACAAGTATTTTGCTCAATTTGGTATTCCATTTTAGTCTTTCTAGAGTCTTGTACAGATTGATATGTTTGTTTATTTATATAATTATTATTCAGTCATATAACCTTGTATCCTCTGATGATTTCTACAGGTCTTTGCAATGGAAATGAAACTAAAAACTATCCTATGTGTGATGTGGTTGTACAAGCTCCCACCTCATCAAGCTCATGGACGCAGGTAGTTAGTACTCATTTTTCCATTTTAGATAGTGCCTATGCACAATTCTCAAAGATTCTTGCATATTTCAACCCTTTACCAAATTCTAGGCACAAATCACCCTAATATGCATTCTTTAATGTTTACAGCAAATCCATAGTCCTGTAACTTGTAACTTGTAAATTACCAAAACCATACATGGGTGTGCATTTCCATTAGGCCACTTTCTATTGTTTTGTTCTCTCCATTTACAAGGTATATTTTGCCTCTTTTACACAGTTGTCGCATTTATGTTTGCAAATGAAACTCTAAATATGTATATAGGTGTGAAATTATCTAAGACACCCTCAGGAATGTGAATCACTAAAATTGCATATGCATAGAGACCTGGGCGTGCATTTTAGTGAAGCCTAGCGTGCATTTCTACACAAATGCAGAAATTATAGTTTAAAAGTAAAAAAAAAAAAAGTATGTCTCTCAATCATGTATTCCATTTTAGTCTTTCTAGAGTCTTGTATATGTTGATATGTCTGTTTATTTATTTAATTATTATTCAGTCATATCACCTTGTATTCTCTAATGATTTCTGCAGATCTTCGCAATGGAAATGCAACTAACAAATAGTCTACGTCTGATGTTGTTGTACAAGCTTATTCCTCATCAAGCTCATGGACACAGGTAGTTCGTACTCATTTTCCATTTTATTTAATGTCACTGCATAGTTGTCAAAGATTCATGTATATTTCAACAGTAAGATGGTTTTGCCTTGCATTTTACAAAAAGTTTGGAATCTTGGTTCAGGGTAGAAATCCTTAGTCATTTTAAAATGCACTATGTATGATCTATATATATATATAT
>ML786519.1:649207-672892 GCA_009831015.1 Picea engelmannii | reverse complement strand
TCCCACAGAGCTGAATGATACTTATGAACAGGCTCTGTACAAGAAGGATTCCAACTCCAATTCATCAAAGGGAAAGGAGTCCTAAAACAGATAGCATCTATTATATAGGCTGACATATAAAAGGCCACTGGCTGTCCCTTTGACCTAGCTGTTTGATAATTCATAACCTCTGTACTGATGTTGTCTGATAAAATCTTATGCCAATTGAAACTACGCCCCTCTGAAACTTCTTCTAGGAAGGGCGTCCATTCTGCACTAAAGTGATTAGAATCCTTTTTCCCATATAGTCTGCATAACATCATTACTAAATACCTCATATAATCATTCAATGAAGCAGTGGCATATATCCCATGTAAATCGGCCCTAAATTTGTTTTCATCTCTGGACCATCCTTTTATCATATCAGGGTATGTTTGACCACCTTCGACACATTCTTTTTATTGGAATGCAGCTAAAAACTCAGAATTAAATGTATGTCTATAATTGGGTGATAATTTATACATTACTTGGATATGTTCGGGCCTGAATGAGCCAATAACCGCTCCTTGCTCGTTCAGGATACTCCTTGTCGGAATGTTCACCTTATCCAGTGCCCAGGCAACCATATCTGTATATGAAACTAGTCACGGACGTGCTGCAACCTTATGAAGACCTGTTTCGGTGATGTCTCGGAGATGGTTGTCTGTACCATTATCCGAATATGAAAGTTCATCTTCCATTTTCTCTACAATTGCAGCCCATGATTTAACATTGTGTATTATTCCAGCTGCAGTAGTATCTGAACTGATATCGCCTTTCGGTTGTTCTTCGGTTTTCTTTGAAGCCTTTTTGGGCGCCATAACTCAGCAGCAAGATTCCAAAGCGAACAAAACGGCCAATGGTGGAGCAGCCCAAAAGAAGAAGAAAAACTCTGTGTTTACTTGAATACCTGTGACAGAGCATAATTCAGCTTCAAAACAATGTAAACATTCAAAAGTTATTTCGAATATAACATAAAATCTTCGATATTTGTACTCTGTCATGAAATAAATGCAAAAGATATCTGCGAATATATGCATTTAAAGTTTGTACCTGAGCTTTTCCGATATTTTCAAATATGATAGAAACTTACCAATTTGAATAATTATCGCATTAATGATCATTAATTAAAGTTTAAAACCTTAAACTTTGTTTTGAAGAGTGATTAATTAATTGTTAATTTTGATTTGAATTGAGAACCCTTTCATCGGGGTTTCGGAAATCTTGATGTCAAGAAAATAAGTCGTCACAGAAAAACCGATCGCCGAAATCGCGATACATTATTTAAGTTAAAACAGTTTTATTATCTTAATTAATCGAGATTAACCTTTTCGGGATTTCATTAATCAAGAGCTCGGAAATCGGGAAATCGGGGATCGGGGAATCGGGAAATTCAATGATATGAAAATTGTTGCTCACAACATCCCGAATCGCGATTTCCCGATATGATTAGTCACTCTTAATCACACTTAACAGTAATTAGATTAATTTCAAACCTCACTTAAGAATTAATTGGAATCGGGGATCGGGAAATCGGAGAATACGATGACAAGTTACTTTGTTCTCACAAAATCGCGAATCGCGATTTCCCGATATGATTAACTTAAAGTTTAAACCTTTTTTAATTGTGATTTAAGTAAATTATGAATTAATCAAGGGTTAATGTATCGGGAAATCGGGGATCGAGGTTTCGCTATTTGATTTGTGTTGATAATTGTTATTTCAAAACTGTGAATCCCGATATCTCGATATGAATTTAATATTTCGTAAATTTTAACATTACGGTTCATTTTAAAGATTATTTGTAAAAGTATTTGGAACATACGTTCGTTTAGATTTTAATCATTCATTTTTCAAAAATGAACCACAAAGGCATTTTGAATTCGTCGGAGATGAAATGTTTTGTTTTAGGAAATTTATATAATGTAAAGACTCGAAGATACAAAATTTTTTATCTTTAAGAAAATAAAAATCAAGGTCTGTTTCAACAATAATGATCACTACTATATCTATATAAACCCTCTTCAACTTCCTTTTGAAGTTCTAATAGATCTTCTTCTATTATTTCCATGGGATAACTACCATCAAACTTTACACCAACTATTTCTAGATCTTCTTCTTCACTTGAGAAATATTCAACATCATCACATTTTGAATCCTTGCAATAAAGGGTCTTTGGAGATTCTATATCTTCATTTGAATTAATTTTGGGATCTTCCTCTTTGCCAACATCATCACATGATTCTTTGCTTTCCTTTGTGCTACCATTATCACTTGATTCTTTGTCTTCATTTGAAATGTTTTCAAGATCACATTTAGAAATAATGCATTCAAGAGTCTTTGGATATTTTTTACCTTTAATGATTTTGATGGATTGGTCTTCATCATCTTCTTCCTTGTTTTGATATGTATCCTCTAGATTTAGCCATAGATCCTTGGCGGAAGTGCATTATCCCATGCTCTCTTTGATAGGGCTTGAGAGTCCACTAAGAATGGTCTTGAGAGAGAATGCATCATTCTTATTTCCTTCTCTTTGAGCTGAAAAATTTGACTTGTTCTTCAAAGGAACTGATCCACCAATGACTGCCTTCCAGATTTTTGCTCCCATTGTCTTCAAATGAATCTCATCTCTATTCCCCAAGTAGAATAGTTTTCCTCATCAAGGATTGGAACTTCATCATCCATTTTTGTGTCTATGGATCTCCTTCAATCTTTTTAAGGCTTGTAGTGAACGCTTCCAATTGTTGGACACACCTGCCACACTTAGAGGGTGGGTGAATGAGTGTGGGGATCTTTTTCCAAAAACTTCCCTCTTTCACAAAACTCATTAGTTAGCATTCAACATTTTACTCATTACTCATTGTTGTAATTTATAACCAGTTAGATGTGAACACATATCAACAACATATATCAGCAATATATCATCAACAAGTCATCACCATAAGGAACATAAAGAACACAAGATGTATGTACAATTTTCTTTTTATTACAAACTACAATCCTTGGGGTTTTTCAGCAACAAATAAATAGAGTACAACGCTACAAGAGCACCAGCTCTATCATGCAAGACTTGGCTTACATACTCAGCACCAACTAATATGAGGCAACAATCCTCAACATATATCAATCTACAACACGTACATGGCCTATTAGTAGTGCAAACCGTGTGTGTACGCACCCTGGCTCACTGCAGCCCGCGTATGTATGTGGCCAATGTATACAAAAACATGTGTATACCTTCTAAGCAATTAGGTTTTATCCTTCAAGATCAACTCATATCTTCTACAACCAATTTATCATTCTCTTATGTCTCTCACTATCCAAACTGACCATCGGCCAATCACAACACATCCAAGCTCTCAAATATCTTACTCATGCTCCACCACCAATCAATATGAATGCTACTCACTCATGCATAAGAAATCAACATGCTATATCCATCATATCAGTATTGAATAATAAGAGTGTTACTCACTCCATCAACCAACATAAACCACATCATAGCAACCATACCAAGAATTCCCTAAGAATTCACAACACAACAATCAATAGTATCCATCGAGAAAATAATGAAACCATACCAATGTCTCAGTGATATATCTGAGCCCATCGAATGCAGATTTGGAACCTGCTTCTGTCTTCAACAGATTTTCATCATCTCAAACACAAATCTCCATGATTTTATCCACTATACGTTCCCTGTCCTCATACAACCCACGTATGTACAGGCCCTGTCCTCATACAACCCACGTATGTACGCACCCTGGCCCATTATAGCCCGCGTACACCTCAGAAACTAGGGTTTCTGAAGCTCCAAGACTTTTTTCGTCTAGATATCCGATATTGCCGAAAATTTGATGCATCCATGAGATCCTCCTCGTTCTCTCTTTCTCAGAATGGATATTCAATCATGCTCAAGAGATCCACACCAAAGATGCTCTCACAAGAAGCTCTCACAAGAATATCTCCATCAATACTCTAAAAGATATTATCACAAGAAGCTCTCCATTGATCCACAAAAAGGATGATTTGCAAGAGTCCATGGCTATCTTATTTATACTTTCATCATCTAGGTCACTTAACCCATTTCTAGGTCACTTAACCTATTTTCCTTATTTTAGGGTAAACCACTTTCCATAAATAGAAATTTCTCCAATATTTATCATTTAAATATTCCTTCTTGATTTTGTCACTTGTCTTTATTATTTAAATAATCCACCTTGACTTTGTCACTTTACTTCATCATTTAAAATAATGATTTCTTATTTTAAGGCACTTTTACTTCTTTGACCTTATGGGGCTTCAATCCATCATATGAGGGTCCTCCAACTTTGTAAGGCCATAACTCTCAAACCGTGAGGAGTTATGTGACATTCCACATACCACCGGAAATGGCATGACAAGAACTATCCATCTAGGATAGTTTCACCAACAAATTCATTGATATTCATCTCATTATTCCACATACAAGAATGGGTCCTCCAACCATTCTTCTAGGGTAACTCAATCCGCAAAGTGTCTTCTCGTGAGGGATTTCACCATAAGGGGGCCACTTTGGAGTTCATCCATTTGTGCACCTTATCAATCATGATAAGACAATAATGATTCATATTTGCATTAATTCACCACTGCATCATATTGTTGGGGCTCAGAAATGTCCTATTCTCATCCAAATTTCCCTTCATCATTCTCCACATTTCATCGCCCCATTAACCTTTCACTATATCATTTCCATAAATATACTTGGGTTTCACCTTATTGTTCTCCACTTTATTCATTTTAGTATTTAAAAGGAATTTGTGATTAAATGTTAGAAAATCAACATGTTTTCATATATATCTCAAATATGTGTGAGCTTTGTAATGTGTAGGAATATATGAAGGATTAATTCAAAGGACTTCTCGAATACTTCCTCCACCATTTCATATTTGAGGAGATAATTCAAGCCCATTCCAAGGAGACGATCATGGAGATTTGGTTGGAATATCTTATCTAATAAGATATATGAGAGATATGTGTGAGGATTTAAAGGGATTATATTTTGTAATAATGGAAAATAGGTTGAGAGAATAGTGGATCTGTAATAATGATATGGTTATCTTATCTTCAAGGCTCTCATGTATAAAAGAGAGTGCTCTCTCTTCATGAGGATTCAATTAGAATGAGAATTAGATTATTCAATTAGGATGTAATTAGAATTAGAGCAGTCATTAGGATTCGAAAGAGAAAGGGATTCTTAGCTTTGATTCATGGTTTTGGTTTTCATGCTTTCATTATTCTTTTATGAAGATTGATTTGATTATTGAATGCAAGATTGCTTCATTAGTGAGAGCTCTCATGTGTTGTTGTGTCATTTAACTCTTCACTTTTTGAATATTATTTTCCTTCATGTAGTCCTCCATTTCTAGATTAATTCTTTCACGCAATTTCTCATTCCTAGATTAATTTCATTTACGCAACTAGATTAATGATTATATTTCAGTTGTGTGTTATATTAATGATTCAATTTCAATTATATCTTAAACATTAGATTAGATTATCATCGCTTCAATATTGCATATACTTTGCATGTGCTTCATCATTTTATGACCCCCGGGTTGACAAATTAGATAAGTTGGGAAAATACTACAATGCAATTAATTCAACATTAGTTCGGCCCAATATAACGACTGGCGTTCCCTTGTTACGATTGTTGTTCCTTTTGCTGTTCATTTGAACGGGACGATTGTTGTTCCTTTTGTTGTTCCTTTGAATAGAACAATTGCCATTCCCTTTACGATTTTTGTTCCTTTACAGTTGTTTCATCTCTGGAGGTTGGGTATTTAAAACGGAAGGTAAGAACCTACATAGGCGACAAGTAAAACGCTTATGCCAGCGCCTACCTTTGTTGATGCATAGAGGTTGTTTTTAGGACATATTTAGAGCCCAACACATATACATCAACTATGCATCATGTATCAATGACAACTCATTGATCCATATTCATCTAAGCATTCTTATAAAGGACAATACATATTGTATTACATCAATCATCAATCAATCAATCCTTTGACATCAATCAATCACTTGTCATCAATCAGTGACATCAACCAATGAAACCATTGGCATCAATGACAACATGATCCAACAATAGAGAGGTCGGACATGTTGTGCCATTAGACACATTTGTTGATAGGTCAAGTCTAATATAAGTAAAGGTAAATTCCCCATTGAGGAATCATATCTTTTGTGTGAGTTTGGAAATTTCATCAAGTACACCTTCTTTGGAAAAGTGTGCACCTCTCTTGGGCGCTAGTCTTCTAGGGTTTGCAAGCACCCTCTTTTATGCTAGTTTTTCTTGGTGGTGAAGGTATTTATCTTGAAGAATATAACAAAGGATTTGGCTGGGTTTTATTCCCTTGTTGAGAAGGGTTTCCCATGATACTTCTTATGTACTTGTGCATGGTGTTTCTTCTTGTGATCTTGGTTGCTACAACACAATTGTTTATGGTTTAAGTAAAATGATAAATAGAATGAAATTCATTCTTAAACCTTTATTATTGAAAAATCAACATGGTATCAGAGCATAGGTCTTGAAGAACCCATTTCACAAGCATCTACCAGTCTCCTCTCTTTTCTACAGAATCGTATGGCCCTCCTAGGGTTTCTAGAAACTTCATACGACCCCCATTTCTAAGGTGTTCCAACCCTTAAAAATTGTACGTTGGGGCTATTTTTGGCACAGGATGGTACGTCCTCCTTCAGCGCACCTCTAGAATATCTTAAAGTGAAATTTTGAGAACTTTTGATTTTTCTCCCTAGGGTTTCTAGGGTTCCGCAAATTTTTGCAGATTTCTGGTTTTAGGGTTTCTGCAGCTCTTTGAAGAAGCCTTCAAGATTACTTGTGTTCTTATAAATTTCAAGGATTATTGTTGGCAGTCATAATCCCAACAAAACCTAAGTTTGCTAGCCTAGCCTAGCCTAGCTGTTAGGTTTTCTAGCCCAATTAAAAAGGGTTTGTGAAGAATCTAAAAATATGATGAACAAAACTATTATGCAAGATAAGCTTGATGGATCAAGCAACTTCAAGTTTCTGGAAGACAAGACTTTAGAGGAAGACTTATTGTGGGTAATACAAAAATCTTTACCAAAGAAAGCTATCGATGAATGGAAGGAAGATGGCATCAAGACAAGGAAGGCAATCATCTACTCAAGTTCTTACATTGAAGGGCTAGCTTCAAAATAACAAGATGACAAAAGTTGACATTGTGACTACCTTCTTGATGAAGATATCAGAGGACAGAGATCAACCAGGTTCCATTGGATAAATCATATCAGCACCCTCAGGTATGCACTTGTATATATTATTTGCATCATTGTCATGAGGGAAATTGCAAGAGGAAGGAACCTTGCTAAAGTCCTGGATCCAAAGGGATATTGGTGCATTCATAGGAACAACACGCTAGAAGTGAAGACTCTGGGTTTGATTTTTTTAATTATGATGCCTTTAAACTACATTTCTAAATTTTTCTACATTAAAAGTAGGTGTTGTAGTTGTGACAAAAATCCTCAAATTGTTTTGATTCTAGAGATGTACTCACTATTCTCTTTTAGGAGGTATTCTTGTTTTGGTTCCTCTTGTTTTCTTGTTCTAGACAATTTAACAACAAAGGAATATGTTTATCCTTTAGAGGGATTCACTTGACTCAAAGGGAGTCAAAACTATTTGAGAAAGAGGAAGAACAGAACCATCATTGAGGAAACCAATGCAATAATGCATGATCATAATATTTCTATGATTCTATGGGAAGAAGCATGCATGACACAATATATGTTCAGAACAAGATTCTTCACCAGACTTTGAAAAACATAACTCCCGAAGAAGCCTTCACCAGAGTGAAGCTTCATATTGAACACTTCAGGGTATTTGGGTGCCCAGTGTATTTTCATGTACCCAAAGGAAATAAGTCCAAGCCTTACCCTTTAGGAATAAAGGATACATCTATGGGATAACAGTGAATCATTGAAGACATTCCAAATCTACATACCTGGTCAAAGAAATATTAAGACAAGAAGAGATTTTTTCCTTGAAAAAAAGATACCATTTCAAACATCTACAAAATCTCAGATGGAGATTGACATTGAGACAATGCCTTCTCCCCCTTTAGTAGTTCAAAGGGAGACATAAATTATTCTAGCTGATCCAGTTGCTCCAGTCAAAATGTCCAGAGATATTACAGTAGGGAATAAAAGTCTTTCCTGGGCTCACTCTAAAGGAGGCAGATAAACATACAAGTCCCTCAAGGGACATCTAGAGAAAGAAAAAGATATTTTTGAGCTACCCTTCAGCCATGAGCCACTTCATTGATTCTGAGGCTCCCTGTCATGGAGAAGCAAAAAGAGAATAGGTATGTCAAGATGCCATAACAGAAGAATACCAATATATCTTAAATAATCATGTATGAGATATTGTTCAGAGACCAAAAGGGAAGTTTGTGGTGAATTTCAAGTGTATCTATAAGATCAAGCATGTAGTTGATGGAAGTGTTGAGAAATACAAAGCAAGATTTATAGCCAGAGAATTATCACAAACAAAGGGAGTTGTCTATGATGAGACACTTGATCCAGTAAGCCCGATACACTTCCATTCGTACTACCATCCATGAGTTGGAAACTATATAAGATGGATGGATTCTTGATGAGTTTGGGTTTCAGCAAGAGTGTTGTTGATCCAAACCTATATTATTACAATGTTGGTGACGAGAGCCTAGTTTTGGTAACTTATTCAGAAATCCTTGTTGTTGGATACAAGTAAGTTTTGACTTCTAATTTCGAGATGAAGGATCTGAGTATTATGCACTACTTCTTGGGACAAGAATTATGACATAATATCGTTGAGATTTTCCTGATTCAAGGAAAATATATAGTGAATATTAAAGAAGTTCAGTATGACAGAATACAAATCCATGTTTACACCGATGATGATGGATTTGATGAAATAATAAGTGATGATGATTTAGACGAGTTTGATCCACATGTATACCGACAACTATTTGGATGATTGATGTATATGGTTAACACCAGACTTGATATATGCTATGAAGCGAATGTGCCTAGTCAATACATTAGTCAGCTGAGATAGACTCACTAGATAGAAGTAAATAATTTATTGAGATATGCACAAGGCACAGTTAGATATGTCATGAGATATGCCTCCAGTGTGAAATTGAGTTTGTAGGGATATGTCGAAATCTATTGAGTAGAGAGTACATTGGAACGTTAGAGCACATCTGGTTGTTTTTTTACCATGAAGTTTGCCATGGTTTCCTAGTGTAGCAGGAAAAAACAATCTGTGGCCTTGAGTACAACAGAGGAAGAGTATATAGAATTGAATGTTGGAAGCAGTGTGTCTTCATGACCTTCTGACAGATTTACTTGATCATGAGATGGATTATATGATGATAACCAGAGCTATGTGTAAATCTCTTTGAGAACGCAGTGTTTCATGATAGATCAAAACACGCTGAGATAAAATATCATTATATCAAAGACATGATTAAGAGGAAAATAGTACACATGCAGTGCCTTCCTACACATGAGCATATTGCAGACATCTTCACCAAATTATCTTGGTGAAGGATACCTCCCTAGTTAAGAGGGAGTGTTGATGACTACAGCCAATATAAAGTTCGAAGTACTTCCATGTGAGACTTGGCCTGATGGATAATTCCTCCCTAGCTGAGAGTGAGTGTTGATGATTACAGTTGTGTGAGACATCCTCCAGGACACAGACTGATTGAGTCGAACTGAGAGAGATCCTCTGAGATGGGTGTGTGGTTCTTGTCTGAGACGAAATTGGAATGCAGTGATGGCCTCCTCCTTCCAAAGAGTTGAGAAGAACTCCAGATGATTCTCTTGTGTAACCTAGTGAGAAAGGATATCTACTAAATTGGACGTGCTTGTGGCTGATCACAAGGTGAATGTGTGAATTCCCATAGAGCTAGATGCATCGTCATGAGACAGAGATGAAGATGATGTATTAGCCTCCTTTGAGCAGAGAGTTGAGATGATGAACTCTGGATGACTCTTCTGTGTAATGCAGTGGGAAAGAATATGTGTTGAGTGGACATGCATGTGGATTAGCACAAGTGAATTTGATCCTAGTGGTTGTGCACTAGTGATTTTGGTTCTCATGTGAGATGTAGTGATATAGATATATGGACATCCTTATGGATGTGCCCCTAGTGGCTGAGCACTAGTGGGTGCATGATATCCCTCGCTATATTGTTCAATATTCATACATGTCTACAACCTTAATTGTAATGTAAAGGGTACAGGTCGGCCCCACCTTAACGTAATTGATAATTAATGTAAAAGATAATTAATCTGGTTAATATTAATTATATTGTGAGATAGAGAGGTTGGCCCTGTTATGCCAATATACACTTTTGTTGACAGGACAAGTCTAATATAAGTAAAGATAAATTACCCATTGAGGAATCATATCTTTTGTGTGAGTTTGGAAATTTCAGAAAGTACACCTTCTTGGGAAAAGTGTGCACCTCTCTTGGGCACTAGTCTTCCAGGATTTGCAAGCACCCTCTTGTGTGCTAGGTTTTATTGGTGGTGAAGGTATTTCTATTGAAGAATATAGTAAAGGATTTGGTTGGGTTTTATTCCCTTGTTGAGAAGGGTTTCCCAGGATACTTATTGTGTACTTGTGCATGGTGTTTCTTCTTGTGATCTTGGTTGTTGCAACACAATTGTTTATGGTTTATGTAAAATGATAAAATGGAATGAACTTCATGCTTAAACCTTGCTTATTGAAAAATCAACAGTTAGAACCTTGTTCACATTTTGGCACCCATGCTAAAGTACTTTAATAGGATCAGGAGCCCTATTTAGTCCTTCCATGACTTTTCATTGAAGCCTCATATCTTCTTATCGATATTTTTTTAGCCAATACCTATGGGGCTCCCTCATTTATGTGTTTATTTGTGATACTACATTGCATTATGTTGCTTGCACTTTTGAGTTGAATGTTAGATTTCAGCTTGTTTTTGTTTAGCTTCTTATGCATTCTCGTCAGTTGCTAGCCTTGCAATATTTTCCTTTGCGACACCTATGTGAAAAATGAAAGAGGTTAATGTTCATGTGTGCGTTCTTGAGAATAACCTCCTTTGTATTTTGACAATTCATCCTGGCTCACCCGAAAATCCTCCTAGAAGTCAGCTGGTAAAAAATACTAGTTCAACAATCTTAGAACATAGTTTTCACAACACATTTTGTAGCGTTGGGCACTACAAAATGTCTTGTAGTTGTCTGATTCGTGTTGTTTGAGCCAAAAATACCCAAAAAGTGTATCCAAAGGTGTATAATCTTGTAGATGCCTCCATATAGGGTGTAATCATGATACTTTTCACAAAACTTCAAAAATGCATGGATGACCTTTCTTCAAAATTGAGGGCCTTTCAGCCACTCCATCTCATCTCCTGAGTCTGGCACTTCTCCTTGTTGCATCTTGAGCTAACAAATTAATATTTCTCTGAGCTAATGAAATAGAAATCTGATGGATTAAGAAAGGGAAGAAAACCCTTCAGGTAAAAGGATATGCAAGGAAACAGCAATTGTCAAAGTTTTCAAACTAACATTTCACCATCATGCAGGGTCATCATCATTAAAATCAACAAGGCTCTTTAAAGTTTCAGCATAGACATATTTAAAATTTGAAATATCAATTGAAACTGTAAAGGAAAAGAGTTGATGCAGGCTATGTGATCAAAGGATAATGATCTGAGTTTGACACAGGTTTGTAGTGCTGGAATAGGGGATCTGTGGCACAATTAGTAGAAAATTATGTAGCAAAAACAACAAGGGCCAAGAAATAGATAGGAACGACATCTCTGATAGAGGGATTTGTTCAATTGCGGTGGAATAGGCTAGAAAAAGTGAAGATAGGATGAGAATTTGGTGATAGCAAGCGTAAAGGGGTCGATTGGTAAAGGGATCCACAATTTGCAGTGCTAGGTGCTACAAAAATTTAGCAGAGCCTTAAATTGATCTTCAATAGAACTCATATGGCTCAAGGAGTGCCTAGACATTGCAACTTGACTGTATATGTGCTTCAGATAGCATGAAATTGCCTACAACCATTATAGCCTTCAATTCCCCTTTGTCAACCATTTTGTAGCAGAATCCGCAGCGCTTGTCTGCACTAGGAATTTTTGTAGCGCCAAACTAGGAGAAAAATTCAAATCTTTGATAAAACAATTAGATATCATTAATGACCAAATCTCAATCATTCCCTTTTAAAACATGGATGCTGAAAAAAATGAGATTGACATGACACCTACTTCATAAATGCAATAATGATAAAGAGGAAGGGTGTACTCAATATGCACTATGAAAACTCTTGACGAGTTGGCAGTGTACTAGAAAGATTTGATTTGAATCTCCAATGAGTAAAGGGACAGAGTGGAAGGTTTCAAGTGCATAATGG
Organism: Picea engelmannii; assembly: GCA_009831015.1. Lineage (NCBI taxonomy): Eukaryota > Viridiplantae > Streptophyta > Pinopsida > Pinales > Pinaceae > Picea > Picea engelmannii. The sequence continues at coordinate 660,396 of ML786519.1, read as the reverse complement.
AGGTAGTGACATGTCATACTAGTGGTGGCATGGGGATGATAATGATGTCTACCTAATCATATGATGAACCAAGGGTATAAACCAAAGGAAATGAACCAAGGGTATAAAACATAGGAAGTGAACCAAGGGTATAAACCATAGGTGTGGGTCAAATGTATGGAACAACCTCCAATCTTTTATTTATTTGAGCTAACCTAAGAAAACCATATGGAGTAAATCAAAATAAAACTTAAAAAGACTAATGGATAAAAAAATTAAAAACCTAAGGGTGAATTGACCCATAACAACTACATGTGACCCTTAACAACATCATGTGATAACAGTAACCATTGCACCCATTAATGTTGTTTGTATGAAACAAAGCAATGCAAGTACATTTCCAACTAGTTATTGACAACTTATGTTTGGCCATATGTCTGTGGGTGGTATGTTTTACTCATGTTCAATTGGATGCCCTATAATTAGAACAATTCCTACCAAAATGTGTTGGTGAAGATCAGGTCATAGTCAGATACAATGGATGTTGGCATGCCATGTAGCTTGAAAATCTAATCAATGAAAACTTGCACAACTAGAGCTAGCATAAAAGGGTGTGGTAAGGAAAACAAATGTGCATACTTGGAGAGGTGGTCTAGCACTATCATTATGACTGACTTGTTACCTGCTTTGGGAAGGCCCACTATAAATTCCATGGAGATGTCATTCCAAATAGAAGATGGAATGGGTAACGACTGGAGAGCTTTGGCAGTATTGATAGTTTTACCTTTATGGCGTTGGAAAATATCACATTCAGGGACGAAGGTGAGGATATCCTTCTTCATACCTTCCCCAAAAAAATAGTGTCGAGCACAAGAATAGGTCATTTGGAAGCCCGAATGATTCACAAGAGCAAAATAATGCAACTTATTTAAAATCCTTGCAGGCTTGAGTGTTGAATCCGGAGACAGAACCAAGCGATCCTTATATATTAGTACATTGGCTTGTCAAGTATAGCTTGTGGGAGGACTAGTGTCAGTTTGAAGTCTTTGAATTATCTATGAGATAGTGGGATGGTTGAGCCATTCACTATGAACTTCATCAATCCAATGCTGGATTGGTAATGATAGATAAAAGAGGGAACCTTCATCTTCATATTGTCTGGACAACACATCTGCCATGACATTGTATTTTCCTTTCTTGTAGATGATCTCATAATCATAGCCCAACATTTTGGTAAGCCACTTATGTTTTACTAGGGATGAGAACCTATGATCGAGGAAATACTTGAGACTATGGTGATCTATTTTGATCTAAAAACAACACCCCAATAGATATGGTCACCAAGTGTGAACAACATGGAGAATTTCCATCATTTCCTTTTCATATGTATATTTTCCCAAATTGCGACCACTCAAATCCTGGCTAGTGAAAGAAAGAGGTCGATTGTATTGGGTGAGAAATACACCAATTTCATTGCTTGAAGAATCTGATTCGACCACAAAAGTTTTGTTGAAGTCAGGGACTGCTAAGATGGGGGTAGTACACATGGAATGCTTCAAATATGGGAAGGATTTATCTATGGCAGGGGTCCATTGAAATGAATTCTACTTAATAAGGTTCATCAATGGCCAAGCAATTTTTCCATAATGGTGGACAAATTTCAAGTAATATCATTTGAGGGAAAGGAAAGCCTGAAGGATTTTCAAGGTCTTAGGACGTGGCCAATCCTGAATGGATTGAATCTTGTTGTGGTCCATGCATACTATGTCATGGCCTACAATGTGTCCTAATTATTTGACCTCACTTTCCCCAAAAGAACACTTGGATTGTTTGAAAAACAATTTATGGTATCGTAACAATTGGAGTAGTTTGTCCACATGTTGAAGATGTGAATCCCAAGTGCAGTTGTAAATAAGAATGTCATCAAAGAAAACCAAAAAAAACTTCTGAAGGTAGAGCTTCAAAATTTTATTCATGAGACTTTTGAAGGTAGATGGAGCATTGCAAATCCCAAAAGGCATTACCAAGAACTCATAATGGCCTTCATGAGTTCTGAAAGCGTTCTTCGAAATATCTACTTCCTTCATCCTAATATGGTGATAACCAGAGAGAAGATCCAATTTGGTGAAGAAATAGGCACCCTGGAGCTCATCCAACAGATCGTCAATGAAAGGAATGGGATACTTATCCTTAATGGTCAATTTATTAAGGGCACAAAAATCTAGACACATGCGCCAATAACGTTCTTTCTTTAGGACCATTACAACATGGGAGGAGTATGGGCTTGTACATGGGTGAATTACCCCGACTTCCAATAATTCCTGCAGTATTTTTTCTATTTCATTTTTTTGAGCAAAGCAGTATCTACATGGGAATACATTAGGGGGATTACTGCATAGAAGGAGAGGGATGTTGTGATCATGCTCACCCTGGAATGGGGGTAATTATGTGGGCTTCACAAAGACATGGTGGTTCTTGTCTAGGATGAATTGCAGGTCAAGATGGATTGTAGGGGACGAGGGCTCTTCTACATGGATGGAATTAAATTGGGAAATGACCCCATGATGACCTTTCTTCAGGATTTTCTCCACTCTGTGACACCTGATCATTTCTGGGGACCCAACATGAAAGTCGCAAAGGGTATAGGCGTGAGCCTCTTTAGTAAAGTGCATATATAACTCCTGGTAATCCATGGTAATTAGTCCCAAAGTGCACAGCCCTTCAACACCTAAGAAAAAATCACAACCACCCATGGCAATGAAAAACATGTGAGTTTTCACGGTATAGTCTTCCATTCAAAGTTTGAAATTCTCACAGCGGCCCCTAAATTTCATTGTACCACCATTAGCTATGAGAATTTGAAAATTCAAAACTGGTCAAATAAAAAAATTGAAATCCTCAGAAACCCTATGATGAATAAAATTATGGGTGTTTCCACTATCAATCAACACTACTATCGATCATTGTTCGATGTATCCTTTAATCTTTAATGTCTAGGGAGTAGAAATACAAGCAAAGGCATGGAGAGAGATGACATGTTATTCTAGTTACACGGGAGGAGCAATGGCTTCTAAGAGGGGTGGAGTGGGTTCAATATCCTCTAGCTCGGAGGCCTCATCTGGCATTTGGTACTATGACCCATGAATATGGAAGAACTTATGTTCACGACATTTCTGTCATGGCACATATTTTTCATCACGGTAATGACAAAGCCCTTGTTTCCTACATTATGCCATTTCTACTAGAGACACCTTTTGAACCTTCAAGGTTTGAGTGGGAGCAATGGTAGCCCCTAGACGAGGATGGTTGGGGATTGAAGAAATAAGGGGTTGTGCATGAGGAATGGTCTCAGGTTCCATTTCTAGTTTGCACGCCTACAACCAAGTAATAGGATGATGCATGCAAACATGAGCACGAATTACCTCCTTTAAGCCACTTATGAAAAATTCAAGATAGAATTCATCAGATAAGCCCTCAGTTCTGATATCCAACTATTCAAATGATGGTATGAATTTGTTTATTGACCATTTTTATTTCATCCTAGTGAGGTGCCCCAAATAATGAGATTCCATATCAAAAAATGCACAAACATCTTTGGTGAACATTTTCCAATTGAGATGTCCTAGATAGCATTTCTTATGCCACTGCCACTATTTCCAATGTTCTTGGTCTAAGTATAGAACACCTACATGGAGTTTTGTCTCATCATCTCAAATGTCATGGAGGGAGAAGTAGCATTCCATTTGGGAGACCCACCCATCTAGGTCAGATCCATCAAATCTATGCATCTTCACTTCTGGAAACTTATTCTAGGAGTTTGGAGAACCCCAAGAGGAGTGAGAATTATGAGTATTCTCTTAATGAGAGGAATGAGGGGCTTCAAAGTGATACTCCTAGTGTTTAACCTTGTCAAGTAATCCAAGGTGTTGGTAAATGACTTGCAGGTGGTTCTTTATGTCATCCATGTCATGAAAGTGTTACTTGAGCTAGTCAAAATCCCCCAGGGTTTGTTTGATCACAAAGACATCGTCAGATAATTGGGTGACCTTAGTGTCCCACTCATCCCCAATGTGATATTGAGTGGAAGGGACCATTATGGAGGCTCAGGGAGAGTGCTACTAAAGTGATCAGCATGGGATAGAAGTATGATGGGATAGGTGCCAAGTAAGGGTGTCGGGAAGGAGTTCGGTTCCACAAAAAGGATTAAAAATGATAGGCATGAATGCGATTAGGGAGAAAAGAAGAAGCCAATGGGATAGGTTGCAAACAAGGGGTAAGGGGATTAGGTCCAAAAAAAGGATTAAAAATGATAGGTATCATGATAATCAGAGTGAAATAGGAAACCAATGGGATAGGTCTCATGTTTCCAGGCCCCAAACTTTTTTTTTTGAACTTGTGTGGAGTTATACTCTGATCTGAATAGTTTTGTAGTGTCAGAATGTCCAAATTCTTAACAGGAAGAAAGATGTAGGAATTTCACAACCAGAATGCAGGAGGCCAAGTTGTGCGAAAACGGATCTTGTTTGTTCTCTTTCTGTGTTGCTATTTTTCTATCTTGTGTCTTTCCCAAGGGTTACGGTTTGTTTCAGGGTTCCTATGGACAAGGTTTTCCCTGTGTTATAGGTCTCTGATATACATGTGGGGTCAAAAGTAGTACTCGACCCAATATATCATGGAACCAATTAAGGAGGCTTGACCATACCCTTACCTTTAGTTGTACTACCTGATTACCTAGGTACTAGAGAGTATCTTTCACAATGTTTTTCTCAGTGACACTACCATAATTAGGCGGTCGATCGGTTGAGCTAGGAGGGTTCTAGGATACCTAGGGAAATTCCATCCATAGGTATTTTCATATGCAACTTCCACTCTACCACTCGAAGGGGTACCAACAAGCATTACAAGGGTGGCCAATAGATGTTCTCTTAAGGACCACTTTTATTTCCTGCAGGTATGCTTCCCCAACCATGGATTTGTGCATTGAATGACAACTCTTTGTGGTTTATCGACTCCAGAACACGTTGCTAACCTGGAAAAAAAAAATCACCCACACTTCCTGCCCAAGAAAGTTTTCTAATACCACTTTTAATTACCTAGAATAGTTAACAGAACAAGAAAATATATTGCACAAGTAATAAGAACATCAAATATAGAGAAGAAATAGAATATTGATATCAGAGAAAACTTAGTTCACTTGCCTCTTCGAGGGGGAAACCTTCAAATGAGAAGATGTCTCTTACAATAATCCTCAACAACTTACAATGCAGAGATGCATTCTTTAAATACAGTTCACAACCAAAAATACCATGGGCCAATACCATGTGTTGTCCATAACTACTTTATAACATTCCACTAACCAACCTCCTAACTACTTGTGGTCCTGATAATAATGAGGGTTGACCAGTTACTACAATGACAACTAACAAATGACCAACTACGAGGGATTAGGAATGGATCCTAACACCTATGGGAAGAGTTGTAGCATGGAAACTCTTCCAACATGCATGTGGGCAGAGTTGTCATGCTATATGAAAATTTGTGAGAATCGTTTCAATGATTTATGTGATGTATTTGTGTTTAGTAGAAACATCCATCAATTCTACTCAAAATATCGCATTATGAAAACTTGTAAGTAACATTTTGGAAATACTGCTCAAATTATTGTGGGAAAACTTGTAAATATCATTTGGTTATTTGTAATAACTTTGTTGAAGGACAAGGTTAGGGCAATGGTGTCGAGATAGATTTTCTTTGTATATGTGGGGTGTTCACTTCATACTAAAAGGATCACCAAATTTTAATACCTTTTATATTTGTTTGTTGTTCCGATCTAATTTCTTATGTCTTATTTACTAACAAAATACACTATCAAATTGGGTTGAAATGGAATCTTATTACAGGCATAAAGGTGACCAACTAGTTGAAACCTATTGCAATTATTTTCATATTCCATGGCATCTTAGCATAGTGTCGACTACCATAGTCTAACATACAAAAACGTCAACCTAGTAGTTTCCATTCCACCATAATTCCTTCCACTCTCTTTGGCATGCACCTCCCAAAGGATGGCTTATACTTTATGATCTAGAATGCATTAGTTTAAAATACTATATATGGAAAGATTATATAAGTTTCCCATGGTGAACTTGTATTTTGCATAGTAGATAACCAATCATATTCATTATTTATGGTCATACATATTTGGTATAGAACCCAACTTGATGAACTTTGTGATTTATGTGAAATAACCTTGAATTGCTTCCACCCAAGATAGATTTAGATGTGGGAATTCATCTAGGGTATCCATAGTTGCCACATCTCTGCCCACATGCATGTGGGTAGAGTTGTAGCATATACAACTTTTCCCACTGGCCTATGGGTATATTTGCCACATATATGTCCATAGGCCTGTGGGAAGAGTTTCCATGTGAACAGAGTTGTAGCATGGAAACTATGCTCATAAGCCTATCGGAAGAGTTTCCACATCTCTGTCCATAGGGTCGTGGGTGCATTTGTAGCATCTACAACTCTATCCATAGACCTGTGGGAAACGTTTTCGTCTAGAGAACTTAGATAAATAAATTTGGAGCTATATTGAAGCATGGGTGTGCATTTCCATTAGGTCACTTTCTACTACTTTGGTCTCTCCATTTACAAGGTAGACTTTCCTTCTTTTACTCAACAACCACTTTTATGTTTGAAAATGAAATCCCAAATATGTAGATAGGCGTAAAATTATCTAAGACACCCTCAGAAACTTGAATCAATGAAATTTCAGGCGTGAAAATACCTGGGGATGCATTTTAGTAAATCTTAGCATGCATTTCTGCACAAATGCATAAATTACAGTTTAAAATAAAAACAAGTGATTTTCTCAATCAAATATTTCATTTTAGTATTTCTAGAACTTTGTACATGTTGATATGTTTGTTTTTTTATTTAATTATTATTCAGTCATATAACCTTGTATTATATGATGATTTATGCAGGTCTTCGCAATGGAAATGCAACGAACAACTAGCCTATGTGTGATGTGGTTGTACAAGCTCGTGCCTCATCGAGCTCATGGACGCAGGTAGTTAGTACTCATTTTTCCATTTTAGTTAGTGTCTTTGCATAGTTGTCAAAGGTTCATGTATATTTCAACACTTTAGGTTCAGGATTGCAAAGCCACAATAATGTAATTTGTAACTTGTAAATTACTAAAACCATACATGGGTGTGCATTTCCATTAGGTCACTTTCTATTGTTTTGGTCTCTCCATTTACAAGGTAAACTTTACCTCTTTTACACAACAATCACTTTAATGTTTGTAAATCAAAATATAAATATGTAGACAGGTGTAAAATTATCTAAGACACCCTTGGAAACTTGAATCACTGAAATTGCAAGAGTGTAAATACCTAGGCGTTCTTTTTAGTGAAGCAAGGCATGCATTTATGCACAAATGTAAAAATTATATTTTAAAAGAAAAACAAGTGTTTTGCTCAATTTGGTATTCCATTTTAGTTTTTCTACAGTCTTGTACATATTGATATGTTTGTTTATTTATTTAATTATTATTCAGTCATATAACCTTGTATCCTATGATGATTTCTACAGGTCTTTGCAATGAAAATGCAACTAACAACTATCCTATGTGTGATGTGGTTGTACAAGCTCCCACCTCATCGAGCTCATGGACGCAAGTAGTTAGTACTCATATTTCCATTTTATATAGTGTCTATGGACAATTGTCAAAGATTCATGTATATTTATACCCTTTACCAAATTCATGTTGTACTTGTTTTTTTACCTCACCTTGTTGGCTCAAAACATTAATGAAGCTATTCATTATCTACATAGAGTTTTGTACTCTGTAGGTTTCGGCACTCATCGCGAGAGATGGTAAGGAATTTAATGAACCCACTGGTTTTCGTTCTCACCATTTCTCCTATCTGAGTTATGATAGCCCCCGGGCTCTGCTACTTTCATAATTCCACTCTATGTTCAGGAATGTTTCTGTTTCTCACACGTTGGGAATCTAGAGCTATTCCGAGTGATTTTTGTTGCATCCTTGTTACAGTGGTCATGGAACCCGTCATTCATATAGAGTCGAACAGATGCCATGCCTTACTATCCCATGACGCCACTATTGATGACCTAAACGATCATGGCTAGGATATATTCCTCAAGAAGTTCGAGGGTTATAATCTCCAGGTTGCAAAGGCTTTCGCACAAACCTTTGATGGTTTCATAGCTAAGATTGGAGACATACAATTAGAATTGACAGAGGATTTCGTGAGAAAAGAAACAAGGCTACTGTTAGGCTCTAAAGATGTCCTAAAAACAACCTCTATGCATCAACCAAAGGTAGGCGTTGGCACAAGTATTTTACTTGTCGCCTACGTAGGTTCTTACCTTTTGTTTTCAATACCCATCCTCCAAAGATGCAACACCTGTAAAGGAACAACAATCGTAAAGGGTGTTAGCGTCGGAAGTCACCCCTGGATTGCAGCAGGAGCAGAGCCAACCGCCCATCAATTTACGTCATGATTTGTTTATAGAAGGGGTGATCGAATGGAAGCTAACTCAAAACAACATTGTTCTAACTCTGAAACTAGGTCGGATATGCATGAGCAGGTGAGGTCTTAATCAAACTTCAGACAATGAGTCGTAGTAAGGGTGAGTAGGGGGGAAGATTAGTATCAGAGAGATGAAAAGGTCTGTCATAAACATCAGGTTTCTAACAAACTATAGAAGAAGGCATCTAAATGCAATATCTTCTTACATTCAAACGCAACAAACGAGAGAATACAATAATGCAACAATAAATCCTTTATCATAACATAATTGAATAATTCGCATGAATCAGTCATTCACGAACTCACTCAGCATGAGATGAAGATTTAGACGGAGTAAGAAAGACTGTCTGTCATAAAATAAGAAATCTCACATACAGATGCATGACCAGAAGGCTAGAATGTCTATTAAAACTTTGCAGTCAGGAGCTTTGCTCTACCATCGATAGATTACAAAATACAAAGACTGAGTCTATATACTCAGAAAAATTTGCCTAACAGAGGCATGTTCAGTCATCCAAGGCGTGATGTCCCTTCAGCCAAATTCGGACGAATATTCCCTGTCAGACGCCACCTTAAATGTGCATGGCTCCTGTAAGGGGAGTAGCTTAGCCATTAAGTGCCAAGTTAGCGTGAGCAGACCTCTCTGGCTAGTAGAGGACTCAGCTTGGATTCTTTGGAAGAAATTGGTACACAGGACCCTCTCGAGCAGACAACTTGCTAGACCCTCCATACCTTGCAATTAATGAGTGAGGCGAGGTTTCAACCACCCTATCTCTTCTTCATTCGTTCCAAGTAGGCATCGGGATTTAGATCACATCGAACTGGCATTTGGAGAACACAGTGCCCCCCTTCTGAAACACAACTCGGTGCTTTTGGCCCCTTTTGTACAGCCCTTTCTACTCCCTCAAGTGACCATGGGATGCGACCCTACGCTTATCTTCCATAGTGCTTTCGGCGTTTCGGGGATATGAGAGAGTTGTTCCTTATGCTTCGAAATCACGATGGGAGAAAAGGTGAAGAACCTAATCGCACGCCACGTGTTCCTCCAAAATGAATGGCTGAGATTGCTCTTGGAACTTTGGGACCCGACTGGCCAAATGATAAACATTAGCGCCCCTCCTCCAGGTCTGCTTCTTTGTGACCAGGCGCCAAAACCATGGGCCCGATTCTGGGATCTTTCGGCACTTCGGGATTCGAGGTTTCGAGAGGTGAAGTGACGAGGAGTGCTTACCCCTCGAACTCTCGAATGTCGACTTGGCATGGATGCATGCTGCGTGTCCTTAAGATGAATGGCCGAGGTAGCATTCATCATTTAAAAGGGGGCCACCCTCGTTCACATTCTCGCTTGACATGACCTGGCGCTAGGACCGTGGGCTCGGCTCCAAAGGTGCTTTCATCATTTTTCCGATCGGCAATTTTGACTGCAATGAATGGGAGGTCCCTTGTCTCCCGAAACACTGATCCCTGATACGTCGACTGGCTGCCACCTATCCCAATTGGATCAGACGACCCAAATCTGTCTTGAACTATGGGTGCTCCCTCTTGTGCTAAATCCCGAACAACTCGGCAGCCCCGAAATCCCGTTGACTGTCGATCAACTTTATGGATGTATCTCGGCTGCCAACAGCAAAACTTCGCTCGCTCGCTTGACTCGTAACCAGAAAACAGATTCTTCCATGCTGCGCTTGGGCGCTTCCCGTGCAACCTGCAGACCTGGGTATTTTTGTGCCTAAGACAAAAAATGTCGCTAACAAAGGGAACGACAGTTGTTCTAGTCAAAGGAACAGCAATCATCCCGTTCAAATGAATAGCAAAGAGAACAACAATCGTGACAAGGGAACAACAGTCGTTATATTGGGCCGAACTAATGTTGAATTAATTGCATTGTAGTATTTTCCCAACTATATAATTTGTCAATCCGGGGGTCGTAAACTGATGAAGCACACGCAAAGTATATGCAAGATTGAAGCGGGACTGATCTAATCTAATGTTTAAGCTACAACTGGAATTGAATCATTAATCTAACACACGAATGAAATAGAATCATTAATCTAACACGCGACTTGGAATTGAATTAATCTAGTTGCATAAATGAAATTAATCTAGGAATGAGAAATTGCGTAAAGTAATTAATCTAGAAATGGAGAACTACATGAAGGAAAAGCAAGTACAACATGTGAAGAATTGAATAACACAACAACATATGTGATCTCACTCTAATGAAGCAATCTTATATTAAGATAACCAAATCAATCTTCATAACATAATAATGAAAGCATGAAAACCAAAACCATGAGGCAAAGCTAAGAATCCCTTTCTCTTTTGAATCCCAATGACTACTCTAATTCTCTACTTACAACTAATTGAATTCTAATTGCTCCTAATTGAATAATCTAATTCCTCTTCTACTTGAATAATCTAATTGAATCCTCGTGAAGAGAGAGCACTCTCTTTTATACATGAGATCCTTGAAGATAAGATAACCATCTCATTATTATAGATTCACTATTCTCTCAACCTATTTCCCATTATTACAAAATATAATCCCTTTAAATCCTCACACATATCTCTCATATATCTTGGATAAGATATTCCAACCAAATCTCCATGATCTTCTCCTTGGAATGGGCTTGAATTATCTCCTCA
>ML786519.1:620755-648898 GCA_009831015.1 Picea engelmannii | reverse complement strand
CATTACAAAGCTCACACATATTTGAGATATATATGAAAACATGTTGATTTTCTAACATTTAATCACAAATTCCTTTTAAATACTAAAATGAATAAAGTGGAGAACAATAAGGTGAAATCCAAGTATATTTATGGAAATGATATCGTGAAAGTTTAATGGGGTGATGAAATGTGAAGAATGATGAAGGGAAAGGTGGATGAGAATAGGACATTTCTGAGCCCCAACATACCCCCCAACTTAACTTGTTGCATGTCCTCATGCAACAATGCATGGATCATCTCAAGAAAGTTTGGCATCTGAATGTTGGCTTTGAGTGATGATAATAAATGTTTCCAGGAGGGGTTTTACATAAGTAATAACTGACATTTTCTTATGGTTGGTTCTTGTGTGACAACCATGAATATAAAGAATGTTGGTTCTTATGTTAACAACATTCATTTTGTTACTTGTTCTCTTGTTGTTATGATAATAATTTGCCCATATTTTTACTAGAAAATGTATGCTATCAATGTGCATAAGGAAAACATCACTTAGTATAAGAAAGCCCTTTTTTTTTTCTTTTTTCTTTTTTTGTAGATGTGTGAATCATGACAATATGTATATCAGTGCTTATGAAGTAAAGTGAAACAGAGTATCGTTGGAAAAGAAATGTTCATAACTGGTAAATGAGACGAAAAAAATGGAATGATGGTTGTGGGAAAATGGAGTGATGATAGTGAATAAAGTCCCCTACCCCCCAACTGAACTTGTTGCATGTCCTCATGCAATGTGGCATAAGTTGTAGAAGTGAAAAAGGAAAGGGAACGTAATGAGGGAATTTTCCAAATTATTCATTGCTAGCAGTTTGAGGAATTACATAATTAAAGTTTAGAAAATAACATACCTCCTCTTACCCAAAATGTTGATGAACTATGAAATAGGAATATGACTGATGCGACTACTAGATCATGGAAGATGTCACTGTTGCGGGATCATATGGAAAGTGACTACTATGGTAGCTGTGAATGTTGGCTGCTAGATCAGAGAATGTGAAGTGGAGGAAGCGAAACTGCTGCTGAATGCACCATGGAAAAGAGAAAGTATGAAAGTGGAACTATGGTAGTCTCATCTGGCTAAAGTCATGATACTGTAACTATTGATAGAGTCATGAAAAGTGTATAGTCATCACCTGTTGCAAAAACTGATGGTACAATTCTAATCATGTGAATGAATGTGTCGATGTCGATCATGAAAAGAAGTCATTGGATTACCGACCAATGATGAATGTCGTTAACCAATGCGAGGCAACTCACCATTGAAGTCAACGAGTGCCAAGGTACCTGAGTACATATGGTGAAGTGTGAATGAATGAGCTGAGGTTGAGCCACTTGAAAGATCTGACGATCAAGGGACATTGATGTATTCCCATGATTGTCAGCGAGAGAACTTGCCATTAAGGCATGCAAGCCTCCAGGTACTCAAAATGGACACTAGTCTATATCCCAGATAAGGTGTTGAGATCGATGGGGCAAGACTTGTTGAAAGGTGGGCCTTAAGGAATCCCACATCAGTCAACACGAGTTCGAATAAAAATAGTGGTAGGACTATAAATGAAAAGATCTTAGTAGTAGCAGTGTGTATGGCAATGCAATGTAGTCATGGAAAGGGAGAGGGAGAGTTTTATTGACAAGGAAAATTGAAAAAAAAACTAAAGAGATGTATGTGACTCAGAAAGATAGGCGTGTGCGAAGTCATGAAGGATAATTCAATGGAATATGTGCTTCAACACAAGGATGAACAATCTTCTTGGAAGGATAGCTGGAGGAAGACATTCGTGGCGCAAATGAATTTATGAATGGGTTTATGTGTAACTGCAAACGCCATGATGTGTAAGATGATAATTATCTCCTTCAAGAAGTCAATAAGACATGTCGTTTCAAAAGTTTTTGTGATTTTTGAAAATCACTTTAGCAGCAAGATGTGATCAGTCGCGCACCTGCAAAAAAACTTAGTACAAATCCTGCATGAAAACTTGTGAGATGTTCGAAAAAACATAATATGCAGAAAGAAGGACAAATGCGACAAAGGAAATAAAAAATGTGTTGTATACCTCTTGTCGTGATCATGGTGCACGCGTTTTTTTCATCGTTTCTAACTTAGAGTAAAATCGCAAAAACATGTGTTCACCATTGTTTTCAATAATTTATAAAAACGTCCATTTGCAATTCTTTTTGTTTATATTTTTTTTTATAATTGTTTTATAAGAAAACAAACAAAAAAAAATTATTTTTATTTTTATTTTTTTAATCGTTTTATAATTTAAAACAAACAAACAAGAACAAAACAAAAAACAATTAATTTAAATCAATCAAACAAAAACAAAAAAAGCAAATCAAACAAAAATAAACAAAAGAAAATTCAAACAGATAATTAAAAAAACAAATAAAAGAATACCTTGCCTGTTAGGAGAAAATTTGTGGCACCCAGCATCTATTTTGCGTATGCATTCCTCATACTGAATGGACATCAATTGTTCGTTCTTTTTATCTAATTTTGACCGTTTTCATTGCCCAGAATCGTCACGCTCAACCTTCATGATTCTCGCCACTGTTGTGGACTGCCCACATCGGAGGTGCACGTCCACGACCATGCTCTCCATCCATCAAATCAAATTAATGAGATGGCGTGCAAACCTGGTTATTTCTGTTTGCCACGATGAGTAGCAAAACACAGCCGAGGGCAACTAAAAACATATGTGGCAGGCACATTGAAAGTCTCAAACATCATTTGTGTCATCTTTTTAAATTGACGATCACCAAAGGCACAAGAGACTTCAAGGCGACCCTGGAGGCATCCATTTGCTTCAACATAACCTCCAACCTTCTGAATACTGGCACACTCTTGATGATAATTTGCTTTACGTTGACTGATTCCCAACAACAATGCTCCTTTGTCAAATATCACCCTGGACAATAGTTGGTACCATTCTCTTGTTAAACCATCAGCGTCTATGCCTTCCTCTCCTTGAAACTCCACAGTCAAATGCCCTTTAATGTCATCTACCGAGCGCATCCATAATTGATTGTAAGAATCTTCTAAGACATATGTTCAGCGAACATAAATACAGAGTGGATTATAGTTGTGCTTCTCATTCTATTGTCTAATCCGAGAGCAGAAAAATGATCATTTGTTGTCAAAGTCAATTAAACGAGGTGTCTTATGCATAAGAGAAAGGGACTTCTCTAATAACTCTGGATTATGCCGCACAAAAGCATTCAGAATTCGTCGATGCTTTTCAGCAAACTTTATAAATGTCATACCTGCCTCTGCTCTTCTATATTGTGTAGCATCACTTATACTAGCATCATCGGGATCATGCATGGTTTAGGCGCATTCAAGTTGGTAGACAGTCATTAAATTCAGGCCTCCCTCTCCAAGTTTCTTGTTTTCATCAACAGTATTCATTGTTGTAATCAATGTGTCCAAGCTAAACACTAATTGGGGATTGAAAAATGATCCTTATTCTATTTGTCTGAGCTGGAATATTTTTTTCAGAATCGCGGATATCATTTTTTTCGAATTAGAAACAGGCATACAACAAATAATATTAGAGCCATGCATTGCATGCAGAGACCCTCTTCCTTAAAGTTATATACGGTGAAATACCAAAATCCCTGATCAGCAAAAGAACATGTCGTTCTTGACTCGATCGTGAAGTTCAGGATAGATCACATCTTCAATTGGTAATTCCTGAAATGTCGGTAATGCCTGAAATGCCTGAAATGCCTGAAAGTGAAGTCGACCTCGATAGGCTACAAGATCTACATAATACACTGGGGGAACCAATGAGACTGTTTTTGTACATCTTGCAAATGTATAGCATAGATTGTTGATAAGAGTCTCCAGTTCATCAGAACTGAATTTGTTCTCGTCCCAGAGAACATGGTAATGGGTTGGCTTGCTGGTGCCCTGAAGCCCTTCATGGCTGCACAGATAGAAATCAAATTGTCGTGGATGGACAATGACTGTATCCACCACAGTTCTAGGAAGAACATTTCCAGAGTTTGTCCGCTATTGTCTTTGACTAGGGAATAGTCTGGTGTGATGTCTCTTCTGAGCTACTATGAAGGAAATAGGAGGATTGTAATTTTTGAACTGGGCTATTGCTTCTTTCAAGGAAACTAATTCTTCGTTGAGGACCTTATAGAATTGACTTTCATTGACACCATCTCTAAAGAAGAGTATACTATCAGGTAACCTCTTGTTAGCTTTGACATAATCATCCAATAATTATTTTGACATCCCCTTGAGTTTTTCAATGTGTTCCACCGTTCTTCTGGTAGTTGACTCTTGCATTATAGCGATTATAGTAGGGCCAGTTGATGCTTCCAACAACTGCAACAATGGAGGGACTTGTCTCATCCTTGAAGCCAGGGTGGTTGACATCGGCACCAATGCACATAATGTGACCATCGCCAAGTCGTGGTACGTGGTGAGAAAGGCTATCAACAAGGGAAACATTGCTTCCACCCACTTTCGCATTCATTTTCAAGGCCAAATTCGCCAAATACTGCGATGCCTATTTTTCCAACTATGGATTAGAGCACTTGCTGACGTGCTCAAACAGGCAGCATTCAGTGACCAATCCAATATTTGTTTCGGCAATGAGCTTGAGATTCTTGTAGCCCTCGTGCTTCTCCCCCATGGCGCATATCATAATCTGCAGCTCATCGTTTTCTTTTGTGTCCACATTCAATAGATTTCACTTAAGAGCTTCGTTATCATTGAATTTTGACATGGGTTGATATTCCCAAACAAGGGGAGTTGGATTCATGCTCATTCCAACCTCCTCGCACCTTCTTATCAAGGCATCCTTGAAGTTCTAATGCCGACGTTCCAAATCTCTATTATTTCTAGCATTGCTTAAGTATATGAGACCCCATTTTTTCAATGTGTTTTCTATCAAAAACATGGTTATTCATAGACGTGCA
Organism: Picea engelmannii; assembly: GCA_009831015.1. Classification (NCBI taxonomy): domain Eukaryota; kingdom Viridiplantae; phylum Streptophyta; class Pinopsida; order Pinales; family Pinaceae; genus Picea; species Picea engelmannii. The sequence goes on along the minus strand of ML786519.1, from coordinate 643,928 downwards.
ATTCGCCTCCAACAGCCCCACATATAATGGCCACATTTCTTGAAGATTTTCATTGTTGCACTGTGAGGACGGAAAATAGCACCGAGAAAGGGTATATGTCATATCGAATTCTATAATTTCCTAACAAGGCGTGGCCCCCTACTTTCATAGAAACTTATGAGAACTTGCACTCATTCTGAAAATCACCCAGATTACACTTGATAGTCTAGGGATTGGAGTGAAAAGGGTCGACATGGACTTCCACACTCGACCACCTATGTTATTTTCGCAGATTTTGTTGAACAGTGATGCTCTCTCTGGGTTGAACAGTGTGAACAATTGAAGCATTGTTGTGGCAATGTGTCCTCTCTTCACTAGAGAAGGCCATACACCTTCTCTTCTGCATTCTCCCCATACCAAGAGGTGTTAAACCCCGTCAGAATCCAATTTTCTCATGCATGTCGCTTTCCAGGCTGCCAAAAACACGTCAGTGTCATCAACCATCTCGTCTCGTTTGGCCCCATAGCTATCCATGCTAAAGAACAAGCAAGTCGTTGTATCTAGACGGATGTTAGTTGTGCATCACGGAACCATAGATCATGGAGATTATGCACACCATGTAGAGAATAAGTTTCGATTCACTGTCTTCCATTCATCCTCATCTGATTCCATCATAGACGGGTAGTTTGTTGGATGCACAGATCACCGAATGGAATGTCGCAGCCACTTTATCAGGAGTAGATCTCGATTTCATGAACCATATCCACACTTGGACACTGAGCATTGGCACATCTATGTCATCAACAACAGTTTACTGGTCAAGAGGCAGAAATTTGCATGCTTGCAGATGATTATTCATCGCTTGAACGAGGTAATCGCAGCATGGAAATACGAGAGCATGGAAATATTGACTGTCACGATTGATTGGTGGTGAAGGTCGTTTTATTCATGGAGGTTTTGTTTCATGCCCATATATAAAAATGAACTCCTTGGATTCATTGTTGAACGTCTTCCATCTTGTTGACACAAGTAAATAAGTTCTCCATTATGGATCCGACCATCCTCCTTCCAGGGATAATTCGACCAGCAGCCTGCCAATAACGAACGACTGGGATTATTCTATTTAGGGCACTTCTTGCTTGATCGGATGGACAACCTCTTGGATTTGATAATAGGATACTTGGTTAGGTTGCTCGACCTTGGATGCTTGGTGGAGGTGACTTGGCGTAGGTCTCTTTATGACTGTATTACTTCGGCAAAGCCTTGCGGATAAGACCTCGATCCACAGCTTCCACATCTGCTCCATTATTGGGCCACTTCGGGGGATGATGTTAATACTTATATATGTGCATCCTTATTGATTTCCACCAAGGATTATTGGCTTAGAATTGACCACCATGTTTGCATCCTGTTTTTGTCAATATCAGGATATTCTATTGTAGATGTTGGTTGTGATTCAATACATGAGGCACTTTCAGTTAAGTGGAATACCACCAAAAACTCTTGTACATCAAGTCCTTAATAAAACTGGCGACATAAGAGATTAATTCTGGATAGCTTCCCAACAAAGGTATACTTGTTGCATCCTGCATGTTTCCTCATGGATAGTTTGTGTGTTAACATTCTTTATGAAGGTAGTCGAAGAAAATTCCCACTATGATGCTCAAAGGTGTGTCACATGGATACGTGCAAGTAGGAAAGGATGCAATCTGTTTCTCGCAGCACAACCAGGTGTACATGTACCATTGTAAAATCCCACTACAAGGACAGGTGTACATGTACCATTGTAAAATCCCACTACAAGGAAGGAATATCCATTCAAATGCCAAGACTGCATAGTACAATGTTTTATTACTGCAAAATTATTTATTTATTATTATTTTTCTTTTTTTTATTATTATTATTTTTTTTCATTTGATGTTTTGAAAATAAATAAATAAATAAAATAAAAGAACTTAAAAAAAAAAATTACTTCGAACTTATCGAAAATTTATGCGCATATGGAACAATTGTAGATCGAAAATAGATTACACAATTTTTATGTAATCGTCAACAATTAAAAATTTTCTTGAAATTAATTAGTTATCATATTTTCTGATCCTGGCGATCGCACGAAGCGCAGAGGAGAGCATACTTATGCTAGCAAAAATAAAAAAACTCGAAAATAAAACCCTACCTACACTACACTAGTTAGAAATGAGACATTAGTTACGTATTATCAAAGAGCCAATGTAGCCATGCATGCAACAGTAATAAAAATATGTTATCTTTCAATTTCACAATTGACAGTCGATAATATGTATGAGCGTGCGAAATTAGTTGTTGAAATTGTGAGTTAAGAAAATAAAAAGAAAAACTAAATGTATCTAACCTAGTACTCGCTTGAAACCATCGTTCGATCAGGCTTTCATAGGTGTGTTGTTCCTCGCTTAGATCATGTTGTAACTCCTCTTCATCTTCCTCGATCTCCTTTTCAATAAATTGTTCGACGTCGGATGCATAAGAGTCTTCAGATGTTGGATATTCAATTGTTTCTGGAGGAGTATTTGAATGTTTGATCCTTGTCAATATCTCTTCTTCATGGGAAGAGGAAATCCCGACATCTGCCAGGATCTAAGTGAGTAGTTCCAAGTTGACATTCATTGTTAAATCATGTTAAAAGAGGATTCTTACAGAACCCAAATGAAAAATGAAAAAACTTAAACACTCTTACTAAAACATAAAAAAAAATTACTCTTCACAGTTGTGGAAATTAAAATGTTCCTGATAGTTGGTCAGGGAGAACATGAGTAGTCTCCATTCAAGTAGTTGTTAAGACACCTAGAACCAACACATGTAGATTACACTTGCAAAAATTTAAACTAATCTTGCGGAAATTGAAACTACTTTTACCTAGTTGGTAAGGAGAACATAAGGAGTCTCCTCTCACGAGATTTTATGTCCCCTTACCAACATGTATGGACCACACTTGCACAAATTGAAACTAATCTTGCAGAAATTGAAATTTAACGTACTCTACATGTCCTTACCCGTATGTCACCTCAGAGTTAGGGTCATGTCTAATCACACTTGCATGAAAAAGAAAGTTAAACTACCACACTTACAGGAATTGAAATTTACACTACCCTACATGTCCTTACCCGTATGTCACCTCAGAGTTAGGATCATGTCTAATCACACTCGCATGAATTGAAATGAAAAGTAAACTAATACCTCAATCCATCATGCTTCCCTGGCAACGGCGCCAAAATGTTGGGCTCTAAAGATATCCTAAAAACAACCTCTATGCATCAACCAAAGGTAGGCGCTGGCACAAGGGTTTTACTTGTCGCCTAGGTAGGTTCTTACCTTCCGTTTTCAATACCCAGCCTCCATAGATGCAACACATGTAAAGGAATAGAACTCATAAAGGGAACGGCAGTTGTTCTAGTCAAAGGAACGACAAAAGGAACAACAATCATCCCGTTCAAATGAATAGCAAAAGGAACAACAATCGTGACAAGGGAATGACAGTTGTTATATTGGGTCGAACTAATGTTGAATTAATTGCATTGTAGTATTTTCCCAACTATCTAATTTGTCAACCTGGGGGTCGTAAACTGACAAAGCACACGCAAAGTATATGCAATATTGGAGCGGGGCTGATCTAATCTAATGTTTAAGCTACAACTGGAATTGAATCATTAATCTAACACACAAATGAAATAGAATCATTAATCCAACACATGACTTGGAATTGAATTAATCTAGTTGCATAAATGAAATTAATCTAGGAATGAGAAATTGCATAAAGGAATTAATCTAGAAATGGAGAACTACATGAAGGAAAAGCAAGTACAACATGTGAAGAATTGAATTACACAACAACATATGTGAGCTCACTCTAATGAAGAAATCTTATATTAAGATAACCAAATCAATTTTCCTAACATAATAATGAAAGCATGAAAACCAAAACCATGAGGCAAAGATAAGAATCCCTTTCTCTTTCGAATCCCAATGACTACTCTAATTCTCTACTTACAACTAATTGAATTCTAATTGCTCCTAATTGAATAATCTAATTCCTCTTCTACTTGAATAATCTAATTGAATCCTCATGAAGAGAGAGCACTCTCTTTTATACATGAGAGCCTTGAAGATAAGATAACCATCTCATTATTACAGATCCACTATTCTCTCAACCTATTTCCCATTATTACAAAATATAATCCCTTTAAATCCTCACACATATCTCTCGTATATCTTGGATAAGATATTCCAACCAAATCTCCATGATCTTCTCCTTGGAATGGGCTTGAATTATCTCCTCAGATATTGAAATGGTGGAGGAAGTATTCGACAAGTCCTTTGAATTAATCCTTCTCATATTCCTACACATTACAAAGCTCACACATATTTGAGATATATATGAAAACATGTTGAGTTTCTAACATTTAATCACAAATTCCTTTTAAATACTAAAATGAATAAAGTGGAGAACAATAAGGTGAAACCCAAGTATATTTATGGAAATGATATCGTGAAAGGTTAATGGGGCGATGAAATGTGAAGAATGATGAAGGGAAAGGTGGATGAGAATAGGACATTTCTGAGCCCCAACAACTACCATCAAAGGGCGAGAGGTGGTTTAAAAATTCCAAAATAGAAGAGGTCACGTGGAGTTTGTTTATGACCTCTCGTAAAACCACTTTCTACATAAAAGGTATTCCTATCGATCTATTAAAACCTAGATGGCATAGTTTACTGCTAGTTCTGAAGCAATTTTTCACGTGGGAAGGTTAATACAGATTGGTTTTTCTATACCATATTCATTTTCTTATGAATTTCATAGGGTTCAATTTAGATATGCCATTTTACCTACTGATGAGCCTCTACAAGATTTCCAAGTGTTACAAGCGATAGGGTATCAATTCGAGCCTGTTCCACCATGGACTTGTTAAAATTTTGTTGGTGTATCATTTGTTGAACATAGGTGACAATTGGGAGACCTTTCTGATGAGAAATGGCTTCTCCTAGACTGACCCTACAGCCAACCCTCTTTTAAATGGAAACCCTAACTCGGGCAACCCAATGGTTGAAAGACAATTCATTAATTCAATTAATGAACTAGAGTTTATTGATAAAATCCCTCTAGATAAAGGATCACCGTGTAGGTTTTCACCTGCAAGATCTTCAGAACAAGTTACTGCTGAATTGAAGGGAAGTGATCCTCATGTGCCTATGAACGATGCTAGTTTGAACGATAATGTCAAATATAATGTCAAGAAACTCTGTACAGGAAGGAAACAACAGTGCACAGATTTGGGTTTCAAGAACAAGAAGGTTGGTCGTCTAATCTCTAGAAAACTAAGGAACAGAAAGGATACTCATATGAGCTCGATCGATCTGATCGATATCAATGAGGATTCAGATCGTGAGGTAGAGGATTGATTAGCTCGAGAAGATCCAGAAGGTCAGTGTTCCGAGAGGGAGGTTATCACCCATGTTGAACCATATGATTTTGTGACCAATTTACCTCCATGTCTTAAAGGTAAAGGAGGATTTCCAGGTATTGGGCACAATCTAAAACAAACGAAAGGTAAGACTGAAACACCCTTGGTCAACTATGTCTTGTGTCGATCTGTCATCTCCCTGATACACTATGATATTTTTCTCAATTGGGTAGAGCGCTACTATACCGATGTTCCTCTCTTACATGCCCAAATTAGAACCTTGACTATTCAGAACGATCTGTTGAAGCAAGAGAACCTTGATCTCAAGGAACACATAGATAGGAAGAATAAATGAATCAAGAGGTATGGAAACATAGTCATTAAGAATATGACCAGTGTCAAAGAAATTATAAGCTCTGAATTGTCTGATCCCTCTTTGGCTAATTTTTAATGGTAAGAAAAATTTATTTTCATTTCATTCATTTTTGTTATCTAAGTCAAAATAAGTAGATTTGAATTTTGATTTCATTTACTAAAATTAAGATTGGCTACAAAATCTATGATTTTGTAGCCAAGTCCCCTTTTATTAATAATTAGTTATTAGTAATTGTTTTTCTAATTTATCAAATTGGTTTTGCTATTCTCAGGAAATGGGAGATTGTGTTGTTCATTCTTGGAGTAAATACTTTCAATTATATGCTTAAATGATCAGTAGTTTCTCCTTCTTTGTATTTTATAAAACCTTGATTTAATTTTGAACAAACCAACTCTTGTATGAGTGGTTTCCAATTCACTATTTTTGTAATATTACTTGATTTTGGGAGATTCAACTCTATCATGTGTGACATGAGTATTTGGATCCTGGATTACTTTAAATATTGTTCACTCTTGTAGTGAATGACATCTTTGATTCGAACGCATTATGGACATGTTCACATCTAGGCTTTAGACCAGCATGGCATTGTTCCATTATGTTTTGTCTTTTATATTATGGAATATTAATATGTTAAACAACTTTAGTCTTATTAGCATATGATGTTTCATTTTATTCAACACTTTAAATTCTGTCTATAATTTGTTGTTCATATATTGTATTTGTGATCGTTTTCATTTTAATATCATTTATTTAGACTTGATGTTTAATTGATTTTTTATATGGATGCTTCATGTTAAATTTGTTTTACTATAAGCACTCATCATTACAAGGTCACTAGATCTATATGTTTATTTCTTTGCTTTTATATCATTGCTCCAAAAATACCTTGAGTTTATTATGGGAATGTTAGCACAAGCCTGTTCCAAGTTTCTCTCACAGGAAAGATAGCTGGAAGTTTGAATTGCACATGGGATATAGACACATTATGTGACTAATCTCAGGTTAGTTTTATCCATATTCTATGTATGTTATTAGTTGATTTATTAATGAAATAAGACAGTTTTAATTGGCTGTGACTATTATTTTGTTCTTGTTTCATATTATGTTTTATTAGTATCTTTTTGAGTTCTTATATTTTACACTATTAAACAGAAAGTATAAAAATATGTGCTTTCTTTATCTACTTCATTAACAATTGCAAAAACATTGATTTCGCAAGATAGCCACCAAAACTTGCAATTTGTAAATACCCTGTTCATATTTATGTTTCTATTTTAACACTTGTAAATAATTAAATTCATGTACATAGTATCGTATTTATAGATTTAGAATAGTTTATTTCTTTTCTTTGTTTTAGGACCCTAGTTGGCTAACGGAGCCATTAAACCCATCAGGATAGATCATACCAAACGGCTTGGGTTAATTAGATAACCTTGGTCCACATCTATCCTTCTAGTTGACAGTGTATCACTTATGCCTGTTAACAAATGGCGCTAGAAGGAGGGGCTGAATTTAATTGATGGCATGTGGAGCTCACAAGACTCCTCCCCCACACACTCGCTCCTCTATCGTAACATGTAGCTACTCAAACAATAACGTTACACTTGAAACAACAACTACCTCAAACGATAACTTTGAGATTCCCATTGAACCAATGACAACAGTTCCTCAAGCGGCTGACGTCCAAGAAATTGTTTGTCAGTCACTCATAAGAACGCATAGTGCCTTAGCCCATATCAAATAGCCTGGTAGGACACTTAATCAACCCCTTGATTTCTCGGACATCCGAGAACAACTTCAAGGCACTGGTTTGCTCCAAAACCTGTTAGGTGAAAATACTACCAATCCTAGTGAAACACCCATCCTCGGAGACGGAGGATCTGGTATTCCACCTTCCCCACCTGATTCATCTCCATCCTCTTCAGAAGGAGAGTCTTCAGATGAAGGTAGTTCTTCATCAGAACCATCTCAGCCTTCGACACCACCAACTCCCATGGAAAATCAAAACAACCCTGCTAGACCTTGGCTTGATCAAGATGTCGTGGTTGTACCCAGACCTCAGCACCCATTACCTAAACACCCAGAGAAATGGTTGCCTAAATTTGATCCAGATTCTAAACAATCTGTTGAGGATCACATAAAAAAAATTATGTTGGCCATTAGACTCCGGAGTGTTGAAAACGAGGATGTAGTATGCAGATTATTCCCATATACTTTTGAGGGAAATGCCTCCACATGGTATTTTTCCCAACATCCCCAAACCATCGTCTCTTGGGACAAGTTTGAAAATTGTTTCTTGGAAAAATTTGGAGATGATAAATCTCCTGAAGTCTTGGTTATGGAACTATCCAGTCTAAAAATGAATCCTAAGGAAAAAGTGAAAGACTTTAACCAAAGATTTCTCACTTTGAAGAATAAAATCCCTGCAGATTCAATGTCTGCAGAAAGTCTAATTGTTCCATATTATACTAAAGCCTTGCACAATAATATAGCCATATGGGTCAAAAGGGATAAAAAGAACACATTGTTAGAAGCCTTTGAGGAGACAAGCCAAATTGAAAAATATATATTAAGCTTAAAAGACAATCTTAGAATTGAAGTTGAAACAACTTCATCTTCTAAAAAGAAAGTAGAAATTCTCGCTAGGCCACCCCAACTTAAGAATCAACAAGAAAATTTAGACTTAGAAAATTTGCAGAAAGCTTTCCAAAAAATTTCCAATCAGGTCGTTGACTTGAAGAGATCAGTTGAGGAGGCATCAAAAAGAAAAGGAAGTTTTAAACCTCCTTTCAGAAAACCTTTTCCTCCCAATCGGCCAAACCCGACCACAGAAGGTCTAACTTTTGAAAGTTTACAGTATGCTTTGCAAACCATCTTAGAAGATCATGATAATTCTACTTTTGTTCCTCCTGATAACTCTAAATATGTAGTAGAGGAAGGGGTACCAGAAGAGGAAGATTCATCTCCTTCTATTTTTGGTCACCTATCGGATAGTATTTTCCAAGCAAACTTTGAAACTATCCACCCCTACAATACAAGAAGCAAAACACAAAACAAACCCTCTTCTAAAATGAGTAAAAATGTGTTTCCAAAACAATCAAAGAAATCTGAAATTAAACAAATCTTAGCAGCCCTTGTTTTAGAATACGATTTAATTGAAAATCTAAAAAATTGAGGGCTATAATTTATGTTATTGAGCTGTTGAAATTTCCCCTTATTTTGCAGAAAATGCTTCAAAGTATCGTTGAAAACAGCAAAAAGAATGATCCTAACAACAAAAAATCAGTAGAAATTGATTTAAATACTGCCAAAAAGGTCCCAACTAAAACAACATCTGAACCTCCAGAGAAAAGAGACTTAGCAAAAAAAACTGTAGGAAATGTAAATAAAACTATTTTAGGGACAAAAGCGAAAAATCAGCAGAATTATGTTGTTAATGCTCAAAAAAATGTCCTATCTTTTTTGTTAACTTTTGAAATTTTTAATCGGAATGCACATAATTGCATGGTTGATTCTGGTGCATCATCAAACATGATGCCTCTATTTTTTTCCAAAAAATAAATGCAAAAGTTAAAACTTATGATCTTAAAATCATTCAGCTAGATCGAACTAACGTTAAAGTAATTGGAGAGCTTAAAAATGTATTGATCAAACTATCATCTAATCCGGAAGTTCATCAGATAATTGATATTATCATTGTTGATATCCCCAAAGTTTATGGTTTGTTCCTAAGCAGGGATTGGTCGAAGCAGTTTGATGCAGGAGCATCACGAGTAGCAAGCACGCACGGAGGTGGAAGACAGCTGGACAAGCGCCAGCGCATTTCATGTTGAAATGTTTTGAAGTTTGAATGCGCAAATAAATTAATGTAATAGTTAAATAGGGGCGTACTCGCATTTATGATGGAGCGTTGTAAATAGATCATGAGTGACTCACTCACATCTGAAGTAGATAGAGGCATTTAAGTCTATTTATGAAAGTAGGAAGAATTAAATGATAGATTAGACAGTTTAGAGAGTAGGAGGGAAACGGGATATAGACACCCTCATTGTATAGTTGTAACAGTATTACATTCATCTATTGCAACAGAGAGAAGAGAGAAGAGAGTTGTGTTTGAAAACACCCATGTACAGAAGTCCTGAATTAATACATGAAGCTTTGATTCAGACTTATGGTGGTGTAATATTCTCTGTGTATGCATGTTGAATGTTATGCTTAGTGTTGTTTTACTCTTTCTGTCATGCATTTGTTGTTTATGCTATGTATGTATGATTTCTTATTGAATGTCTGAAATCTGAAGAGAGGGAGAGTAAGGAATGAGTTTCAATTGTTTCTCTGTCTAAGCAAGAGTTGTCCTACAAGGAGTGCAGCGAAGTTGTCCGCAAGGAGTGTGTTGACAAGGGTCCAGAGTTTATCTTTGAAATCTCATGAGGGATAACGTTGTTCTCATTCTTGCAGAAGTGCAAGTTAAGCACATGAGTCGTGCAAGGTGTGTGAAGGCCGAGTAGAGTCTCAGAGTTTGAAACTTGAGGGAATTGTTGAAAGACTGTTGTCGCAGGGAGTGCACAGAGTCAAGGAAGTTCAAGTACTTGGAAGTGTTTGAAGGGCTGGCGCAAGGAGTGCACGCAGGAGTCTTTCTGAAGACTCGAGATTGCAAAGAGAGCTCAAGAGGGCTAGTGAATTGAAGTGTTGAAAGGAGGCATAGCAAAGTCATTTTGAAGGTGGATAAGTCCCATGAAGGAATACCTTGTTCATTTCGCAGGAGTCGTCAAGGAAGAAGTGGACGGTTGAAATTCTTCGTGGAGAATTCGTGAAGTCCCGAGAGCCGTCAGATCTTGCAGAGGAGTAGGGAAGTTACGGTGAGCATATTTTCAAGTGAAAGCTCAGGGGAAATAGAGTCGTAGGTTCCAAGCCAGTAAGGGCCATTGGACCATTCGCGAACTCTCATTTCATAGATTCGAGAGTTGAAGGGTCGAAAACCTTGCATCAATATTCACGAGATCGCGAAGCGCGAAGTCCCGACAGGGCGAGAAGTTCTGTTGTGCGACCCGCATTTACAACGAATTGAAGTTCTTCCTTTCGGCATCTCAGAGGATAGGAGGTCAAGACTTTAGTCCCGAGAGTCCTGAAGTCGCGAGTTGCAATAGGGAGTAACGAGGAGTTCAGGATATCGGCACTTCGGGTGTTGGGATACAAAGGAGGCAGTTCTTTGGGAGCGAAGTCCCGAAAGTCTAAAACATTGACAAGTGGCAGGAGTCTACGTCAGAGGTAGGAAGTGGTCGAGTGGACAGGTGGCGTGATCTTGTCAATTAGTGGAGTCAACCTTGTTGACCATCTCGGGGGTTCAGAGGTTAGAGAGTTGGGGAATTTTCATCTGGATATGCAAAGCCACGAGATCTGAAGTCTCGATAACAGAAGTCGTGAACCCGCGAAAACCGAAGCCCAGAATTTGCGAAGGGCGTGATCCTATTTTGGGTCAAGAGATTGGGGTTGATGCTTCGCGTTTGATCACGTGAGCACAACAACGAGGACCTGTGGATACACTATTGTGTGTGAAGGGAATTTCCCGAGGAAAATCCAAAGAGTCAATCAGACTCAGGAAATAGTTTAAGAGCAATCCTGTGAGCGGATCTCGGCTCGAGGGCCGATAGGTCTGCGTCAAGTGGTATCAAAGCTTGACTCTGTTTGTATACTTCAGACAGGGAAAGCGAGAAGGAGAAGAAGAGTACTCTGGTACACATCACTTGTGGTAGCAAGAGCACAGAACATTTTACAGTCATGCCACCAAGAAGAATAGACAAGCAAACACTCAATCCGCCAGAGGAAAAGGAAATGCCAAGAGAAAGGGGTAGGCAGGTGCCAAATCCAGCCATGGAAAGAGAGATGCATGACATACGCGTTGGACTTGTGGACATGGAAATAAAAAAGAGGCACACAGCCGGTGTTGGAGATGTCAGTGAATCTGAAAGTGAAGATGAAGATGGACATGAAGGAGAAGAAGTTGCAGCAGAAGATGCAGCAAATGAAAGCCTGATTAGGGATATTGCAAGAATGGGTGATAGGGAAAAAATGGACATTCCAGTATATGAGGGAAACCTGGATGTTGAGGAGATTCTAGACTGGATTAGAGATCTGGACACATATTTTGACTATGAAGATGTCGAGGAAGACAGAAAGGTCAAACATGCTATCACAAGACTTAAAGGACATGCAGCATTGTGGTGGGATGAACTACAAGCTGACAGACGCTGCAAAGGAAAGTAGAAGATCAAGAGTTGGGATATAATGGTTGCGAAGATGAAGGCGAAATTCATACCCAAATATTATCAAATTACTCTGTTTCGAAGAATGCAGAATTTGAGACAGAAACTGATGTCAGTAAAGGAGTACACTGAAGAATTCTACAAGTTAAACATCAGAGCAGGTCATCAGGAAAGCGATGATGAAAAAGTTGTTAGGTATATGAATGGTCTACGATACGACATTCAGGATGAGATGAGCATGATGACCATCCGAATGGTGGAATATGCTTATCAGATGGATCTGAAAGCTTAAGAGAAGCTGAGCCGAAAGAAAGGTCAAAGAGGCCGAGGAAGAAGTCAAGCCAGAGGTAAATCAGTTGCCCAGGATAGAAATCAGAAACCAAAAGAAGATTGGAAGAAACCTCAAACTCAGACTGAGAGAGGTGGAAGCTCACAGAGAGGACAATATGTTGATAACAACACTTTTCCTCGTGCTAGAGGTAGAAGAAGAGGAAGAGGTGGAGTGGTGAAATGCTTCACATGCGGAAAAAATAAACACAAGTCTTATGAATGTCCAGATAAGAAGAAAGAAGGTGGTGAGACTCACATTGTAGAAGCACAAGGAAGAAATGTAGAGGCAGAAGATGTTGAAGGCGGAAGATCACTGATGATGAGAAAAGTTCTCTTGAAGCCAGAGAAAGAGACAGAGGGACCAATCCAAAGGAATAGACTTTTTCAGACTGCTTGCAAGACCAAAGATAGGGTATGCAAGGTCATCATGGATAGTGGTAGCATAGATAATCTCGTTTCTACAGAGATGGTAGAAAAGTTGGAGCTGGAGACGATTGAACATCCAAGCCCATATAGAGTTTCATGGTTACAAAAAGGATATCAGGTAAATGTCACCAAACAATGTTTAGTTGAATTTAAAATAGGAGGGTATAAAGATGAAATACTCTGTGATGTTATTCCCATGGATGTTTGTCATCTATTGTTGGGTATACCATGGAAGTATGACAGGAATGTGATTCATGATGGGAGGAAGAACACATACACCCTAGAGAAAAATGGGAGAACTCACATGTTGTTTCCAATTAAGGACAAGGAAGTAAAACCTGAAGTAAGCAACGTTGTACTTCTCATGAGTGGGAAGGAACTTCTTACAGAGGTTAAGAAGAAGGAGGAACCGCAATTCATTGTGGTCAGGAAACCTAAAATTGTTTTAACCAGTACAAGGGTAGATGATTTACTGGAAGAGGTTCAGAAACTGCTGGAGGAGTTTGTTGACATAGTAGTGGACAAACTGACTTGTTCGTTGCCACGATTAGAAGTGTAAGTCATCACATTGACCTCATACCTGGAGCTAGTTTACCAAATAAAGCAGTGTACATATTGACGCCACAAGAGAATGAAGAGGTCAAAAGACAAGTCCAGGATTTGATGGATAAGGGTTTGGTTAGAGAAAGCCTGAGTCCTTGTGTTGTTCCGGCAGTGCTTAGTCCGAAGAAAGACGGGGGTTGGAGGATGTGTACTGAATCGAGGGAAATCAACAAGATAACCATCAAGTACATATTTCCATTGCTAAGGATGGATGATTTGATGGATTTCTTGAGTGGAGCGAGATTCTTTTCAAAGATTGATTTGAAAAGTGGATATCATCAAATTCGTATGAGAGAAGGAGATGAATGGAAGACATCATTCAAGATGAATGAAGGGTTATATGAATGGCTTGTTATGCCATTTGGTCTAACAAACACGTCGAGCACTTTCATGAGATTGATGAACGAAGTCCTGAAGGATTTCATTGGAAAATTTGTCATTGTGTATCTTGACGACATACTGATTTTCAGTAAAACAGAGGCAGAGCATCTGAAACATTTGGCTACAGTGATGAAGAGGTTACAGCAAGAGAAGTTGTTGATAAACATGAAGAAATCCTCATTCATGAAGACATAGCTCATTTATTTAGGGTTTGTTATTTCTACAGATAAGTTGAGAATGGATCCAGATAAAGTGGAGGTAATTAAGAATTGGCCATCACCGAAGAGTATATTTGAGGTTCGAAGATTTCATGGATTGGCTAGTTTCTATAGGAATTTCATCAGGAATTTCAGTGGAATTAGTGCACCGATGATGGACACAGTGAAGAAGAGATACAAGTCTTTTCACTGGACAGAAGAAGCTGAGAAAAGTTTTAATTTGCTGAAGAGGAAAATCATGGAACAACCCATTCTGGTGTTGCCAGATTTCAAAAAGACATTTCAAGTAAAATGTGATGCAAGTAGATTTGCAATAGGGGCAGTCTTAAGCCAAGAAGACAAGCCGATAGCATACTTCAGCGAGAAACTGAATGAAGCGAAAGTGAAATACTCCATGTATGACAAGGAGTTCTATGCTATTATTCAGGCATTGAAGAAGTGGAGACATTACTTAATCCCTAAGGATTTTTTTTTGTACAGTGATAACCATGCTTTGCAATTTGTGACTCAACAGGAGAAGATGAATCAAAGACATGTTAAATGGGTTGAGTATATGAAAAATTTCACGTTTGTAATTAAACATATTTCTGGAACTGCTAACAAAGTTGTTGATGCTTTGAGCAGGAAATGTTTGCTATTGCAGGAGTTCAGAGTCAAAACTTTGGGTTTTGATAACCTCAAGGAAATGTACATAGATGATCTAGATTTTAAGGAGGCATATGAAGCAGCTGACAATCCAATTCTTAGGGATAGAAGCCAATGGGCAGAATACATGATCCAGGAAGGATTATTGTTTAAGGATAACCAACTTTGTATTCCAAAATGCTCCATGAGGGAGAATTTACTGAAGGAGAAACATAGTGGAGGATTGGTTGGACATTTCGGTCATGACAAGATGTTCTCAAGGTTAAATGAGTCATATTTTTGGCCAGGAATGAGAGAAGACGTCAAAATATTCGTGGATAGATGTAGAATTTGTCAGCATTCAAAAGGAAAGAGGAAGAATGTGGGCTTATATCAACCGTTACCCATACCTGACAGGCCGTGGGATGCAGTCAGCATGGACTTCATATTGGGGCTACCAAGAACACAAAGAGGGTTTGACTTGATCTTTATAGTGGTGGACAGATTTTCTAAGATGGCACATTTTATACCATGTCATAAAACCAGTGACGCAACTCACATTGCGAATCTGTTTTTCAAAGAAGTCATTTGACTTCATGTCTTGCCAAGGAGCATAGTTTCAGATCGAGACACCAAGTTCGTGGGACACTTCTGGAGAACCTTATGGAAAAATTTGGGAACAAACTTGTCATTCAGTTCAGCTTATCATCCTCAGAAGGATGGACAGATAGAAGTTGTGAACAGAAGTTTGGGAGACTTGCTGAGAAGTTTGGTGACTGAACATCACAGCCAATGGGACAACATTTTGCCACAGGAGGAACTTGCATATAATGATTCACTAAATAGGAGCACAGGACAGAGTTCATTCCAGATTGTTTACGGCATGCAGCCAAGAGGAGTTTCTGAATTGAGAGATTCAAAACAGACTGCGACTAGAAGTGCTAGTGCAGAGGATTTTGCAGAAGCAATGAAGGAGCTTCATAACCAAGTTAGGGAGCGATTCCAAAACTCGAGCCAAGAGTATAAGCGAAGAGAAAATCAACACAAGAGAGAAATTTAGTTCAAAGTTGGTGATTTAATTCTTGCACACTTGAGGAAGGAAAGGTTCCCAAGGGGGACATATAATAATTTGAAAATGAAGAAGATTGGACCATGCAGAGTCATGAAGAAATTTGGGGCGAATGCATATGAGATTGAATTACCCGATGGGATCGGAATTTCTCCGATATTCAACATCTTAGATTTGTACCCTTATAAAGCTGAGGAAGCAGGAACAGGTGATGAACAACTAGAGGTTCAGTGGACAAAATAGATGCCATTTGCAGAGAAACCACAGATAGAAAGCATACTGGATAAAAGAGTTAGTAAGAGGACCAGGAGAAAAGAATATTTTGAAAACTTGGTCAAGTGGAAAGGACATCCAGTTGAAGATGCCAGCTGGGAAAAATAAACAGAGATTCAGAAGCATGGACAGACCTTGCGAGAGCTCATGGATAGGATCCCATGAAAATTTTCAAGCGAGGGAGTATGATGCAGGAGAATCGCGAGTAGCAAGCACGCGCAGAGGTGTAAGACAGCTGGACAAGCGCCAACGCATTTCATTTTGAAATGTTTTGAAGTTTGAATGTGCAAATAAATTAATGTAATAGTTAAATAGGGGCGTACTCGCATTTATGATGGAGCGTTGTAAACAGATCATGAGCGACACGCTCACATCTGAAGTAGATAGAGGCATTTAATTCTATTTATGAAAGTAGGAAGAATTAAATGACAGATTAGACAATTTAGAGAGTAGGAGGGAAACGGGATATAGACACCCTCATTATATAGTTGTAACATTATTACATTCAGCTATTGCAAGAGAGAGCAGAGAGTAGAGAGTTGTGTTTGAAAACATCCATGTACAGAAGTCCTGAATTAATACATGAAGCTTTGATTCAGACTTGTGGTGGTGTAATATTCTATGTGTATGCATGTTGAATGTTATGCTTAGTGTTGTTTTACTCTTTCTGTCATGCATTTGTTGTTTATGCTATGTATGTATAATTTCTTGTTGATTGTTTGAAATATGAAGAGAGGGAGAGTAAGGAATGAGTTTCAATTGTTTCTCTGTCTGAGCAAGAGTTGTCCTGCAAGGAGTGCAGCGAAATTGTTCACAAGGAGTGCGTTGAAAAGGGTCCAGAGTTTATCTCTGAAATCTTAGGAGGGATAACATTGTTCTCATTCTCGCAGAAGTGCAAGTTAAGCACAAGAGCCGTGCAAGGTGTGCGCAGGCCAAGTAGAGTCTCAGAGTTTGCAACCTGAGGGAATTGTTGAAAGATTGTTGTCGCAGGGAGTCCACAGAGTCAAGGAAGTTCAAGTACTTGGAAGTGTTTGAAGGGCTGCCACAAGGAGTGCGCGCAGGAGTCTTTCTGAAGACTCAAGATTGCGAAGAGAGCTCAAGAGGGCTAGTGCATTGAAGTGTTGAAAGGAGGTGTAGCAAAGTCGTTTTGCAGGTGGATAAGTCCCGTGAAGGAATACCTTGTTCATTTTGTAGGAGCCGTCAAGGAAGAAGCGGACGGTCGAAATTCTCTGTGGAGAATTCACGAAGTCCCGAGAGGCGTCAGATCTTATAGAGGAGCAGGGAAGTTACGGTGAGCATATTTTCAAGTGAAATCTCAGGGGAAATAGAGCCGTAGGTTCCAAGCCAGTAAGGGTCGTTGGACCACTCGCGAACTCTCATTTCATAGATTCGAGAGTTGAAGGGTCAAAAACCTTGCATCAAGATTTGCGAGATCGCGAAGCGCGAAGTCCCGACAGGGAAAGAAGTTTCATTGTGGGACTTGCATTTACAACGAATTGAAGTTCGACCTTTCGGCATCTCCGAGGATAGGAGGTCGAGACTTTAGTCCCGAGAGTCCCGAAGTCACGAGTTGCGATAGGGAGTAACGAGGAGTTCGGGATCTCAGCATTTCGGGTGTCGGGATACAAAGGAGGCAGTGCTTTGGGAGAGAAGTCCTGAAAGTCTAAAATATTGACAAGTGGCAGGATTCTACGTCAGAGGTAGGAAGTGGTCGAGTGGACAGGTGGCGTGATCTTGTCAATTAGCGGAGTCAACCTTGTTGACCATCTCGGGGGTTCGGAGGTTAGAGAGTTGGGGACTTTGCATCTAGATACGCAAAGTCGCAAGATCTGAAGTCCCGATAACAGAAGTCACGAACCCATGAAAACCAAAGCCCAGAAGTTGTGAAGGGCGTGATCCTATTTCGGGTCAGGAGATTGGGGTTGATGCTTCGCGTTTGATCGTGTGAGCACAACAACGAGGACCTGTGGATACACTATTGTGTGTGAATGGCATTTCTCGAGGAAAATCCAAAGAGTCAATCAGACTCAGGAGAGAGTTTAAGAGCGAGCCTGTGAGCGGATCTCAGCCCGAGGGATGATAGGTCTATGTCACAGTTGCACGGTTACTTTGCCACAGATTGGTCTCACTTGTGGCTACCTAAAAATGGATAGCCCAAGAAAATCAGGATAAACAGAGAACGTTATCTTAAGCATACCGTGATGGATATAAATGATGCAAATGAACCTTTCATTACATCTACTAATTCATTTGAAATGCAGGGAATGAATACCTTCTTTGCTAATCTCATGACTAAAATCTCTCCTATCACTAATCTTGCGTAGCAATCTGAAGTTGCAACCTACATTCAGACATTAGCTTTGACTAATATGCCAAGTACTTCCGACGAAGCATAGATACGGTCCTTATACTTTGACGGATCCAAATCCAAAGAAGGAGCAGTCGTTGGTTGTGTACTCATCGATCCTACAGTTAATAAGACTTTTATTACTTGTCGATTAGACTTCAAATGTACCAATAACATGACCAAATACGAAGAACTTCTAGAAGGACTCGAGAAATCTTTGGATATGGATGTGTGGAATTTGATAGTATTTGGTGATTCAGAAATCATGGTTAGGTAGGTAAGAAATTCCATACATTGCTTATCACCACATTTGAAAAGCTACCAAATAGAGGTATGGAGTTTGATGCATAAATTTTTAGCGTTTAACATAAATTCCATTCCTAGGTTAAGTAATTCAGAGGATGATTTATTGGCCAATGTTGCTTCTAAACTATTTCCCACTGAAGGTCTTTCCCCTAATGCGTTTTCAATTGAATTGTTGTTAAGACCATTGATCCCGGATAACATTACAAATTGGAGGGTATTCGACAATGACCAGCATATTATCAACTTCCTGCATATGGAAGATACCTTCCAAGGTACAGTCATTGATGAAGGCACTCATGATGAAAACCTCTGAAACTTCATGGTAATATCAGATCCTAGATCTCCTGAATTGACATATGATCTGGTAAACTCTATCCCTAGATCTATTATGAGACTAGAGAAATTTTATGACTTGCATAATAAATTTAGAGGGACAGTTAATTGTAAAATGAACAGTTCTTCTTTGATTTATGAGACGGTTAATTTAGGAACAAAGGACAATCCTCAAAATATTAATATGGGAACAGGATGTTCCGAGCAAGAATGATCTCTTTTTATAAAATTGTTTAAAGAATTTAAAGACATTTTTTCCTAGATGTATGATGACTTGAAAACATTCGACCCCAATATCATACAACATGTCATCCCCATGAAACCTCAAACACATCCTTTTCAACAGAAATTGAGGAAGATGCACCCTAAATCGGAACCCACTATTAAAAAAGAACTGAATAAATTGCTAACTGCAAAGATACTTTTCCCAGTAAGGCACACCCAATGGGTGTCTAATCTAGTCCCTGTAAGGAAGAAAAGTGGTGAAATTCGACTCTGTGTCAATTTTCGGAACCTAAACCGAGCATCTGATAAAGATAACTACCATGTTCCTCCAATGGAGCAAATTCTCCAACAGGTGTCTAGTTCCTAAAGACTATCTTTACTAGATGGCTTTTTGGGATACAACCAGGTCCTCGTGTCTCCCTCGGATCATCTTAAAACCACCTTTTTCACCCCATGGGGCACTTATGCCTACAGGAAAATGCCTTTTGGACTAATAAAAATCGGCACCACTTTCCAGAGAGCAATGGACATTTCTTTATTTGGCCTCATTAACCAGTTGGTCGTGATCTACCTTGATGATGTCACTGTATTCTCTAAAAACAAGAAATATCACTTGTCTCACCTCAGGGTTGTCCTGGAACGATGTCGCAAGTTCGGCATATCTCTCAACCCTAAGAAATTAGTCTTTGCAGTGGAGCAAGGTAAATTGCTTGGGTTTATAGTGTCTAAGGACAGAATGATTATTGACCCTGAAAGAACCCAAGCTATTTCTAAACTCCCCCCTCCTTCTTCCAAAAAATCCATGCAGTCCTTTTTGGGAAAGATTAATTTCGTCAGAAGGTTTGTCCCAAGTTTCTTGGAAGTGGTAACATCATTATATAATTTAATTAAAAATGATGTTTTGTATTGTTGGGGACTACAAGAAATTTAGGCTTTTGACTCAATTATAAAAGCAATAATAGAAGTCGCTTCCTTGATGAGTCCCAATTTTTCTCAAGATTTCATTCTTTATACCTTTGCTTCTGACTGATCTTATGATGTTTTGTTAACATAGAAGAATGTTGAAAGCAATGAAACACCCATTTCCTTTATGAGATCGTCTTTAAAAGGAGAAGAGCTTAACTACCCAACAGTAGATCAACAAGCATATGTTGTTTTCAAAAAAGTGAAACACTTCCGGTCATACCTGCTAAAATCCAGAACAAAGGTTATTGTTCCTTATCCAACTGTAAGAAACTTGTTAGTACAAAAGGAACTGGGTGAGAAAATGGAAAATTGAATGACGTCAGTACAGGAATATGACCTCGAAATAACCCCTACACATATTTTTATAGGTCAAGGCCTGTGTAAGTTAGTGGTTGATTCAGTTGAAGAACAAGAAAGTCAAATAAACACCTCAATTTTCAATCAGCCTAGCGAAAAACAGATCAGTTGTGCACAAGTTACTACCAATTCTTAGTATGAGAATATCAAATTTTATTTGACACATGGATCTTCTCCCTGTAATCTTGATCCAAAAAATAGAAGAGCACTTAGGCTTAAATCTGCATCTTTCTAGCTAATCAATGATGTATTATTTCTAAAGAACTTTGATGGTGTTCGTATGCATTGTTAATAAAAGGAAGAGGCAGAAAAAGTGTTATATGAACTCCATGCAGGAGAAGATGGTGGTCATTTCGGTGGAGATACCACTTCCCACAAAGTGCTAAGAGATGGGTACTATTGGTCTACTTTGTTTAAATATGCCCATGTGTTGTGTCATAAATTCATAATCTGCCAAAAGGCTGCATGATGGGTGAAAAAGGAAACATTCCCTTTGCAGTCTGTTATTGTAGATTCCCCTTTCCAGCAATGGGGCCTTAACATCATAGAACCAATTAATCCCTCTTCTTCTCAGTAGCACAAGTATATTCTTACAGCAATGGATTATTTTACAAGATGGTCTGAATCTGCACCTTTGAAAGTGGTGAATACAAATCAGGTATTATCTTTCCTTAACTCCCATATCATCACTCGATTCAACGTCCCCAAATTTATGGTCTTTGATAATGCCTCTTACTTTTCATCCCTTGATATGAACATTTTTTCTCTGGAAAAATGGATTAAACTAAATTATTGTACTAGCTACTATCCTCAAGGAAATGGCCTAGCAGAATCGACGAACAAAAATTTAATCAAGATTATTAAAAGGACAGTTTCAGAAAATCACAAGAACTGGCACAATGCGTTATATAATGCACTTTGGCCTGATAGGGTAACCCCAAAAGCTTATGTTGGTAATTCCCCTTTCTTCTTCATCTACAGAAGAGAAGCAATTATCCCTTTGCATGTTTTACTTCCCTCCCTGCAACTGTCGCAGAAAGTTCAAGAAGAGGAGTGCCCTCCTCTAGAAAATCGAATAAATGCCTTATTAAAACTAGAGGAAGTGATAACACTGTTATGAACATAAATATACATATATCATAGATATTCATAACATAATAATTAATAAATACTAATTATTAATAATGAAAGGTCATGTCTTAAAGGACATGACTATTGGTAAAGGGCACCCCTGCGTGGGTATATAAACAAGCCCTCTTTCTCAATTGTTATCATATCTATCTTATATTATATCTTACTATTCATTCTTATTACATATATATTTGTCCATATGGATTTGGTTACTATATTCCATATATTTTGGATTATTCTTGTGTGAGCGAACTTTGTTCGTCTCATTTGGTATCAGAGCTAAGTTCTGATCCAGCCTTTGGCCACACTCAAGTATTTTCAGAATTTTTCTGAATTCTTGGTCTTTGACCAAGGTTAGGCCATTGGCCATACAGGCTTGTAGCCACACAAAAAAATTTCAGAGTTTCTCTGATTTAGACAGGCCATTGGCCACAATCAAATTTTTGGAGTTTCTCTGATTCAAAGATCCTTGACTTGTTGCGAAGAGGCTGAAGATCATAACCATAAATTGAGTTGGAAGTACAGATCATTCGCTACAATTTCAGAAAGATATATCAGTCCACTGCTAATATTTTTAAGCATATAACAAAGTCACATAATTATTTAAAAAACAAATTAAAATAAAATAAAATAAATAAAAATAAAATAAAAATAAAAATAAAAATAAAGTCACTACCCGCTCACACTCCATACACCACTTCACAACCCCCATAGGCCATGTCTCCCACTCCCGCAGACACCAGTCCCACGAACTCCCACTCCCGCAGCCTGCCTTCCCACCCGATAAACTACCCACCCCCATTCCCGTAACTTCCCATCCCTGTTTCCTTTCCTTCCCCGTATCTCTGTGCCCTTTCCCTCCCATCCCTAATTTCCCTCCCCGTAACCCCCGTACCCTGTTCCCCATAACCCCATCCCCTTCCAATTCCCCCCGTAACATGTTCCCGTCCCTTTCCCCTTACCTCTCATTACCCTTCCCTCCCGTAGCCCTGTTCCCCGTAACCCCTGGGTCATTCCATCCCGGGTAATTGTGATTGAACTTCGAATTATTTGCCACCATATCAATTGAATCAATCGCTAATTCATAGGAAGTGGCAGGAAATTACCGTACGCCTCCAATACCAAGGATAAGTCGCGACCATTGGTTACATAAAGATTAAAGTTATAAGTGGGTTAAAAGTTATATTAAGCTAGATACAACGAAACAATTTAAGGAAGTAAGGCAACGGATATTTTAATATTGAAGGGGCATTAATAAAGTGATTTCATTAAGATTAAAAAAATATATATATATATACATAAGGAATATATATCATATCAATATATATATACCTCAAAGAAAAAGTTATAAAAAGGGAATTTAAAAAGTTATAAATAATAAAAAATAAAAAATAAAAAAAAATTAACTTTATTAATTAAAGTCATAAAGTTATTAAAAGGGAAAAATAATAAAAATAAGGAATTGAAGTTCTTTAGATACTTATATATAAGTAACTATAAGAACATACAAAGGGTGATTGAAAAAAATAAT
>ML786519.1:582904-620376 GCA_009831015.1 Picea engelmannii | reverse complement strand
AGTTACTAGAACAAATTAAAACCTTAAAGAACAAAAGAAAGGAGAATCTAGAATCAAAAAATAAAGATGACAAGTCAGAAGATAAAGAAGAACTTTTACGATTAAGACGACATAATCAAGATTTATTAACTCAGGTTAAAAAGATCAAGCATGATAAGAAGTCTTTACAAGGAAAGCTATATCGCAAAACATCATTAATTGACAAGGAAACAATGATTGATCCAATAGAGAATTTATCCGACATTCAAATCTCGACAGTAGAAAAAGGAACCAATACAAAGTCAAATAATGGTGATATTCAAAAGAATGCTTACGTGGACAGATCACTACAAACATCAAAAGAATATGATTCCAAGGAAAGGTCACAAGAGATTAGGATGCCTTATCATAATCCAAATCACAAGAGTCCTTCTGACCAACGACTAGGAAAATAGGAAAATAAACAATGTTCTTCTTACCAACAAATAAAATACCACACTGAAAAAGAACGAAGAAAAAATCAACAACTTGGAACAATCAATCATCAAACCATTCCAATGAAAGTAGATTTGGGATGGATCACTCACCAAAAGATGCAACACATTAGTTTCGGTATTCGAAGGTTATATCATCTTGTGTCATCGAGAGTCGCAACTACAAGCACTGAAGATTTGAGAAGACATCGTGTGCTAGAACAAAAGTTCAAAGGGAAGCCTTCCAGTGCTTATGCTTTGAGGACAAAGAATTTTTAAGGGGAAGGCAATGTTATGAACATAAATATACATATATCATAGATATTCATAACATAATAATTAATAAATACTAATTATTAATAATGAAAGGTCATGTCTTAAAGGACATGACTATTGGTAAAGGGCACCCCTGCGTAGGTATATAAACAAGCCCTCTTTCTCAATTGTTATCATATCTATCTTATCTTATATCTTACTATTCATTCTTATTACATATATATTTGTCCATATGGATTTGGTTACTATATTCCAGATATTTTGGATTATTCTTGTGTGAGCGAACTTTGTTCGTCTCAAACACAAGCAAAGAAGAAACTGGATCAGCATCAACAAATTGTAAAAATATGGTTTATTCAAATTCTTCTTCAGATACGAATTTCGATGTCAGAGACTTGGATATCAATTGGGACAAAGCTCACGAGGGAAAGGGGGAACACACCAAGTTCTAGAATCTGTGGTTGGGACCATTTGTAATTTCTGAAAAATTAGGTCCCAACTCTTTATGTCTGCATAATTTGGAGGGACATCCAGACACTTTCCCAGTGAATGGCGAGGCTCTCAAAAGGTATTTCACCTAATGATTTCAAATCCACCCTTTTGTACATATTTTTAATTTTCTTTTCTGTTTTTAATTTTGGTTCTTTTCATTTTACCTGATTTTTATTTGTTTTCCAAATAATCACGTCTGAGTCATCAGTTCTTTCGTGGAATGGAAATCAGAATTTTCATTCGTTAGCAGCAATTGATGACTCCTCAAAGCACCATTGCTATAAATGCTAAAACTTAGATCAGCAGAAGTAAATTTATGTTCAAAATAGTGTTCCCGGTTTCTCTTTAAAATTACAAGAAGACATTATTATCATTAATAAAACTCTTAACAATGTCCCTGTTTTAAGAAAAACAACTCAATTATACCTTCATGTCCTCAAGATGATTTCTTAACAAAAATCTGAGTGTTCAGATCATGATGAAGGTCATTAAACGATAAAATAAGTTGTAAAGGATCAAGTTTTGTTTTCAAAATATGAAATTTTCTATATCACCCCATTCTCTTGAATATCATAAAGTTTCTACAAATTTATAAACAAATTCTAGAGAGTTTAAAGCACTACAAGGTGTGGGAAGTGTTTGTAAACCCGCGGATACACTGAATAGGTCTATTGGCGGCGGGTAAATGCATGCATGATGCTAAGGCAACTTCGATGGGGTACTGAACAGGCATGTTGGCAGTGAAGCAATGTCGGGTTTAAGAAAATTTTCAGGTGTGTCTTTTGGCACTAATCAAAAGTAAAGATGTTCTTTATCATGAATGGACAACTCTTGGATAGGACAGAGGTGTTAGAGTGGGTTAAATGACATCCCTTTTGAGGCTATAGACGCCTGCTGGAAGCAGTGGCTATGTCAACAGTATCAGAGTCAGTTTCCTAGACATCGTTACACTCGTAATCGAGACTTGATACCAGATTTTATTTTTGACAGAAATACATCTGATACTAGACTATGTTATTTTCTGAGTTTTGATCAGAATGCTTCACCTGTTGTAAATTATTTCTTAAAATTTTATTTTTCAGATTTAACCTAACATGAATTTTATGGTGATGCAGAGATAACTGCTTCGCCCAGTATGTCACCATTTTTGGTGGCCACACATAATGTTTTGATATTTAACACTTTCGAAAGAGATTACACTTTCTGTAACTGCCAACACCTCCAATTTGTAAACATTTATTTGAGTTTCTAAACGATTGTTGGATTAAAGTCTACCTTATTCAGTCTTTATTGTTTGCATTTTCGTTTGTTTTATTTTCTAATTCATGACTGTAATCATGAATTAAACATAAAACTTGGCTTGGTTTAATAATTTTGTTCCCTAGAAATATCTTTTAAAAATCCACCCATATGTAATTGAATTTCAAATCTTATGAAATGGTTGATTAATCCATTATCAATTTTTTGTGTTAATATGGTTGTTATGAATTCAATGGTTCGATAGTTCATTTTCAAATTTTTTGATGCATGAAGAACCTTGGTTAAAATATTAATATTCTTCTCATGAGTTTAGTGGTCATATCAGCATTCATGCCAATGAGTACAGACATGTTTCACTTGCGGTTTCACCTCACCTTGCTGGCTCAAAACATTAATGAAGTTATTCATTATCTGCATAGGTTTTTGTACTCTGTAGGTTTCGGCACTCATTGAGAGACATGGTAAGGAATTCAATGAACCCATTGTTCTCACCATTTCTCCTATCTGAATTATGATATCCCCCAGGCTCTACTACTTTCATACCTCCATTCTCCATTCAGGCCTATTTCCGTTGCTCACACATTGGGAATCTATAGCTATTCTGAGTGATTTTTGTTGCATCCTTGTTACAATGGTCATGGCACCTGTCTTCCATATAGATCTGAACAGATTCTAGACCTTACTATCCCACGGGGACGCTATTGATGACCTAAAATATCATGGCTAGGAAATATTCCTCAAGAAGTTTGAGGGTTATAATCTCCAATTTGCAAATGAGTTCGCACAAAACTTTGATGGTTTCAGAGCTAAGATTGGAGACATACAATTAGAATTGATAGAGGATTTTGTGAGCAAAGAAACAGGGCTCCCATCAAAGGGTGAGAGGTGGTTTAAAAACGCCAAAATATAAGAGGTCTCGTGGAGTTTTTTTATGACCTCTCGTAAAATCACTTACTGCATAAAAGGTATTCATATCACTCTGTTAAAACCTAGATGGCATAGTTTACTGTTAATTCTGAAGCAATTTGTTACGTGCGAAGGTCGATACATACTGGTTTTTCTATACCATATTTGTTTTCTTATGAATTTCATAGGGTTCAATTTAGATATGCCCTTTTACCTATTGATGAGTCTCTACAAGATGTCCAAGTGTTACAAGCGACATGGTATCAATTCGAGCATGTTCCACCATGGACTTGTTAAAATTTTGTTGGTGTATCATATGTCGAACACAGGTGATAGTTGGGAGACCTTTCTGATGAGAAATAGCTTCACCCAGGTTGACCCTACATCCAACCCTCTTTTAAATTCAAACCCTAACTTGGGCAAGTCAGTGGTTGAAAGAGAGTTCATTAATTCAATTAATGAACCAGATTTTATTGATAAAATCCCTCTAGATAAAGGATCCCCATGTAGGTTTTCATCTGCAATATCTTCAGAACAAGTGACTTCCAAATTGAAGGGAAGTGATCCTCATGTGTCTGTGAACGATGCTAGTTTGAACGTTAATGTTAAATATGATGTCAAGAAACTCTGTACAGGAAGGAAACAATAGTGCACAGATTTGGGTTTCAAGAACAAGAAGGTCGGTCGCCTAATCTCTAGAAAACTAAGGAACATAAAGGATACTCATATGAGCTGGATCGATCTGATCGATATCAATGAGGGTTCAGATCATGAGGTAGAGTATTTCTTAGCTCGAGAATATCCAGAAGGTCAGTGTTCCAGGAGGGAGGTTATCACCCATGTTGAGCCATATGATTTTGTGACCAATTTACCTCCATGTCTTAAAGTTAAAGAAGGGTTTTCGGGTATTGGGCATGATCTGAAATAAACTGAAGGTAAGACTGAAACACCCCTGGTCGACTATGTCTTGCATCAATCTGCCATCTCCCCGGTACACTGTGATAGTTGTCTCGATTGGGTAGAGTGCTACTATACCGATGTTCCTCTCTTACAGGCCCGAATTAGAACCTTGATTGCTTAGAACGATTTGTTGAAGCAAGAGAACCTTGATCTCAAGGCACATACAGACAGGAAGAATAAACGAATCAAGAGGTCTGGAAACATAGTCAGTAAGAATATGACCAGTGTCAAAGAAATTATAAACTCTGAACTATTTGATCCCTCTTTGTCTAATTTTTAATGGTAAAACAATTTTATTTTCATTTCATTCATTTATGTTATCTAAGTCGAAATAAGTAGATTTGAATTTTGATTTTATTTGCTAAAATTAAGATTGGCTACAGAATCTATGATTCTGTAGCCAAGTCCCTTTTTAGTAATAATTAGTTATTAGTAATTGTTTTTGTAATTTATCAAATTGGTTTTGCTATTCTTGGGAAATGGGAGATTGTGTTGTTGATTTCCTGGAGTAAATACTTTCAATTATATGCTTAAATGATCAATAGTTTCTCCTTCTTTATGTTTTATAAAACTTTGATTTAATTTTGAACAAACAACTCTTGTATGAGTGGTTTCCAATTCACTATTTTTTTAATATTACTTGATTTTTAGGAGATTCAACACTATCCTATGTGATATGAGTATTTGGATCCTGGATTACTTTAAATACTATTCACTCTTGTAGTGAAGGACATCTTTGATTTGAACGCATTATGGACATGTAATTCCCAAGACTGTATGGAAATTTTGTTCACATCTCGGCTTTAGACCAGCGTGACACTGTTCCATTACGTTTTCCCTTTTATATTATGGAATATTAATATGTTAAACAACTTTAGTCTTATTAGCATATGATGTTTCATTTTATTCAACAGTTTAAATTTTGTCTATAATTTGTTGTTCATATATTGTATCTGTGATCATTATTTCATTTTAATATCATTTATTTAGGCTTGATGTTTAATTGATGTGTTATATGGATGCTTCATGTTAAATTTATTTTACTATAAGCACTCATCATTACAAGGTCACTGGATCTATATGTTTATTTCTTTGATTTTATATCATTGCTCCAAAAATACCTTGAGTTTATTCTGGGAATGTTAGCACAAGCCTGTTACAGGTTTCTCTCACAGGCAAGATAGCTAGAAGTTTGAATTGCGCAGAGATATAGACACATTATGTGAGTAATCTCAGGTTAGTTTTATTTGTATTCTATTTCTGTTATTAGCTTACTTATTAATGCAATAAGACAGTTTCAATTGGTTGTGACTATTATTCTGTTCTTGTTTCAAATTATGTTTTATTAGTATTTTTTTGAGTTCTTATATTTTAGACTATTAAATAGAAAATATAAAAATATGTGCTTTCTTTATCTACTTCATTAACAATTACAAAAACATTGATTTCGCAAGACATCCGCCAAAACTTGCAATTTGTAAATACCATGTTCATATTTATGTTTATGTTTTAACACTTGTAAATAATTAAATTCATGTACATAGTATCGTATTTATAGCTTTAGAATAGTTTATTTATTTTCTTTGTTTTAGGACCCTAGTTGGCTAACGGAACCATTAAATCCGTCAGGATAGATCATACCAAACAGATTGGGTTAATTAGACAACCTCGGTCTGTATCTATCCTTCCAATTGACGGTGTGTCACTTACGCCCGTCAACACAAAGCCATAGTCATGTAACTTGTAACTTGTAAATTACCAAAACCATACATGGGTGTCCATTTCCATTATGCCACTTTCTATTGTTTTGGTCTCTCCATTTACAAGGTATATTTTGTCTCTTTTACACAACTGCCACTTTTATGTTTGCAAATGAAAATCTAAATATGTGGACAGGTGTAAAATTATCTAAGACACCCTCAAAAACTTGAATCACTAAAATTGCAGATGTGTAGAGACCTGGGCATGCATTTTAGTGAAGCCTAGCATGCATTTCTGCACAAATGCAGAAATTACAATTTAAAAGTAAAAAAAGTATTTTTTTCAATCATGTATTCCATTTTAGTCTTTCTAGAGTCTCATATATGTTGATATGTTTTTTTATTTATTTAATTATTATTCAGTCATATCACCTTGTATTCTCTTATAATATCAGCAGGTCTTTGCAATGGAAATGCAACTAACAAATAGCCTATGTGTGATGTGGTTGTACAAGCTCCTACCTCATAGATATCATTGACGCATGTAGTTAGTACTAATTTTCCATTTTAGTTAATGTATGTGCACAATTGTCAAAGATTCATGTATATTTCAACCCTTTACCAAATTTTGGGCACAAATCACCCTAGTGTGCACTTTTTAAGGTTTACAACAAATCCACAATCATGTAACTTGTAAATTGTAAATTAACAATACCATACATGGATTTTTCTTCCTAGGGTGTGAATTTCTCATCATGCCTCGTTTTCTTTCATTTTTATGTGTTTTTCCCTTTATGCATTTTTTTGCATTTACAAGGCAAATTTCAGCCTTTATGCACAAGAGAGGATTTTTGGTTTCAAAATGAAAAACTAAAGTATGAATAGATGTAAAATGATAAAATACAAACTTCACAATTTGAACGGCTCAATTTGGAGGTCATATGAGTCTTGGGAATGCATTTTACAGTAAGACGGTTTTACCTTGCATTTTACAAAAAGTTTGGAATCTTGGTTCAGGGTAGAAATCCTTAGTCATTTTAAAATGCACTATATATATATATATATATAAACTTCAATCTCAAGAGTAATTTTTTTGCAATTTTTCACGGACTGGCCGATTGTTAGGGTTCGGTGGGAGCGTTAGGGTTCGGTGCTGGTGTGAGTCTAGAGAGTTTCCATGGCGGCGCCAGGGGGTGGGGAGCCCGCCCCCCCTCCTTCGAGTTCGGTCGAAGATGCCTTTCGTAGGCTCGTCAACAGTCGAGGGAAGAAGTCTACCCCTCCCGCAATTCCGAAATTCATTAAGAAGTTGGAGGAAATTCCTGAAATTGTTTTACCCGAAGAGAACCCAATGAAAATCGTTGTGGCGTTGGCCCAAAAAGGACTAGTGGGTCAGTTTATGGGTCTGTGGCCGTCTACCAAGACTACTGATGACTGGATCCAACGAAACTGGAGGCCAAACCTCGAACACAGAGTTACTTGCTACCTAGTCGGAAGAGGGTTCTTTGTGTTTGAATTCATCTCTGAAGAAAATCGGGATTTAATTTTCAGGAATGTTCCCTACTTCATGGGGACGCAGGGGCTATATTTGAACAAATGGACCCCCGATTTTGATCCATTGGTGGATACGCCCAAGGAAGTGTCGGTGTGGGTCAGACTACCAAACCTTCCTATGCACTGTTGGGATTTTGAAACATTGCAAAGGATAGGAAACGGAGTTGGCAGGTTTATTGACAGAGCTGACAACAAAGGTCAATACACCTACGCCAGAATCTGCGTGGAAGTTGATCTGGAGGCGGGTCTCCCTGAAGCATTTAAGTTAATTGTCGGGTCCTGGACTCATTATCAGAAACTTGACTATGATCACCTACCATTTAAGTGTAGGAACTGTCAGGAGTACGGACATTTCCAGAGAAATTGCCCCAAAACTCAAGTCAGTGGGAAAGAAGACGCAGAAGGCTGGCAGAAAGTGAAGAGAGGGAAAAATTTGCATAATGCTAAAAATAAGGACAAGATGAACCAGGAGCCACCAAAAGAGAGTAACCCAAGAAAAAATGCCCAAGAAATCCCAAAAGGAAAGAAAACCCCCACAAAAGAACCAGAAGGAGAGGAAAACCAAACGCCCTTGGCCCCAGTTGAACCTACCTCGGCTGCCAAGAGCACTAGTTCGAGCAAGGAGAATATCATCTTGGATATGAATACAAATGTTGAAACCCCGGAAGAGGAGGATACAGAAGTAAGCAGCCCGAAAGGAACACCCGACCAGCCAAAGAGGGGCAGGAAGACTGAGAAGAAAAGAAGGGAAGAGCAGACCTACAAGGAAGTGGCTCAGGACACACAGTATACAATCCTAGAAATGGTGAACACCAGATCGGGGGCGAAACTGGGGAAGACTCCGAAGGGTGGTCCCCCTTCACATCCATGCAAATAATGCAATACATCTCCTGGAATTGCAGAGCACTGGGAAGCAAACTGAAAGAGGAAGCCTTGAGGGATTTAGTAAGGCTTGTGAGACCAGAAGTCCTCCTAATCTAGGAGATGAAAATGGAGGAGGAAGATCTCCTTCGGGTAAGCAATGTATTCTGGAAGAAAGGCCCTGGAAGGGCAGTAAGTGCTAGAGGAGCCTCGGGGGGGTTAGCAACCCTCTTGGATTCCGCAAAACTTGAGCTAGTAGAAGAAGCAGTAACCACCCATTGGTTATTCACCAAACTGTTCCATAAAGGCTCTGGACATCTGGTAAGTCTATTTAACTTGTATGTCCCTGTTTCAGTTAATGAGAAGAAATAATGTTGGGATTCTTTAAAAAAAATTCTTAATCGGCACAATACTGAGAATTTAGTAGTGGCAGGGGATCTAAATGTCACCCTCTCGCTGGCCGAGAAGAAAGGGGGTTCTATTGTCTGAGACCCTGCTAGGGAATGGGTAGAAGACCTGATGTCGGAATGGGAGTTGGAAGATATCTCACCAACCAACGGGAAATATACTTGGTCCAACAAAAGATTAGGACCAGGCCACATAGCAGCCAGACTTGACAGGTTCCTCATCCAGTCCTCCTTCCTTACCCTTGGTCTTATGGCGACCTCCAAGGTTCTCCCTCACTACACCTCAAATCACAAACCTATCTCCCTATCCCTTCTTCCTGGATCAGCGCTAGGCCCTATTCCGTTTATATTCTGCCCAAATTGGATAAGACAAGAAGACTTCCTCAACCTTTTTCAAAACACCTGGAACATTCCTATTACTGGTTCCCCCTTTTTTGTTTGGGAAGAGAAACTCATAAATCTAAAAGTTAATCTAAAAATGTGGGTAAAAAAGCTAGGATCACCCATGGACGAAAGGATAATAATTCAGAAGACTCTGGAAAGGAATCATTTGATCATGGAAGAAGCCCAAGTTACCCAGGAGCTTCTCAACCGGGAATCAGACATTCAAAGGAAGTACCATAAAAGCTGCAGGGAAGAAGAACTTTATTGGAGAGTCAAATCAAGGGTGCTTTGGCTTCAAGATGGAGACAAGAACACAGCTTATTTTCACAAGAAATCTCAAGCAAGGATAAACTACAATTCCATCAGTGAAATTCAATGGCAAGACCAAGTCTTCATGGATTCCCAAGGCATAAAGGAGGCAGCTCATTCTTATTTCAAAAATCTTTACTCAGCATCCGACAAGGAGGACTTGGACTCGAACTCCTACCCATTTTCGGAAATCCTAGCCCTGGTCACCGAAGAGGACAATGGGATCCTGAACAGACCTTTTAGTATCAACGAAATCAAGAAAGCAGTCTTTAATATGAATCCTGACAAAGCGCCTGGACCGGACGGATTCACAGCTCGCTTCTATACTTACTGTTGGGACATCATAAAAAAGGATCTATGCAGAATGGTCACGAAATCTCAGATCTGTAACAAGTTGGGGGGCAGCACAAATTCTTCTTTCTTAGCCCTCATCCCAAAAGAAAAAGGGGCCAAAAACTTCAATAGATTCAGACCGATATCCCTTTGTAACACTGGTTACAAAATCATTACCAAAATAATGGCAAACAGGCTCAAAAGAATTCTGCCAAAATTGATTCTGGAAAAACCAAGGAGGGTTCGTGAAAGGGAGACAAATTCTAGATAACATAATTCTAGTTCAAGAATCCATCCACACCAGTTGCAAGAAAAAAGAGAAGGGCATGGTAGTCAAGTTGGATCTAGCCAATGCATTTGACAGGGTCAGACACGACTTTCTATTTGCAGTCATGAGGAAGTTTGGGTTTAATTAGAAGTTCATTGGGTGGGTTAAGGCCTGTCTTACAGCACCTTGGATCGCCCCTTTGATAAATGAGCGTCCTGCCAAGTTTTTTCAGGCTTCTCGAGGGTTGAGGCAAGGGTTCCAGCTCTCCCCTTTTCTCTACGTCTTACAAGCCTCGGTTCTAAGTTTCCAACTGCAGAGTTGTCTTCAAAGCATAGCCCTTCCAGGCATAAGAGTAGCCCCTACAGTCAAGGAGGTCAT
The DNA here is from genome assembly GCA_009831015.1 of Picea engelmannii. Classification (NCBI taxonomy): domain Eukaryota; kingdom Viridiplantae; phylum Streptophyta; class Pinopsida; order Pinales; family Pinaceae; genus Picea; species Picea engelmannii. The sequence continues at coordinate 609,839 of ML786519.1, read as the reverse complement.
CCATGCTCAGTTCGCTGACGACACCCTCTTATTGGGGGATGCCAACCTCAAGACAACAAGGAATTTCAAAACAGAACTTGACCTCTACAAAGCCTTCTCTGGTAGTGAAATAAATTACCATAAAAGAAAGATTTTCGGTTGGAACTACAATCCTCAAGAATTGTTGCAAATAAGTCGGATTCTTGAGATGGAAGGAATAATAGTCTGGGACAAATTTATCTATTTGGGGATCCCATTCTTCAAAGTTCACTCCAAAGTAGCGCACTGGCTGCCCATGGTGGATAAACTTAAAAATAAGATTCAAGCGTGGGGAGCCAATTGGCTCAACAAAGCTGGTAAAGTGGTGTTGATGAACTTAGTCATTACCAGTCTCCCTATTTTTCAGTGCTCGGTACTACTCGCTCCTAAAACTATCACAAATAAAATTGATGAACTGCTTCGAAGATTTCTGTGGGAAGGAGGCAAGAATTGTGAAAGGAAACTCCACTTAGTTAAATGGGACAAGGTCAAGATGCCAAAGTTGGAAGGTGGACTTAGCATAAGAGATGTGGCTGTCCACAATCTTGCTATGGGAGGTAAGCTGCTATGGAAACTGATTACTAGGAAAAGAACCTAGAGCAAGCAAATCCTCAGGAAAAAATATTTCACAGGTGATAGGGACCAGTGCCTAGAGAGACCTTCAAAAGTGAAGAAAGGCTCGCCGATCTTCAATTTGTGCCAAAGAGCCATGCCTCACTTCAATCCAAAACTCACCTGGATACCGGGGAATGGGTCAAAAAATTGGATCTGGGAGGACTCCATACTCGGAGAACAACCCCTTACAGGGTTAAGAGAAACAAGGAATATCAAGGACTGGCTCTTGGCCAACAATTGCAGAACGCTTTGGGATATCTCCCGGTGGAAGAATGATGTCAAGCATTCCTAGGAAGGCTGGAATCTAGGGAGCTATCCGGAAGAGATCAAAGAGGAAGCAGCAATCCTGCTGGATTTCCTTCAAGGGAAGTCGCCAATAAGTGTCAGGTCCAAAGATAAGAGAGGTTGGGGTTCATATTCAGGGTTTTACACAGTAGCAGCTGGCTATAAGGCAGTTTCAGACTTATCGTGGGTTCCCCCTAATCCAGGTCCGTGGAAAGCTCTTTGGAATTTTCCCTCAATCCCTAAAGTTGATCTCTTTGTTTGGACCCTCATTCACAACAACATCTTAACCTTTGATAAACTCAAGAGGAAAGGTTGGGAAGGGCCTTCTCGTTGCCCCCTGTGCTCTCAGGCAGAAGAAACCATTGCACATCTTCTCTTCAATTGTGAGTTCTACAAAGAAGCTTGGGGGCTCCTTGTAGGTTCGGTGTCCTCCAATCTTCCATCCTTGGGCTTGGAACTCTTCAGTAGCTGGCTGACTTTGTCCCCGTTTTACCTAACTAAAAAAAACCTCCTCAAAACCGTCTGGATGTGGATCCCCAAATTCCTATGCTGAAGATCTGGTTGGAGAGGAATAACAGGATTTTTAAAGAAGAAAGAAGAATGCCATCTCAGGTGGCTATCAAAGCCAGGACTATGATTTCAGAAGATTTAAATGTGAATACTTCTATCCGTAACTCGACCACTCTATCGGATGAAGAAGAAAATTGACTCAAGGATTTCAGGTAAATCCAACCTGACACCAATCAAATCAAATCATCGCAAAAAAGGAACTGGGAGATACGGATGGAGGAACAAGACTTCCTGAAATGGAGATCGTCGCTCGACGAGTGGTGTCTCTTCTTCGATGGGGCCTCTAAGGGCAACCCTGGTCAGGCAAGGGGAGGAGGTATAATTTTTGAACCCTCTGGCACACCTCACTTGTCCTTCGCCTGGGGATTAGGCCATGCCTCCAACAATCAAGCGGAATTCCTAGCACTTTGGCAAGGTCTCACCCAGGTGTTAAAGCTGGGCATCAAGAAAACAACGATTATTGGAGATTCAAAACAGGTGGTGGATGCGTTGAATTTAAAAAAGACCCCAAAGGATATGAACTTGGCTCAATTGAACAAGAAGATTCTCCTTCTCCTGGCGCAGCTCAAGGAATAAAAAATTTATCATGTTCTGAGATCTTTGAACGGTCAGGCAGATAAAGATGCAAATCATGGTACTCTCCTAAGCAAAGGCCACCTGAATTTCAATGGGGGAACATCTCATCACACAATTCCCTAATCTAATAGACATCCGCGACATCTCTCTTCACGTGGGCAAGTCGTCAGACCGGAAGGACACCAGATCCAGTCTAGCTCCTGTGGGACGGATGAAATCTCAGAACAGAGATTCGGAGTCAGGTTCATTCCGTGGGGATCACAAGTCGGGACAGGTGGGTTTGATTTTAAAAGGAACCCTCTCGTTGCAAACCCTTACCCCGGCAGACAGGTGCGCGAATCGCTGAGCATAAGGAAGTATCAAGAACCCCAGAAGCAAAATGCATGGCGTCGGCCTCCAAGCCATCTCTCTCTCCGAAGGAGCGAATAGAACTGATCAAAGCAGAGTTGGAAAGTATCAGAGCGTCCACGAATCAGCGAAAATGGGAAACGCTCAATATTGAAATGTAGGATTTAAGGGACGATCTATCAGACGAAATTCAGATGGGGCTGAAGGACACGGCCATCCTTATGGGCGACCTGGGAAAGTGCCTCTGCAAACTGGAGCAGCAGGTTGAAGAGCTTACTAAAGCATTAAGCAAGATTTCGGAGGCTACAGTAGAGGCAGCCTCCAAACTCGGGTAAGGGAGACTTTCGATGATGGACTTTGGTTGATCGCCCACAGTGTTCGTGAGGAGCTCCAACAGAAGACATTTGTTTCATTAATTAGTAGTTTAAGCGCTCAGTTGTTTGGGATTCACCGTTATTTAGAAACATGGTTTTGTATGTAAGGACAAGTTCTCTAGATGGAAGATGGAATACAGAGCAGTAGCTCTGATTTTGCAATGTAAGGGTTAGGAAGCCCTCTCTGCCAGATACTAAATAAAGCTCCATAACCGTTTCTGTTTAAAAAAAAAAAAAAACTTCAATCTAAAACTTAGATAACTAAATTTGGAGTTATATAGAATCATGGGTGTGCATTTCCATTAGGTCACTTTCTATTGTTGCAGTCTCTCAATTTACAATGTAGAATTTACTCCTTTTACACAACAGACACTTTTATGTTTGCAAATGAAAATATAAAAATGTAGAAAAGTGTAAAATTATCTAAGACACTCTCAGAAAATTGCACCACTCAAATTGCAAGGGTGTTAATATCCGGGCATGCATTTAAGTGAATACTGGCATGCATTTCTGCACAAGGGTACAAATTGCAGTTTAAAAGCAAAACATGTATTTCTTAAGTGTGACTGTGCATTTTTAGTTGTGGAATATCTAACAAGATTGAATTAGGGTTTTATGCAACTATATAAACCCTAATCCTAATTGTTTATATCATCATATATCAATAACATTGTCATCTACATTTGGCTCAACCTACCCCCTATGTCCAATGCAATATAATTTTTTTATTTTATTATACATACGTCGGACCTCTTATGCTTGTTCGTTCATTCCCGACAGGACATCTATCTCTTATGTTTCACCACTCCGATGGACGTTGTGTAACATGGCATCGTGCATATGAGGAATCCCTCGCACCATATCGTTGTATCACTGATGAACTGCACATTGTAGAGTGTCTCCTTGTTGACGTAGGCCATCGGCCCTGAAGTCACAATTTATATGGTATCCACATTGGATTTCTGATGGTACTTACGAGTGCTTATGTCATAGCAATGATGGTTATCGTCAGTAAAAACATAGCGGGTTACCTAGTGGTGGTTTCTTGGAAAATGCCACAAGGTAGACATATGCGTCTCAATACCAACATTAAAATTATAATTAGCAGTATGACGATAATTTGCAGCGAAAATATATTTCGTAAAATCTCTCCACCAAATGCCATGTGGTAGATTTGTACATTGGATATGCGACATATTGTGGCTCCTTCGAGACTGCAATGAAATGGGTTCGACTAATAGCTGGAAATTGCGTTTGTTGAAAGCTAGACAGGCGTCCGTCAGATGGGTGTCAGAACAACATTAGAAAATGAGCCAAATGTTGAGCCTCACCTTCCTTCTTCTACACCTTTCCATATAGTGGTTAAAATTAATTCAACAGGTGTTTACCATTCTATTGTAGATGAAATAGCCTCCAAAATTGCTTTATCCTCCTTGGCTTGGCAAGCTTTGGGTTCTTTGAAGCTTGTGCCAGCTAGTACTAGTGAGTCGATGGATTTCAACAAAAGACCTAGTGAATGTTTGGGGATTCTTCCTTAGTTTATTATCACTTTAAGTGGGAAGACTGTCCTAGTCAATCTATTAGTGGTGTCAGGCCCTTTAGAATTTAATATGCTTCTTGAGAGTGATTATGTTTATGATATGAACGTTGTGGTTTCTACACCCTTTCGTGTGATGCATTTCCCTCACAGTGGAAGCATTGTCACTATTGATCAACTTTCATATGATAATCACCATCTTGGTTTAAATTTAGCGTAGGTTTCCCCTTTGTATGTTCCTAGTGTTCGAGTAGACTCTACCCCACCACAGGTAAATTATGTGGTGTCTTATCCTCAGTGTTCAGTTGCTTCTGAGAAGAAAACTTTACAGTTTTATATTCCTTAGCATGTGTTATTATCATAGGTTTCTATATTATACTTATTAACTTCTGGGTAAGAGTTTTTGGTATTTTATATAGGACTTTCGAGAAGTTTTCTTGGGTGCCTTTTTCCCATGTCGATCCATTTTGATAGGTTATGATCTTGAAACTAACATATAGGTTATATTTTCCCCTCCATCCATCTTTTTCATTATCCATTTCTTAATTTATTTGGCCTTAGGATCGACCCCATTGAGTTGTGACACAAAACATTCTTTCTTGTTTAGAAGTTTTTCAATTCATGTGGTAAAGCCTATCATTTATGGGTTCACTATTTAGTGTTGATGATTATAGCTACGTGAGACATCCTCCAGAACACAGAATGGTTGAGTTGACCTGAGAGATATCCCCTGAGATGGGTGTGTGGTTTCTATCTGAGACAAAACTGGAACATAGTGATGGCCTCCTCCTTACAAAGAGTTGAGAAGAACTCCAAATGATTCTTCTATGTAACACAGTGAGAAAGGAGATTTGTTTAGTTGGGCGTGCATTTGTTTGAGAACAAGGTGAACGTGTGAATTCCCATAGCGTTGGGTGCATCGTCATAAGATAGATATGAAGACGATGTATTAGCCTCCTCTGAGAAAAGAGTTGAGATGATGAACTCCATATGACTCTCTTGTGTAATGCAGTGGGAAAGAAGATAATATGAGTGGATGTGCTTGTGGATGAGCATAGGTGAATGTGATCCTAGTGGTTGAGAACTAGTGAGTGTGATTCTCCTGTGAGACATAGTGAGATAGAGATATGGACATCCCTATGGATGTGCCCCTAGTGGATGAGCACTAGTGGGTGTGTGAGATCCCATGCTATATTGTTCAAGAGTCATACCTACCTGCAACCCTAATTGTAATGTAAAGGGTATAGGTTGGCCCCACCTTAATGTAATTGATAATTAATGTAAAATATAATTAATCTAGTTAATATTAATTATATTGTGAGATAGATAGGTCAGCCCTAATTATATTAATTTACCTTTAATTATATTAGACTTGACCGTTAAAAGAAGTGTATATAATTAATATAGTTAATATTGATTATATTGTGAGATAGATAGGTCGGCCCTGTTGTTCCATTATACACTTTTGTTGACAGATCAAGTCTAATATAAGTAAAGGTAAATTCCCCTTTGAGGAATCATATATTTTGTGTGAGTTTGGAAATTTCAGCAAGTACACCTTCTTGGGAAAAGTGTGCACCTCTCTTGGGCGCTAGTCTTCTAGGGTTTGCAAGCACCCTCTTGTGTTTTAGTTTTTCTTGGTGGTGAAGGTATTTCTCTTGAAGAATATAGTAAAGGATTTGGTTGGTTTTTCCTCCCTTGTTGAGAAGGGTTTCCCAGGATACTTCTTGTGTACTTGTGCATGGTGTTTCTTCTTTTGATCTTGGTTGTTGCAACACAATCGTTTATGGTTTAAGTAAAATGATAAAATGGAATGAAATTCATGCTTAAACCTTGCTTATTGAAAAATCAACATAGTATCAGAGCATATGTCTTGAAGAACCCATTGCACAAGCATCTACCAGTCTCCTCTCTTTTCCGCAGAATCATACGGCCCTCTTAGGGTTTCTAGAAAATCCGTACAACCCCCCTTTCTAAGGTGTTCCACACCTTAAAACTTGGGCGTTGGGGATATTTTTCTCACAGAAGGGTGTGTCCTCCTTCAGCGCACCTCTAGAAGCTCTTAAAGTGAAATTTCGAGAACTTTTGATATTTGGCCCTAGGGTTTCTAGGGTTCCACAAATTTCTGCAGATTTCTGGTTTTAGGGTTTCTGCAGCTCTTTGAAGAAGCCTTCAATATTACATGTTTTCTTCTGAATTTCAAGGCTTGTTGTTGGCAGTCATAAGCCCAACAAAACCTAAGGTTTCTTGCCTAGCCTATCCATTAGGGTTTCTATCCCAATTAACAATGGTTTGTGAAGAATCTAAAAATATGATGAACAAAACTATTATGGAAGATAAGCTTGATGTATCAAGCAAATTCAAGTTCCTAGAAGAGAAGACTTCAGAGGAAGAATTGTTGTGGGTGATACAAAAATATTTACCAGAGACAGTTATCGATGAATGAAAGGAAGATTTCATCAAGACAAGGAATCCAATCATATACTCAAGTTCTTACATTGAAGGGCTAGCTTCAAAATAACAAGATGAAAAAAGGTGACACTGTAACTACCTTCTTCATGAAGATCTCAGAGGACAGAGATCAAACAGGTGCCATTGGAGAAATCATATCAGCACCCTTAGGTATGCCCTTGTATATATTATTTGTATTGTTTTCATGAGGGAAATTGCATGAGGAAGGAACCTTGATAAACTCATGGATCCATAGGGATATTTGTGCATTCAAATGAACAACACACTGGATGTGAAGACCCCAGGTTTGATTTTTTTAATTATCATTCCTCTAAACTACATTTATAAAGTTTGCTACATTACAAGTAGGTGTTGTGGTTGTGACAACAATCCTTAAATTGTTTTTATTCTAGAGATGTACTCATTATTCTCCTTTAGGAGATATTATTGTTTTGGTTCCTCTTGTTTTCTTTTTTAGGGCAAGTTAACAACAAAGGAATATGTTTATCCTTTAGAGGGAGTCAAAACTAATTGAGAAAGAGGAATAATAGAACCATCATTGAGAAAACCAATGGAATAATACATGATCATAATCTTTATATGATTATATGGGGAGAAGCATGCATGACACATTATATGTTCAGAACAAGAGTCTTCACTAGAATTTGAAAAACATAACTCTCGAAGAAGCCTTCACTGGAGTGAAGCTTGAGATTGAACACTTCAAGATATTTGGGTGCCCAGTGTATTTTCATGTACCCAAATAAAATAAGTCCAAGTCAGACCCTTCAGGAAGAAAGGATACATTTATGGGATAAGAGTGAAACTTCGAAGACATGCCAAATCTACATCCCTGGTTAGAGACAGATTGAGACAAGAAGAGATGTTGTCCTTGAAAAAGAGATACCCTTTCAAAAATCTAGAGAATCTCAGATGGATATTGGCAGTGAGACAATGCCTTCTCCCCCTTCAGCAATTCAGAGGGAGACAGACATTATTCCAGTTGATCCAGTTGCTCCAGTTGAAATTTCCATAGATATTGAAGTAGGACATAAAAGGCTTTTCTAGGCTCACTCTGAAGGAGGCAAAGAAACATACAAGTCCCTCAAGGGACATCTCGAGAAAGAAAAATATATTTTCGAGCTACCCTTCAGCCATGAGCCACTTCATTGATTCTGAGGCTCCCTGTCATCGAGAAGAAAAAAGAGAACATGTTTGTCAATATTTCATAACAGAAGAATACTGGTATATATTAAAGAATGATGTATGAGATATTGTTCACAGACCAAAAGGTAATTTTGTGGTGACTTTCAAGTGGATCTATAAGATCAAGAATGTAGTCGATGGAAGTGTCGAGAAATACAAAGAGAGATTTATAGCCAAAGAATTCTCACAAACAGAGGGAGTTGTCTATGATGAGACACTTGATCCAGGAATCTCGATACACTCCCATCCATACTACCATCCATGAGTTGGAAAGTATATCGGATGGATGGATTCTTGATGAGTTTGGGTTTCAGAAAGAGTGTTGTTGATCCAAACCTATATTATTACAGTGTTGGTGATGAGAGCCTGATTTTGATAACTTATTCAGAAAGCCTTGATGTTGGATACAAGTAAGTTTTCACTTCTGATTTCGAGATGAAGGATCTGAATATGATGCACTACTTCTTGGGACAAGAAGTATGACAGAAGATCGATGATATTTTCCTGATTCAAGGAAAATATACAGTGAATATTAAAGAAGTTTAGTATGACAGAATACAAATCCATGTTTATACCGATGATGATGGATTTGATGAAAGAATAAGTGATGATTATTTAGAAACGTTTGATCCACATGTATACCAACATCTATTTGGATGATTGATGTATCTGGTTAACACCAAACCTGATATATGTTATGCAGCGAATGTGCCTAGTCAATCCATTAGTCAGTTGAGACAGACTCACTAGATAACAATAAATCATTTATTGAGATATACACAAGGCACAGTTATATATGTCCTAAGATATACCTCCAATGTGAAATTGAGTTTGCAGGGATATGCCGATACAAATTGATCAGAGAGTACAATGGATCGAAAGAGCACATCCAGCAGTTTTTTTACCATGAATTTTTCCATGGTTTCATGGTGCAAGAGGAAACAAAGCACTCTGGCCTTGAGTACCACAGAAGCAGAGTATATAGCATTGAATGTGTGAAGCAGTGTGGCTTCACAAGATTCTAACAGATTTACTTGATCATGAGATGGATTCTATGATGATAACCAGAGCTATGTGTAAATCTCTTTGAGAACGCGGTGTTTCATGATAGATCAAAACAAGTTGAGATAAAATATCATTATATCAGAGACATGATGCAAACGAAAATAGTACACATGCAGTGCCTTCCTACACATGAGAAGATTGTAGACATCTTCACCAAATTAGCTTGGTGAAGGATACCTCCCTAGTTGAGAGGGAGTGTTGATGACTATAGCCAAGACAAAGTTCAAAGTACTTATGTGTGATACTTGGCATGATGGAGAATGCCTCCATAGATGAGAGGGAATGTTGATGATTACAATTGTGTGAGGCATCCTTCAGGACACGGACTGATTGAGTCGACTTGAGAGAGAGCCCCTAAGATGGGTGTGTGGTTCCAATCTAAGAAAGAACTTGAACGTAGTGATGGCCTCCTCCTTACAAATAGTTGAGAATAAATCCAGATGATTCTCATGTGTAACACAGTGAGAAAGGAGATTTGTTGAGTTGGACATGCTTGTGGCTGAGCACAAGGTGAACGTGTGAATTCCCATAGAGCTAGGTGCATCATCATGAGACAAAGATGAAGACAATGTATTAGCCTCCTGTGAGCAGAGAATTGAGATAATGAACTCTAGATGACTCTCCTATGCAATGCAGCGGGAAAGAAGATTTGTTGAGTGGACGTGTCTGTGGATGAGCACAAGTGAACGTGATCCTAGTGGTTGTGCACTAGTGAGTGTGGTTCTCATGTGAGACGCAGTGAGATAGATATATTGACATCCCTATGGATGTGCCCCTAGTGGTTGAGCACTATAGGGTGTATGAGATCCCTTGCTATATTGTTCAAGAGTCAAACATGCCTGCAACCCTAATTGTAATGTAAAGGGTACAAGTTGTCCCCACCTTAATGTAATTGATAATTAATGTAAAAGATAATTAATCTGGTTAATATTAATTATATTGTGAGATAGAGAGGTCATCCCTCTTGTGCCAATAGACACTTATGTTGATAGGTCAAGTCTAATATAAGTAAAGGTAAATTCCCCATTGAGGAATCATATCTTTTGTGTGAGTTTGGAAATTTCAGCAAGTACACCTTCTTGGGAAAAGTGTGCACCTCTCTTGGGCACTAGTCTTCTAGGGTTTGCAAAGCACCCTCTTGGGCGCTAGTCTTCTAAGGTTTGCAAGCACCCTCTTGTGTGCTAGGTTTTCTTGGTGGTGAAGGTATTTCTCTTGAAGAAAATAGAAAAGGATTTGGTTTGGTTTTATTCCCTTGTTGAGAAGGGTTTTCCAGGATACTTCTTGTGTACTTGTGCATGGTGTTTCTTCTTGTGATCTTGGTTGTTGAAACACAATTGTTTATGGTTTATGTAAAATGCTAAAATGGAATGAACTTCATTCTTAAACCTTGCTTATTGAAAAATCAACAATTAGAACCTTATTCGCATTTTTGTGCCCATGTTAAAGTACTTTAATAGGCTTAGGATCCCTATTTAGTCCTTCCATGAATTTGCATTGAAGCCTCATATCTTGTTATCAATATTTTTCTAGCCAATACCTATGGGGCTCCCTCATTTATGTGTTGATTTGTGATACTACATTGCATTATGTTGCTTTCACTTTTGAGTCGAATGTCATATTTCATCTTGTTACATAGAGGAAAAATTATCGCGAGTGTCCATATCCTACACATGCTTCCTTGCATTGAGCATAGGTATATTCCTTGCACTTGGAACTAGTTTTCTTTCCTGTGACACTTGTTTCTGCCACTGTATCATAGCATTATTTTATTCTTTTTCAATCTTTCCAATATGAAAAAGAACATAAAATAAAATAACAAAAAAAAAAGTGTGGGAATGAGTCTTCTACACCATTATTGGAAATAGTCGAGTCGCCTCTTAACAAAGCACAAATTTTTGATTCCAGTATCAACAATTTGGTTTTAGTATGGCCTTAGGAAATTGATCCAGTTACATAGAGTTTTTTACTCCTCTGGTTGGTTATTCTTCTAGTCACTATGGAGATTTTTCCGTTACCTCCCACGTCACAGAATTATATCAATATTCATTTTCAATCCATGCTGCTTAAGTCACATATTGTGTTGTGTTTTTGTTTAGAGGAAGTTTTATCCTATGTCGTCCATTCTACAGAGTCCATTGACTTTGCAAGTAATCCTTCCCCTATGTCAAGTGCATCTCAGAATCAAGCATATATTTGTCCTATACTTGTGTTGGTATGTAGGGTCCTCATTGACTTCCTTCCGATGGGTTAATATCTTATCGACTACGAAACATCGCTTTGAGAGTTTGACCTAGAGTCACACCCTGGGATTATTTACATCATTGATAGGTGACCTTATGATCAATAGATGACATTCCATAATTATTTGTTGATAGAGTGGTTTCCCTTATGTTCGATGGCAAGGAAATTATTCACACATTGGGATTCATATTGTACCTTGGATTCAATTTGTCCCCATTGGTGGTTTCCTCGCCTTTTCGATAGTATTCATTATTGCATGTTATTAAAAGGGTCTCCCTCATGCTATATTTACATCTGGTGCAGATGGGGACGTACTTCATGGTGGTCCTTTAAGTATTTCATCTAAGTCCTTCCAAATATTTTTCCTTCTGCTACTCCTCATTTCGGATGATGGGGGATGCCTTAATTCCCTCCTTCCAGCGAATCTCTTCCTATCGAATTTGGCACATCTTGCTCTGGGATAGGGATCTAGAGTCATTTTTAGTACCTTGGGGCTTGTATTCATTAGTGCCAGGTTCCCTAACTATTGAAAGTGGGAATACATCAATGTCCCATAATCGATAGATTTTACCAAGTGTTCGACATCATATCCTTTATTCACACTTGTTAGATTGTACTAGGTACCTTGACACCCATTATCAATATTGGTGGGTTGTCTCACATTTGTTAACGACATACATCAATGATCAGTAATCAAATGGTGTCTCATTGTGTTTGAATCCAACACATATATTCTCATAGTGTAAACTTGTACCACAACAATTGGGTTGAATACCTCGAGAATGTAGTAGCATCACCTCTTTCATGCTACTACCAAGGTCGTGATTGGATAGTACCACTCCACACATTGGTACTCATGAAGGATCAATTTTCTAGCTCTTGCCCCAACTATCCTTCATTGATTATGAGACATAGATCCACTGTGTATTTGCTCTTGGATATGATCTTTGTTTAACATGGATCCACCATGTATCTCTTTCGTGGCCATGATCACTGCTATATATACATATTACATGGATCTACAGTGTACTTGATTTCCAACCATGATTATCATCACACTTGAGCATGGGTATCCCCACCTCGGGAATTGAGTTGTTCTGACTTGTTTCTGTGTTTGTTGTTGTCCTTAGATTGGATTCTGGTGACTTTCACCCTTGAATAACTGCTCTTGAAGACTTATAATGTATTTCGACAGTTAGTTTCTCTTCCAACCTCACATATTAGGGGGCATCTGTTATAGCGTCAAATGACACCTCTAAAGAATTGATTCCATTTTTGTTTGTATCCCTATCCTCCTTACAGACAACTATTCCCCATACCTCCTGGAGTCCTTCTAAAAAATAATATTTTGGAGCATGTACGCGCCCTAATAGCTATGCAACATGCGTAAACATAGGCTACTTAAGGGACACCAGCGTACATCCTAATAAATGCTCAAAAATATATAATTGTGCAAAATTAATGATGAGCTATAGGATTGGTTAGTTTCCTAACTCCTTTTTCCCATACTCAATTGTCTCTAACCAATTAAAGACCGCATAAAAGGAGCATTTTCCTCATGGAGAAAGGTAATGATACTTTCCACACTCAAGCAAACACTCATCCAGCTATTCATGCTGAATCAATAAGCCCATTATATCCATGTTGCTACTGATCTCTTGACCTGAAAACCCTTGTTTCCAATTTCCCTTCGATCACCAACTTATATTTCCAAGAGTTTCTCTTTATACTCTCTTCGGGCCTGTGGTGACTTCAATGTCAGGATCATCCTTATAGTAGGAGTCGAGGTGGAGGAATCTAGGATCTCTTTCGATAGGGAAGCACCACATCGGACATGTAAAAGTTGTAACTACTTTGTTGTTATTCATTAATAATACATAACACTCATTCCTTCAAAGTATCTTGTGTTATTATTGTTTATATTTGCAATACTTTTGTATATATTTTTGTATAATACTAATTGCTTTATCCTTTTCCGTTATTTTTCATAGAACTAACAAGTAGTTATTACTATATCTACCTCTCTATATAGATATACTTGTTCAATGTTTTTGCAAGTTGCAGAGAGGCCATCTGGAAGGAGCAAAAGGACTTTTTCAATCGAGAACAACACCGGATGTTGGGACTTGGTGAGTTGATTTTCCTCTTTTTCAATAAGTTAGTTATTTATGTGAAATTTGGTTATTATATCTTAGTTTGGTATTTTGTTTGGACTATACTTTGTATATGGTTATTGGTACGCTGCAGTAAGCCCACTACTGTAGGGTATTTTCCCCAAAAGCACCTATGTCGATCATGAAGAAAGGGGAAGTATAACAATATGAAGAAGGTTAAATATTTTTTTTCAGATTTGAGACTAAAAATGCTCATTTTCACTCCCATTATTTTGAGCAAAGATAAAAGGACCAATTCTTAACGTATTTAAACTACCTGATAACAAGATATATTTAGTTAAAAAGAAAGAATATGCATTAAAATCATTTATTAATTTACCTTTTCATACCATAAAGAAAGGGTGGTTATAATTAGATAAACAATAAAAGTCAATTACATTGACAACTCTAAGAAATGCTTATTAGTTTACCTTTCCATACAATAAAGAAAGGGTAGGTATAATTAGATGAATAATAAAAGTCAATTATGTGGAGAAACTTGAGGGATGATTCTCCACATTGGTGGATGGCATCTTTAGTAAACTCGTTGAGGTAATCTGGTGTGCCAAAGGGATTCCAACCAAACCCCCACTAGAATAAAACTAGCCAAAAGCCCCACAACATTAACAACAATTAATTAAGCTAAGAAGGATAAATATTCTACATCTTTTACCTTTTATAGTTTGCCATCATTGAAATCTGATCAAGCAATCTTTGACAAAATTACAATTTTGAATTGATGAAATATGTGTTGTAAATGTGGAAATGAATTCAACACCCTGAATAATCTTAGTACAACCAGATTGTTCAATCTTATTTCCATTATTTTGAATGACAAAAAAATACTAGTAAAATGTTTAGAGTATATCATTAAGCTAACTTCTTAAACTAAAAATTATATTATTTGTGAAGTTGGGTTCTAAATTGTGTTTATATAAATAAGTAATTAATATGTTCGTACATATGAATAACAAAAGTTCATTTTTTATTTTTATTTTTAAAGTAAGACGTTTTACTCACATATTATTAAAAAAATAGGTTATAAACATGTAAAGAGGTCACCAAGGTCCAACCTTTCAAATATTTTTAATACAAGCTTTAGAGTCCTACCTATAATAATAAATAACGCAAAAGCTAATAGAGATTCAAACAAGCAAATAGACCAAACATTTTTGAGTGCTAGCTTAGAGTAAGGTGCATGGGCTAACCCAACGCTCCTTGAGTTAAAATAGTGAATCTCAAAGGTCAGACTTAGAACTTCCTTCACTAGCGATATAGTATTAAAGACTATAAAGAATCAGAAAAAGGCATGAGACCTTTGCTCAGATTCCTCATCATCGAATGAGATGGGGTGTTGTGGGGTGATTCCAGCTAGGAATGTCAGTTTCTCATATGTTGTTGAGTAGCAAGAGCATGTCTAAAGTCTAAGCATGTAGTTCTAGTGTGTAGATTATAGATTTTTTCTTGAAATCTATCATTTGTCTAGCGTGTTAATACAAGTTCAGTGTTCTATTATATTGGGTTATTATGCTATGTGAGATACTTGTAGTATCTAGGACCAACTTCTCTATCAAATCCCTTTGTTAAACCTTTAGTATCTATACACTCAGGTTGTTATGTTATATGAGATAGGTGTAGTATCTAGGACCAACTTCTCTATCAAACCTTTTTATTAAATCCTTGGTATCTATACATTCCTTACAGGTGTTTGGATGGGTTGAAGTCGAGGCTGAGGCTTTGAGGGTCTCCCCTTACCCATTCTTCTGGGTGGGATGGCCTCCATTCCTATCCCTTTGATCACCAAGGTTGCCAAGCTCAACCTTACAAAGGAGAAGTTCATAACACCATTCTCCGTGTTTTTCTCACCAAACCCATTCTTTTGGGTGAAGTGACCTCCATTCTCATCTCTTTAATTACCAAGATTGCCAAGCTTAACTTCACAAAAGAGAAGTTCAGAACACCATTCTCCATATTTTTCTCAGCCAACAAAAGATAACAACTTTTTAGATAGTAGGCAATGGTACCCCTTATCTCAATTCTCAATTCTAGAAACCACAGGCTTTCAAACTCCCAAATATCAAGCGCTATGGGACAATCAACCCTGCCACCACCACATCCAGGGGAATAATAAAAATCCATGACTTCATATCTACGTGCATTAAATTTTTTTATGTAAAACTAACACTATATTACAACGTCATGTACATTACATCTTTTATATCAAAGAGGAATTATAAAATTATAAAAAATCGCTTAAGCATGCCTAGAAAGAAGAATAATTTGTTGAAAATTGATTGTGCACGATTTTTAATATTCTTAAAAATAATGAAATGGTTTTTTAAACCATCACTACTTCATGAGCACGATCTAAAAAATTATTTATGTATTTGGAATTATTATATATTTATGTATTTGGAAGTCAAAGTGGGTTGCAATTTTTGTGTGGCCAAACAATATTTTTGCATTTTTAGTGTGGCCTAACAATATTTTTTCCAACCTTTTAAACTAGTCAACACGGGTTTTTTTTATTTTAATATGCAGAGAACATCATATTTCAACAACCTCTTGATTTATAAGACTTGTAACTTCACTCAATAATCCCATTTGTAGTCTCTATGTAAAAAATTTCCCAAAATCCTATTAATACTATTAATTTACTTCTGAGTGCCATCAAGAGAATGTCTCAAAACTCTCCAAGATTATATCGTGCAAAACCTTTGGTCACTTTAGAGCTTCACGTGTTGGGATGGATGTGCCCCTTAACATAAACAAGTAGCCCCACTTTATTATTTTAATATATAATGTGTGGGTTCCCAACGTTAATTTTTTACTTGTGAGTTATTATTTTTCTATACGAATTTGTTCCTACAATGAAGTTGATGCCAAATAGGTCTTTGTTCCCAAGTTTCCCTATTCCCTAGAATGCTATGAAACCTAAGACAATAGCACTATAATTTATTTTTTATTTCGAATTACTAAGAGGTAAAGAAAGGTAACTCAACGCCTAGTGGGGTAGATTTATGTTGACTAGGCACAAGCCTCAAAGCTCCAAGGCAGCTTTATGCTTATTCGGCACAAGGCTCAAAGCTCCAAGGAAACATCATGATTAATAGGTTATCTATGCCTAGGGTTAAAGCTTGAATGTACGTATATGCTTATTTAGTATTAATGTACTCTTGGATTTATAAGGCCTTACATTTTTACTATGCCATTCTGTTTAAGGCGATAAATATTTAGACTGCTCCGCAGCATTGAATGTTGTGGCAGGTAGATTATAGATCATCGAATGTGAATTATTTTCAGATTCGACGATCTATAATCCATCTGTCGCGGCATTCAATGCTGTGTAGCAAGCTATTGACTTCCCTCTCTCTAATCCGTATAACACTCTATTGTATTTATTCAATACTCATGTATTCTTGGGCTCATTGGGGACTTATGTTTTTACCATGGCATAAGCTCAAAGCTTAACTTAGTTGTACTTTTAAGTTTATTTGGTACTTATTAGGACATTCTAACTATTACTTATGAAGAAAATGAAAAGATAAAGAATTAGCTATTCACTTTCAAGAATCAAATTAATCTATTGAATGATAAGTTAATGAAAAACTCTGATTTAATATATGTACAAACATAAATGGAATGAAAGATGGAAAAAAATATGAATGATAATAGGGAACATGGAAAATAATATGGATGAAAATAGGGTACAAATGGAAAATAATGTGGAAGAATTGCAAAATTGCATGTCAATCATCTTGTTATGTATCTTAGATGAGAGATTCCCTCATCCACATCAACAAGGAACTCCTTGATTTTGAAAATAAATCATCACAGCAATCATCACCTCCTAATCCACATCGACGGGAGTTCCATTCGGCAACAAGGAACTGCTTAATTTCCAAAATCCACATGAGGAAGTTTGATGGTAAAGATTGTGTAATATGGGTGTTCGAGATGGAGCAATTCTTTGATCCACACCAAGTGTCAAACTTACAAAAGGTAACTCTTGCATCTTTATATTTAGAAAATGATCAATTTGTCTAGTATCAATGGCTTTGCAAAATAAAAAAGGATTATATTATCTCTTGGTCCATTTTTATAGATGAATTGATAGCATATTATCGAGATATTAAGAGCAATACATTCTTTAGTCAATTGATAAATCTTCAACAAATAGGTCCAATTATAGAGCGCATTCAACGATTTCAAAAACTAACTCTCAAGGTAAAGAATATTTCATAGGATAATTTTTTAGATCTTTTATTGGAACTTTTTAAAGAAGAACATTCAACATGAGGTGTGTCTTTTTTAACTTAAATCCCTAGAGCATGCTTTCAGTATGGAAAGGAAAGTTGAAAGTGAAAATATGGCCACTAAAAGAGTGATCTCTAACTACTATAGAGAGGACCATGCTCCCTCTCCTAACCTTACTCAACCTACAAGGTTGACACCTTAGCAAATGGATGAAAGAAGAGAAAATGGACTATGTTTCAATTGTGATAGTAAGTACAATAAGGGGTATAAATATGGTGAGAAGAAATTATTCTACATAGATTATGAAGACGCAGAAGATCAATAATTGGAACCATCGTAGGATATAGAACTAGAAAATATTACTCCAACCATATCTTGTCATTCATTGGCGGGCATCAACACTCCACAAACCCTCAAGATAGAAGGATATATCAAAAAGAAAAAGGTAACAATGTTGATTGGTTCTGGTAGTACTGATAACTTCATTAATTGCAAATTAGTGAAACTTCTCAATTGCTTTGTATTTCCAACACCAGAGTTTCAAATAATGCTTGCAGATGGAGGTACCATAAATTTGTCAGGGCAGTGCCATAGTATTAAGCTCAATATGGGGGAGTATTTATTGGATAGTCCCATGATTGAAATTAAAATGGATGGTGTTGATGTTTTGTTAGAGGCCCAATGGTTACAATCATTGGGAACAATGGATCTTAATTTTCAATAACTCTCCATGAGATTTTCCTTAGAAGGAAAGGAAATTAAACTCAGAGGTATCCAAGGGAAGTCCTCTAAAGTAATAATCTCTAACAACCCGACAAAATTACTCAAAAAGGGACACCATGATGTACTTGCACAATTGTGCTCACTAGACGTTCAAACATCAAGACCTTATATTCTAGTGGATCTCCAAAACGTTATTGACAATCCTTCCAATGTATTTAAAGAGATTCTTGAGGGTCTTCCACTTGCTCGAGATCATGGCCATGCTATTCATTTGCAATGTAATGTCCCCCAACCCAATTGAGGTCCATTACATGTAGAATATTCATAAAAACTAAAATTTATGTTAACTAAATTCATGTAGGTTATCAACTACAATTATAACCAGATTAACCATTGTCCATTACCATTTATTAAATGCATTTATAGCATTCTAAAACAGACATGAAATGCATCTAATAACTCAACACAACAACATATAAATCAGTTTTATACACAAAGTTCATGCAAAAGAATTAAAACTCGTAATGCAACCAGAAAACAGATAAAACACTTAGCCTTTTACAATAGTTGTGCAACCAACTTCTTGGGACGGACATTCCACCCAACCATAGACCGGTTGTTCCAAATCTCAACAGCAAGTCACCCCCGAGCTGAGGCTAGTAATCCACAAAACAGGGTGGTCTCTCAATGTCCACTCATAGCTCAAAAATACCACAACCCGTTGATATTCTCCTACAGTTATCCCAATTTTCCACCTGCTCTCTTCCTCTCGACCTACCCAACCCAATGAATGTACCCCTTCACTAATACCAGTCCCTCAGGCATCCCAATAGTTTATCAGGGTCTCTCTGGCACAGATAACCAAGAAGATCTATGTTGGGAACTCAATGGAACTCATTGCCATGAAAACTACCAGCAACAACAACAAACACTTTTTGTTGCAGTGCAAATCACACAGAAGTTCACTTTTTAGGCATGAAAACCTGGCTCTTCAGTCTTCGACTCCAAATACGCTCCAAAATTTCTCCAGCATGCTCCAAAAATTCCCCATCCATTGTTGCTCCAACTCCCAGCACTCTTTCTTGCTCTCTACTTGTTCTCATGCCCAAAAATTGAATGTCTAAAATTGTTGTAGTTGTCCATATGAAGTTATCTCCTTTGGATTGCTTGCTTGACTCACACACTTCACCAAGTTGATTGTACTTAGCCCCCATGCTCCCAATAACTATGGGATGTGATTTCTCACACCCGCCCTCTTACATGCATTCAATGATTGGATTTGGGGACACTCAATCAGAAAATAGAGTTTAATACATAATGATAATAAAATTCAGGAATGTGGATGGAGTTAATAGACATGGGTAATTCCCCCTTGGATCCCTCTTAGACATTCTCTTAGACCCTCCCTCTCTTGTGGATTAATTCATCCCCCATCTCTGGCCATATCCCCTTAGCAGTTGGCATCACATTTTATTAATGAAAATTCAAAAATACATTTCGCATATACATCGTTTTCGTCGTAACCACACATTATATCGGCATTAAGCATTAATTAAATTGGGGATCATAGTGGGGATGTTACATAAAACCAAGAAGTGTACTACCTAACATTAGGCCTTATAGGGACCCATATGCACAAAAGAGTGAGATTGAGCATATGATTCAAGAAATTTTAGAGGTTGGCATCATTCAACCTAGCCAAAGTGTTTGATCTTCAATAGTGGTGATGATTGTACGAAAAAGGATGGTTCATGGCGTATGTGTCCCTATTATAGAAAACTCACCAAAATAACCATTAGAGATAAATTTTCTATTCCTACCATTGATGAATTATTAGATGAATTGCAAGGAGCAATTTTTTTTACGAAGTTGGATCTATATTCTAGATATCATTAAATTAGAATGAGGCAAGAAGACATTCCCAAAATAGATTTTAGAATAGATGAAGGTCATTATAAGTTTTTGGTGATGTCGTTTGGCCTTACTAATGCACCTTCAACATTTCAAGGCTCAATGACTTCTCTTTTCAAACCCTTGCTCAGAAAATTTGAGTTAGTATTTTTTGATGATATACTAATCTACAACAAATCGTGGGAAGAACATGTACAACATTGACATGGTGTTAAAACTATTGGAATAGAAACATCTATATGCAAATCCTTCCAAGTGTTCATTTTGGGTTCAAGACGTGAAATAGCTGGGTCATGGTGTATTTCATGAAGGTGTCAAAGTGGACCCTAAGAGTAGAGGAAATTTTCTCCAAAAATGGGTATCCTAAGGAAATTATAAAATATTAATCTGTGTGTGCCATATCAAAGCCATGTGACACGTTGCATTGCCATATAAACTAGGCTAATATAGAATTATGAGATGAGAGTTAAAAATAATAATCAAAAGTTTAAATTCTTGTGCAAAGACAATAAAAGAAAATAAATAGCATAGAATAAATAATTATTATTAGTATATAATATGAAAATGGAATATATAATTTATTTTTATTAGATAAGAATAGTATATAATAATATTTTATGATATATTCATAATGTAATGTGACGTATTGATACCACTAGTACGGCCATGTACCTGCGGAATAGCTATGAATACCAAACTTTCATGTACCCATTGCCCATGTACCTCTAGATTCGTCTTCTTAGGAAAATTCGAATTTTTGTTACCAATCTTTAATTAATCAAGAAACATGAAACCAATGCATGTAATTAACAAGAACATGCTAAACCATAAAATAAATTATCAATGTGTCTTGCACAACATTAACAACAAGCATGCACAATATAAATACATCTCAGATATAATAAATACATCGTGGAATACAAATTACACAAAAAACATAGAGAGAACTTATCTTTTCAAATAAACATTCACCCACTGGTTGCAGATGTCGGATGTTCCACCCAACCATAGACTCTGTTGTTCCAAATCTCAACAGTAGGTCACCCCCGAGCCAGGGCTATGAATCCACAAGGATGGGTCTTAGACAACTCTAACACACACAACCAACTATCAAACTCTCACGCTTTTCCCAACCACACAACAATCATAGTTTACCATCTCTCTTCCCCTTCATCCTTCACAACCCAAATAAATGAACCCCTTTCTCTACAATGCAATCCCTCGAGCTATTCCACTTATTTTCCAAGGTTCTAGTGCTACTAATCAGGAAATCTCAATGTTGGAAACTCCAAGGATTCTCAATTGTGGACAGTTCTCTCTCAATTGTCATTATTCGCATGCACACAGGCATGCATCCCTTTCTGGAACAATCAACAATTACTTACAACCAATAAGCAATGGCTTTTTTTCTCCCATAATTCATTTCACATGCCCAGGACCAATAGCAAGAATGAATGAGGAATGAGAAACAATGAATGACCAACAATGAAAATGAGTGATTAACCAAATGAATGGGGAACAATAAACAAGGAACCCCCAAACAACCCAAAAGAGGGGTTTATATAATTACATGTAATAAAGCACCACATGGTCTTCCCCAAGAAGCTCATGTAACCACCTATACCAACTAAATCCAAGATGAGTAAATAAAATATAATAAAATGACTTAGCCACTTTAGTCCCCCCTCTTTCGTTGAATCATAGCCCCCTACCTCTGTCCTTGTCTGTCTTGCAGCGATCAATGTATTTTATTAATATATTCAAAGTATTAAATTTCTGGTCTTTCAACTTTATAGGCACTTTGATTTTTCATGAATAAACAAAATACATTATTAATATGGGGACTCAAAACCAGAGTATTACATATAATAATATAGAATATATAATATAATCATAATATAATATGAATTAATAACTATAATATAATACTACTATGAATGAATGTGAATGTGGAAATATTAGAATAAATGTATAATATGATATAATAAAGTATTATAATAATATTAAATATATAATATAGTCATAATATAATATCAATTAATAACTATAATAAAATAGTACTATGAATGCATGCATAGGAAAAGGTCAATACTTAGTGTAACTTATTATATTGTAATACAAATGTGAATGTCGCTCATGTATTAGAGGATATTTGTAATATGAATTAACCATGAAAAGGTCAATGCATACTATCAATTAATATGAATTAATTCTTATATAAAAATTATATAATACTAAATTACTAAGTATATTACAAATTTATAACTATTAATTAAATATTATATAATATTACAAATTAATAACTATATGATATAATAATAATATATAATATAATAATAACGATACATTACAATCTGAGTGGGCCTAATGGATAATAACATGTGTTTCATCTTAAGATGTCACGGGTTCAAATCCAAAGGGGGGTAGGGTAGGGTATGTATACCTTCATAAAATTTAGCAGTCAAATTGTTGCACAAAGGGGGTCCCTTGTCCTACAAACAAGGGGGTCTCATACACCAATTTGGTGTCTGGCTTGGTCGTGACCTTAAAATTAGATTATTATTATTATTAAAATATAATGGAAGCACACATTATTATTGATATATAATAATAACGGAAATATAATAAATAAATGATAATAAATATCATACAATAAATCATAAAAGTACTAATAATATAAAATATTTTATATTGAGTATTTCAAAGATATTGAACATATACTGAGATGGTATCACCAAGATCTTAACTAAGTTGAGGTGTGCATATGCGTAAATATTGTCAAATACAAACATAACACAATAATCCTTAACTTTTATATGTCCAACTCAACTATTATGGTTGAATCAGTTCTTTGAAATTTTATTGGTTATTAATCTTCCAAGTCAACAAGCACAGTTTTTCTTAAGGCCCATTTTTGGAGCAAATTTCCTCTAATGAAAAATTAAAGCTATGATGAAATCACTAATTTCAAAAACCTTGAAGAATCTTAGAGGATTCTCGGGATTGACAGGATATGACCAAAAGTTTGACAATAATTATGGTCAAATAGCAGCACCTATAACGGTGTTATTAGAAAATGAGGCATTTCCTTGACTCAAGAAGCAACCAAAGATTTTGAAAATCTTAAGGAGGTTATGTGTACAACTCCTATCTTCACACTTGACTTCACAAAAACCTTTATTATGGAATGTGATGCCTCGAGACATGGCATTGGTGCAATTTCAATGCAAGGAAGGCCCCTTGCCTTTGAAAGTAGTCATCTTAAAGGAAAGACCTTACTCAAACCAATATATGAAAAGGAAATGTTGGCCATATTACATGCAATTAAGAAATGGAGTCCTTACCTAATAGGAAGACAACTCAAGGTAAAAACAGATCATGATAGTTTGAAGTACTTCTTAGAAAAATGATTATCTTCGGATGAGCAACAAGAATGGGTTACAAGTATGCTAATTTATGACTTTGAAATTATCTACAAAAAAGGAAAAGAAAATATGGTGGCATATGCACTTTCAAGGAAAAAAGAAGACATAGAGGGTTTATTGTGTGTTATTTCCATTCCACACTCTGATTGAGTGGAAGAAT
Source organism: Picea engelmannii (assembly GCA_009831015.1). NCBI lineage: Eukaryota > Viridiplantae > Streptophyta > Pinopsida > Pinales > Pinaceae > Picea > Picea engelmannii. The sequence goes on along the minus strand of ML786519.1, from coordinate 585,924 downwards.
GATAAAATGGAAGCAAGATCAAAAGGTATGCAAGATCATTCAACAACTATAAGAGGACCCAAGTGCATTAGACAAATTCGTATGGAAGAATGATTTACCATGGTATCAAAGATCATTTAATAATATTTATGTAAGAATTCTCGACTCAAACAGAAATTCCTTTTGGAATTGCACACTTCTCCTATAGAAGGACATTCAAGGTTCTTAAAAACTTACAACATTATCAAGGACATTTTCTCGGAAGGTATTAAACTAATTTTCAAAATTTTATGGTTGAATGTGTGGTTTTCCAGTAGAATAAGGGAGAGACAATCAAGACCCTAGGTCTCCTATAACCATTAGTTATACCAAGTCAATGTTGGAGAGAGATTTTGATGGATTTTATTATAGGTATACCCAATTCTAAAGGAAATAATATCGTCATGTAGTAGTGGATCGACTCAGAAATTATTCCCATTTTTGCACCCGTTTTCATCCTTTTAAAGTAGGTACAATAGGCACAACATTCATAGAAACAGTTCAAAAGCTACATGGAATCCCTAAGATCATTGTAAGTGACAGAGATCCAATTTTCACTGGAAATTTTTGGATTGTATTATTTTATTGTTTGGATATTTAATTGGCTTATGACTCCTCTTATCATCGTCAATCTCATGGGAAAACTGAGATTGTTAATAAATGTCTAGAAGGGTATCTTCGTTTCTTTGCATCTGATAAACAAACACAATGGTTCAAGTGGTTTTCCTTGGTAGAATGGTGGTACAACACATCCTTCCATACTTCATAACAAATGTCCCCATTTATGGAACTTTATGGATATCATCCTCCATCCATCACATCACCCTTGAAAGGGAAAGTGAAGGTTCAAGTAGTGGAGGACCATATAAAGAACCAACAAGAGGTTCTCAAACTATTGAAGGAAAACTTGGTTACAGTAAAAAATATGAAGAAACAACAGGCATATCAACATCACAATGAAAGAGAATTTAAAGTCGGAGATTGGGTATTTATGAGGCTACAACCATACAAAAAAATGTCCCTCAAGAAAAAAGAGAAGGACAATAAATTAACACTCAAGTATTATGGTCTTTATAAGGTGTTGCAGAGGATTGGAAATCTGGCTTAAAAATTGGAGTTACATGCATCTTCACATGTACATCCAGTCTTCCATGTTTCTTTCTTAAAGAAGGTAATCGATGACAAGATCCTAGTTCAAACTATTTTACTAGATAACAATGAAGAATGGAAAATCATACTAGAACTAGAAACAATATTTGAAACAAGGGATAAGCAATTGTAAAATAGATCAATTACTAAGTACCTCATCAAGTGGAAGAACCCACCAACAGAAGAAGTGGCATGGAAAGATGAGTTATTCTTGTAGAAACATCGACAACTAATCAATTATTTAGGGAAACATTTGTTTGAAGGGAAGGGACATGTTAAGCCCCTAGACAAAGCCCCATGCTAAGTGATATCCTTACAGCTCCAATACTCATAGAACATAGTGTTTTCACTTTACTTTGTTGGCGAATTTCTCTTCTTCGGCCTTGGACCAGTCTCTATATCCAATCTCCCACACTACAACAATATTTGCAGAGAATTCAATGTAAATTCCCAGGTTCAATTGGGTGATAAATATTGTTTCTCTCACATGAACAAACCCCGGGTCCATGGGATTATTCCCTTTACAAATCTCACAAGGATAAACTTTGATTAGATTTCCAGAGAGAAATATTTAGCAGTCGTTGAACTCATTTCAATGGATGGTCTGATTGCATCCACATGGTCGGGGTCTTGTATCAGAGTGAAAGAAACTTAGAAACTCTTATGGCTACTTCGATTAAGTCTTAATCATGACCATATTTTAATTGTCCAATGGACGGTTGGATGAGAATTTTGGAATATTAGCGAGGCCCCTCTACAAATCGTTGATCAGTTCCTGGATGGACAATAGAGACCTCCCCTCATACTTCTTCAACTTTTAACTCCAATTGTTGATTGTCACTAGAAGGACAATCTAGATATTGTTCAAACTATTGTATTCGGAGTTAAATAGAAAGTGCATCTCTGAACACTCTGAATTTGTGTTTTGATGGATAGTGTAGATACCCTTTGTAAACCTTTGATGGACAACCACAATCTTTCCCAAATATTCTTTGATAAACACTCTTAATATATCGTAGGAGAAAATCATCATTCAATATTCACCATTGATCACCTCTCAACAGATAGAGAGATTTGTTGTATGTCTATAAAGGAAATGAAATATTCTCCGATGCCTTTTCATCGACATGTGGGAACAACCTCCAAAATGAATTCTTCGATGGATGGTGTGGATTAATTTTAGATCTATTGAATGTCCAGATCTCACTCTGAGGGTCTTAGCTTTGGATTCGAGATATAAGGCTCCAATATGAAGCTCTGAAACACACTCCAGCTTTATTTCAGGGACTAATAGATGGTTAATATAATTTGTTGATCTGGTGAGGCTCTCCTCCTAGATTTAAACTTGACCATCGGTTTATTAACCTATGCAATTCACGGGTTTCACATAGCTGAATTCTAATCCCGCATTCAATCCCCGAAATTATGATCACCTACACTCAATACTCTTAATGGATATACATAATTTGACAATCACACACAGAAGCATATATTCATGAACACAATATTTATTTAAATGATTGAATGAACAAAATTAATACAAATTCATGCTTTGTTCCTTTGTGGTCTCTCAGACCTCTGCAAACACACACAATATCTCCACTATTCACACTTTCCAACCTCTCCTAATACAAAAATAATCAATAAAAACTTAGATCTCTAGAGTAGCTCACAACAAAATCTCGATCTATCCAAAACCAATTCCAAATATAGAATTATGTTCCTAAATATCATCGATAAAATCAATAATAATCTAAACTATCAAATAGAAGATATATGCTAATATATCTTCTAGAAATATCTAGCTATTACAAAGTAAAATAAAATATTAGGGAATCAACTCCCTTGGTAAA
>ML786519.1:547920-579116 GCA_009831015.1 Picea engelmannii | reverse complement strand
AAAATATGGCCACTAAAAGAGTGATCTCTAACTACTATAGAGAGGACCATGCTCCCTCTCCTAACCTTACTCAACCTACAAGGTTGACACCTTAGCAAATGGATGAAAGAAGAGAAAATGGACTATGTTTCAATTGTGATAGTAAGTACAATAAGGGGTATAAATATGGTGAGAAGAAATTATTCTACATAGATTATGAAGACGCAGAAGATCAATAATTGGAACCATCGTAGGATATAGAACTAGAAAATATTACTCCAACCATATCTTGTCATTCATTGGCGGGCATCAACACTCCACAAACCCTCAAGATAGAAGGATATATCAAAAAGAAAAAGGTAACAATGTTGATTGGTTCTGGTAGTACTGATAACTTCATTAATTGCAAATTAGTGAAACTTCTCAATTGCTTTGTATTTCCAACACCAGAGTTTCAAATAATGCTTGCAGATGGAGGTACCATAAATTTGTCAGGGCAGTGCCATAGTATTAAGCTCAATATGGGGGAGTATTTATTGGATAGTCCCATGATTGAAATTAAAATGGATGGTGTTGATGTTTTGTTAGAGGCCCAATGGTTACAATCATTGGGAACAATGGATCTTAATTTTCAATAACTCTCCATGAGATTTTCCTTAGAAGGAAAGGAAATTAAACTCAGAGGTATCCAAGGGAAGTCCTCTAAAGTAATAATCTCTAACAACCCGACAAAATTACTCAAAAAGGGACACCATGATGTACTTGCACAATTGTGCTCACTAGACGTTCAAACATCAAGACCTTATATTCTAGTGGATCTCCAAAACGTTATTGACAATCCTTCCAATGTATTTAAAGAGATTCTTGAGGGTCTTCCACTTGCTCGAGATCATGGCCATGCTATTCATTTGCAATGTAATGTCCCCCAACCCAATTGAGGTCCATTACATGTAGAATATTCATAAAAACTAAAATTTATGTTAACTAAATTCATGTAGGTTATCAACTACAATTATAACCAGATTAACCATTGTCCATTACCATTTATTAAATGCATTTATAGCATTCTAAAACAGACATGAAATGCATCTAATAACTCAACACAACAACATATAAATCAGTTTTATACACAAAGTTCATGCAAAAGAATTAAAACTCGTAATGCAACCAGAAAACAGATAAAACACTTAGCCTTTTACAATAGTTGTGCAACCAACTTCTTGGGACGGACATTCCACCCAACCATAGACCGGTTGTTCCAAATCTCAACAGCAAGTCACCCCCGAGCTGAGGCTAGTAATCCACAAAACAGGGTGGTCTCTCAATGTCCACTCATAGCTCAAAAATACCACAACCCGTTGATATTCTCCTACAGTTATCCCAATTTTCCACCTGCTCTCTTCCTCTCGACCTACCCAACCCAATGAATGTACCCCTTCACTAATACCAGTCCCTCAGGCATCCCAATAGTTTATCAGGGTCTCTCTGGCACAGATAACCAAGAAGATCTATGTTGGGAACTCAATGGAACTCATTGCCATGAAAACTACCAGCAACAACAACAAACACTTTTTGTTGCAGTGCAAATCACACAGAAGTTCACTTTTTAGGCATGAAAACCTGGCTCTTCAGTCTTCGACTCCAAATACGCTCCAAAATTTCTCCAGCATGCTCCAAAAATTCCCCATCCATTGTTGCTCCAACTCCCAGCACTCTTTCTTGCTCTCTACTTGTTCTCATGCCCAAAAATTGAATGTCTAAAATTGTTGTAGTTGTCCATATGAAGTTATCTCCTTTGGATTGCTTGCTTGACTCACACACTTCACCAAGTTGATTGTACTTAGCCCCCATGCTCCCAATAACTATGGGATGTGATTTCTCACACCCGCCCTCTTACATGCATTCAATGATTGGATTTGGGGACACTCAATCAGAAAATAGAGTTTAATACATAATGATAATAAAATTCAGGAATGTGGATGGAGTTAATAGACATGGGTAATTCCCCCTTGGATCCCTCTTAGACATTCTCTTAGACCCTCCCTCTCTTGTGGATTAATTCATCCCCCATCTCTGGCCATATCCCCTTAGCAGTTGGCATCACATTTTATTAATGAAAATTCAAAAATACATTTCGCATATACATCGTTTTCGTCGTAACCACACATTATATCGGCATTAAGCATTAATTAAATTGGGGATCATAGTGGGGATGTTACATAAAACCAAGAAGTGTACTACCTAACATTAGGCCTTATAGGGACCCATATGCACAAAAGAGTGAGATTGAGCATATGATTCAAGAAATTTTAGAGGTTGGCATCATTCAACCTAGCCAAAGTGTTTGATCTTCAATAGTGGTGATGATTGTACGAAAAAGGATGGTTCATGGCGTATGTGTCCCTATTATAGAAAACTCACCAAAATAACCATTAGAGATAAATTTTCTATTCCTACCATTGATGAATTATTAGATGAATTGCAAGGAGCAATTTTTTTTACGAAGTTGGATCTATATTCTAGATATCATTAAATTAGAATGAGGCAAGAAGACATTCCCAAAATAGATTTTAGAATAGATGAAGGTCATTATAAGTTTTTGGTGATGTCGTTTGGCCTTACTAATGCACCTTCAACATTTCAAGGCTCAATGACTTCTCTTTTCAAACCCTTGCTCAGAAAATTTGAGTTAGTATTTTTTGATGATATACTAATCTACAACAAATCGTGGGAAGAACATGTACAACATTGACATGGTGTTAAAACTATTGGAATAGAAACATCTATATGCAAATCCTTCCAAGTGTTCATTTTGGGTTCAAGACGTGAAATAGCTGGGTCATGGTGTATTTCATGAAGGTGTCAAAGTGGACCCTAAGAGTAGAGGAAATTTTCTCCAAAAATGGGTATCCTAAGGAAATTATAAAATATTAATCTGTGTGTGCCATATCAAAGCCATGTGACACGTTGCATTGCCATATAAACTAGGCTAATATAGAATTATGAGATGAGAGTTAAAAATAATAATCAAAAGTTTAAATTCTTGTGCAAAGACAATAAAAGAAAATAAATAGCATAGAATAAATAATTATTATTAGTATATAATATGAAAATGGAATATATAATTTATTTTTATTAGATAAGAATAGTATATAATAATATTTTATGATATATTCATAATGTAATGTGACGTATTGATACCACTAGTACGGCCATGTACCTGCGGAATAGCTATGAATACCAAACTTTCATGTACCCATTGCCCATGTACCTCTAGATTCGTCTTCTTAGGAAAATTCGAATTTTTGTTACCAATCTTTAATTAATCAAGAAACATGAAACCAATGCATGTAATTAACAAGAACATGCTAAACCATAAAATAAATTATCAATGTGTCTTGCACAACATTAACAACAAGCATGCACAATATAAATACATCTCAGATATAATAAATACATCGTGGAATACAAATTACACAAAAAACATAGAGAGAACTTATCTTTTCAAATAAACATTCACCCACTGGTTGCAGATGTCGGATGTTCCACCCAACCATAGACTCTGTTGTTCCAAATCTCAACAGTAGGTCACCCCCGAGCCAGGGCTATGAATCCACAAGGATGGGTCTTAGACAACTCTAACACACACAACCAACTATCAAACTCTCACGCTTTTCCCAACCACACAACAATCATAGTTTACCATCTCTCTTCCCCTTCATCCTTCACAACCCAAATAAATGAACCCCTTTCTCTACAATGCAATCCCTCGAGCTATTCCACTTATTTTCCAAGGTTCTAGTGCTACTAATCAGGAAATCTCAATGTTGGAAACTCCAAGGATTCTCAATTGTGGACAGTTCTCTCTCAATTGTCATTATTCGCATGCACACAGGCATGCATCCCTTTCTGGAACAATCAACAATTACTTACAACCAATAAGCAATGGCTTTTTTTCTCCCATAATTCATTTCACATGCCCAGGACCAATAGCAAGAATGAATGAGGAATGAGAAACAATGAATGACCAACAATGAAAATGAGTGATTAACCAAATGAATGGGGAACAATAAACAAGGAACCCCCAAACAACCCAAAAGAGGGGTTTATATAATTACATGTAATAAAGCACCACATGGTCTTCCCCAAGAAGCTCATGTAACCACCTATACCAACTAAATCCAAGATGAGTAAATAAAATATAATAAAATGACTTAGCCACTTTAGTCCCCCCTCTTTCGTTGAATCATAGCCCCCTACCTCTGTCCTTGTCTGTCTTGCAGCGATCAATGTATTTTATTAATATATTCAAAGTATTAAATTTCTGGTCTTTCAACTTTATAGGCACTTTGATTTTTCATGAATAAACAAAATACATTATTAATATGGGGACTCAAAACCAGAGTATTACATATAATAATATAGAATATATAATATAATCATAATATAATATGAATTAATAACTATAATATAATACTACTATGAATGAATGTGAATGTGGAAATATTAGAATAAATGTATAATATGATATAATAAAGTATTATAATAATATTAAATATATAATATAGTCATAATATAATATCAATTAATAACTATAATAAAATAGTACTATGAATGCATGCATAGGAAAAGGTCAATACTTAGTGTAACTTATTATATTGTAATACAAATGTGAATGTCGCTCATGTATTAGAGGATATTTGTAATATGAATTAACCATGAAAAGGTCAATGCATACTATCAATTAATATGAATTAATTCTTATATAAAAATTATATAATACTAAATTACTAAGTATATTACAAATTTATAACTATTAATTAAATATTATATAATATTACAAATTAATAACTATATGATATAATAATAATATATAATATAATAATAACGATACATTACAATCTGAGTGGGCCTAATGGATAATAACATGTGTTTCATCTTAAGATGTCACGGGTTCAAATCCAAAGGGGGGTAGGGTAGGGTATGTATACCTTCATAAAATTTAGCAGTCAAATTGTTGCACAAAGGGGGTCCCTTGTCCTACAAACAAGGGGGTCTCATACACCAATTTGGTGTCTGGCTTGGTCGTGACCTTAAAATTAGATTATTATTATTATTAAAATATAATGGAAGCACACATTATTATTGATATATAATAATAACGGAAATATAATAAATAAATGATAATAAATATCATACAATAAATCATAAAAGTACTAATAATATAAAATATTTTATATTGAGTATTTCAAAGATATTGAACATATACTGAGATGGTATCACCAAGATCTTAACTAAGTTGAGGTGTGCATATGCGTAAATATTGTCAAATACAAACATAACACAATAATCCTTAACTTTTATATGTCCAACTCAACTATTATGGTTGAATCAGTTCTTTGAAATTTTATTGGTTATTAATCTTCCAAGTCAACAAGCACAGTTTTTCTTAAGGCCCATTTTTGGAGCAAATTTCCTCTAATGAAAAATTAAAGCTATGATGAAATCACTAATTTCAAAAACCTTGAAGAATCTTAGAGGATTCTCGGGATTGACAGGATATGACCAAAAGTTTGACAATAATTATGGTCAAATAGCAGCACCTATAACGGTGTTATTAGAAAATGAGGCATTTCCTTGACTCAAGAAGCAACCAAAGATTTTGAAAATCTTAAGGAGGTTATGTGTACAACTCCTATCTTCACACTTGACTTCACAAAAACCTTTATTATGGAATGTGATGCCTCGAGACATGGCATTGGTGCAATTTCAATGCAAGGAAGGCCCCTTGCCTTTGAAAGTAGTCATCTTAAAGGAAAGACCTTACTCAAACCAATATATGAAAAGGAAATGTTGGCCATATTACATGCAATTAAGAAATGGAGTCCTTACCTAATAGGAAGACAACTCAAGGTAAAAACAGATCATGATAGTTTGAAGTACTTCTTAGAAAAATGATTATCTTCGGATGAGCAACAAGAATGGGTTACAAGTATGCTAATTTATGACTTTGAAATTATCTACAAAAAAGGAAAAGAAAATATGGTGGCATATGCACTTTCAAGGAAAAAAGAAGACATAGAGGGTTTATTGTGTGTTATTTCCATTCCACACTCTGATTGAGTGGAAGAATGATAAAATGGAAGCAAGATCAAAAGGTATGCAAGATCATTCAACAACTATAAGAGGACCCAAGTGCATTAGACAAATTCGTATGGAAGAATGATTTACCATGGTATCAAAGATCATTTAATAATATTTATGTAAGAATTCTCGACTCAAACAGAAATTCCTTTTGGAATTGCACACTTCTCCTATAGAAGGACATTCAAGGTTCTTAAAAACTTACAACATTATCAAGGACATTTTCTCGGAAGGTATTAAACTAATTTTCAAAATTTTATGGTTGAATGTGTGGTTTTCCAGTAGAATAAGGGAGAGACAATCAAGACCCTAGGTCTCCTATAACCATTAGTTATACCAAGTCAATGTTGGAGAGAGATTTTGATGGATTTTATTATAGGTATACCCAATTCTAAAGGAAATAATATCGTCATGTAGTAGTGGATCGACTCAGAAATTATTCCCATTTTTGCACCCGTTTTCATCCTTTTAAAGTAGGTACAATAGGCACAACATTCATAGAAACAGTTCAAAAGCTACATGGAATCCCTAAGATCATTGTAAGTGACAGAGATCCAATTTTCACTGGAAATTTTTGGATTGTATTATTTTATTGTTTGGATATTTAATTGGCTTATGACTCCTCTTATCATCGTCAATCTCATGGGAAAACTGAGATTGTTAATAAATGTCTAGAAGGGTATCTTCGTTTCTTTGCATCTGATAAACAAACACAATGGTTCAAGTGGTTTTCCTTGGTAGAATGGTGGTACAACACATCCTTCCATACTTCATAACAAATGTCCCCATTTATGGAACTTTATGGATATCATCCTCCATCCATCACATCACCCTTGAAAGGGAAAGTGAAGGTTCAAGTAGTGGAGGACCATATAAAGAACCAACAAGAGGTTCTCAAACTATTGAAGGAAAACTTGGTTACAGTAAAAAATATGAAGAAACAACAGGCATATCAACATCACAATGAAAGAGAATTTAAAGTCGGAGATTGGGTATTTATGAGGCTACAACCATACAAAAAAATGTCCCTCAAGAAAAAAGAGAAGGACAATAAATTAACACTCAAGTATTATGGTCTTTATAAGGTGTTGCAGAGGATTGGAAATCTGGCTTAAAAATTGGAGTTACATGCATCTTCACATGTACATCCAGTCTTCCATGTTTCTTTCTTAAAGAAGGTAATCGATGACAAGATCCTAGTTCAAACTATTTTACTAGATAACAATGAAGAATGGAAAATCATACTAGAACTAGAAACAATATTTGAAACAAGGGATAAGCAATTGTAAAATAGATCAATTACTAAGTACCTCATCAAGTGGAAGAACCCACCAACAGAAGAAGTGGCATGGAAAGATGAGTTATTCTTGTAGAAACATCGACAACTAATCAATTATTTAGGGAAACATTTGTTTGAAGGGAAGGGACATGTTAAGCCCCTAGACAAAGCCCCATGCTAAGTGATATCCTTACAGCTCCAATACTCATAGAACATAGTGTTTTCACTTTACTTTGTTGGCGAATTTCTCTTCTTCGGCCTTGGACCAGTCTCTATATCCAATCTCCCACACTACAACAATATTTGCAGAGAATTCAATGTAAATTCCCAGGTTCAATTGGGTGATAAATATTGTTTCTCTCACATGAACAAACCCCGGGTCCATGGGATTATTCCCTTTACAAATCTCACAAGGATAAACTTTGATTAGATTTCCAGAGAGAAATATTTAGCAGTCGTTGAACTCATTTCAATGGATGGTCTGATTGCATCCACATGGTCGGGGTCTTGTATCAGAGTGAAAGAAACTTAGAAACTCTTATGGCTACTTCGATTAAGTCTTAATCATGACCATATTTTAATTGTCCAATGGACGGTTGGATGAGAATTTTGGAATATTAGCGAGGCCCCTCTACAAATCGTTGATCAGTTCCTGGATGGACAATAGAGACCTCCCCTCATACTTCTTCAACTTTTAACTCCAATTGTTGATTGTCACTAGAAGGACAATCTAGATATTGTTCAAACTATTGTATTCGGAGTTAAATAGAAAGTGCATCTCTGAACACTCTGAATTTGTGTTTTGATGGATAGTGTAGATACCCTTTGTAAACCTTTGATGGACAACCACAATCTTTCCCAAATATTCTTTGATAAACACTCTTAATATATCGTAGGAGAAAATCATCATTCAATATTCACCATTGATCACCTCTCAACAGATAGAGAGATTTGTTGTATGTCTATAAAGGAAATGAAATATTCTCCGATGCCTTTTCATCGACATGTGGGAACAACCTCCAAAATGAATTCTTCGATGGATGGTGTGGATTAATTTTAGATCTATTGAATGTCCAGATCTCACTCTGAGGGTCTTAGCTTTGGATTCGAGATATAAGGCTCCAATATGAAGCTCTGAAACACACTCCAGCTTTATTTCAGGGACTAATAGATGGTTAATATAATTTGTTGATCTGGTGAGGCTCTCCTCCTAGATTTAAACTTGACCATCGGTTTATTAACCTATGCAATTCACGGGTTTCACATAGCTGAATTCTAATCCCGCATTCAATCCCCGAAATTATGATCACCTACACTCAATACTCTTAATGGATATACATAATTTGACAATCACACACAGAAGCATATATTCATGAACACAATATTTATTTAAATGATTGAATGAACAAAATTAATACAAATTCATGCTTTGTTCCTTTGTGGTCTCTCAGACCTCTGCAAACACACACAATATCTCCACTATTCACACTTTCCAACCTCTCCTAATACAAAAATAATCAATAAAAACTTAGATCTCTAGAGTAGCTCACAACAAAATCTCGATCTATCCAAAACCAATTCCAAATATAGAATTATGTTCCTAAATATCATCGATAAAATCAATAATAATCTAAACTATCAAATAGAAGATATATGCTAATATATCTTCTAGAAATATCTAGCTATTACAAAGTAAAATAAAATATTAGGGAATCAACTCCCTTGGTAAAGGTATTGTGACTACTTGTGTCAATCTCGAAATTTACTTGGCAGATGCTCTTGCATCAGACTCCTAGGGAAGAAAAGAATTGTTCATGATATCTTCAACATTTATGCCATACTTGGAAATTTTTGTTGTTGTCATCCAAGTAGAATCTTCCTCTAACCGATTTTTCCACTTAATCAAATATTAGAAGTAGTCTTTACCTCTAGTATTTCTTTCCACTTTCTTATCCAACACTACTTCAATCTCTCTCTGAATTGCCTTAGGTAATTTTTATTTCCATCCAATGGTCTGATCTTCGTCACTTACAGGTTCATATGTAGAAACACCTTATGTTTCCTTGAAGGGATACAAATCTACCACATTGATGATTAGAGAAATTCCAATATTAGTTGGAAGTTCAATCTCTTAAGCATTAGCAGAAAATTTCCTCAATATTCTGCAAGGTCCAATATTTTTCATCTTTAATTTGTTGTAAGTCCCCACTGGAAATATCTCTTTCCTCAAGTATTCCATGACCAAATCACCAACCTAAAAATCTTCTTGTCTTTTTGTCATGTCTGCCCTCTCTTTATATTTACCACTTCTCTCCTACAACCTTTGCTTGACACTTTTTTCCAGCTCCTACATGCTTATTGCAAAATCCTCACCATCAACACTTCTTAATTATTGTTTTCCCAAATTCCTTAGCTCATATACTCCTCTTGGATGCATTCCATACATAATATGGAATGGACTCATTCATGTGCTTCTATTTGGTGAGTCATTATATGTAAATTCAACTTGAGCAAGCATTTGGTCCCATTGTTTAGGATTTTCATGCACAATACTCCTCAAAATATTCCCCAAACTTATATTCACTACCTTTGTTTTCCCATCAGTATGTGGGTGATAGGATGAGATAAAATTGAGATTAGTACTCAGTTTCTTCCACAAGGTTCTCACAAAATGACCTATAAATTTTGTATCACAATCTGAAACAATGCTTATGGGTAAACCATGCAGTCTCACTATTTCTGGAAAAAAAATAGATTGGCAATATTAGTTGCATCATTAGTCTTCCTACAAGCAATAAAATAATCCATTTCTGAAAATCTATCTACTACAACATAGATAGAGTCATTCTCTCTTTGTGTATTTGGTAATCCTAATACAAAATCCAAGTTGATTGAATCCCATGGTCTGTTGGAATAGGTAGTGTCTAATACTGTCATGTTTTCTGACTCCTCCCCTTAGCATGCTGACAAATTATGCACTTTTCCACAAATTTCTTCACCTGATTTTGCATGTCTGGCCAATAATAGAAAGCATTTACTTGTGAAAAAATCTTGTCTTGAACAAAATTCCCTAACAGTACTATGTTGTGGTTTTATTTAATCAGATTCTCCCTCATTGAACACTTAGGTATGCACAGTTTCTTGAAAAACAACCCTTCATGTAACAGATAGTCCAACCACTAGCTTATGTTGCTGGAAACTAGGTTTTCACAAGCTACATAAGCATCCTTGAAATTTGCATCATCCTTATACATTTTTTTTAAACCATCGAAACCTAAAGCTATGACTTGAAGTTCTTGCAAAAGAAAACTAATTTGACTTAATGTATCAACAACTTTATTAGTCTTACCAGTTGTGTGTTTAATCACAAAGGTAAAATTAAGAATTAATTCAACTCATTTGGCATGTCATTGGTTCAACTTTGGTTGACTACTTATAAACTGTAATGCATGATTGTCAATGTACAGGATAGACTCCTTGGGCATGAGATAATGTCTCCACTTCTTAAGTGCTTTGAGAATTGCATAAAATTCATTGTCATAAGAGGAATATTTTTGTTTTGCTTCATTTAATTTCTCACTAGATTATGCAATTGGTCTTTCCTCCTGACTCAATACAGCTTCGATTGCATTCCTGCTAGCATCGGTATCAACTTGAAATAATTTATCAAAGTTTAGAAATGTAATGTTCCCAAGCCAAATTTTTTGCTCAGAACACTAAATGTTTACTATTTGCTATGTTTGATTATGTATTTGTAAGTTTACTCATGAAGATGTGCATTATGGGTTTACTTAATGTTGTTGGAGCATTGGAATAATAGATCTGAAGCATATAATCATAAACAAGACAAGATACACAAAGAACACCAGTAAAGAACCAATAATGTCAAATCTGACCTTTATTTAGATAGTAGAGAGATCCCTTACACAAGAGATCTGTAGATCTGGAAGAAAACCCCAATAATCTCAAAATGGGCTACCAGCCGACACAATAATAAGAAATAAAAATATAAGAGCCTCCCAAAGGTTGTCTGAGAAGAGATCCAAGCCTCCAAAGGCTATCAACATGCAAGATAAGATTAAAGATAATAGAACCCCATCAATGCACTACAAAACCCCTCCAACTGGCTGAGTTGCGCCCTGCTCTGGCTGTTGATGAACCCTCAAGTTTCGGCCCTCCTCTTTCTAAGCTCCAAAACCCTCCAAACTCTCCCGAAATGTAGATCGGGCTAGTAGAATCCATTGGGCCAAGTTTCAAGCTGAACTGAGAAGTCCTTCTCCTCCAACTAAGCAAACCCTCTATTGGTTTGCGCCCTCCTAGTTTGAATGAATCAAGGAGATTCCTTTCTCCCTTCTAGGAGCCTCCAAATGCCACTGAAATATCATGGATTGTATATTGGGCCAATGCTAACAAGATGATGAAATCTCAAGACAATCTATGAAGATCTGGGCCAATAAACAATGATAACCTATTTTTTCAATGTGCTCACTGTAATGTCCCCCACCTCTTGATGAAGAGGTCTGGAGAGACTCAGTAGTCTAGTTATCCCCACTAGAATATAGTCTCAGGCATATTAGGGACAAAGTCAACCAGAAGACACTTCCTAGACATAACATTCTATTATTAAGTTGACTTTGTGTGAAAAAGGATAACTCAATGATCCGGATTTATGTAGGAACACAATGAAATACAGAAATACACATAAACGCAGAGATGCAGCGGAAATAAAACTTCATTTCATTAACAAACAACTTCCTAAAAACCAGTCTAAGCCACAGGAAAAGAAGGGTCACAGGAAGACAAAGTAGGACACCGAAAAATGGTGTGATTTCCACAAAATCCTTTGGAAAAACACCAATGAATGTCACTCAAAATATTCATTGGTGGCCGAGATCAAATACAAGGAGTCGAACCTTAATTTTGAATATGATTCTGAAAATACTAGTAAAAGACAGATCATCAACGGAGACCCCACTGTTATTGTCATGACCACAGCAATTCAACTAGAAGAACCAGTAGATCCATAAGAGGGGGAACTGTTATCGCAAAAATCGGTAGGTGTGGACACTAACAGATCTCCCTAGATCCACCTGGATCTAGAAAAAAACAGGACAGGACACAACTTTTTTCCTAAGTTGTGATCATTGAATCTACTGATGAGAAGAAACAAGTGACATACCTTTGTATCGCTTCCTAGGTCTTTGTTGTTCCCTCTTCGCTCTGGTGCTCTTGTGAGGTCAAGACCAAGACAACACAAACCAACCAAAGTGAAGACGATAAAGTATATTCAATGTCAACCTATGCATATGATCAAGGAGTTACGCAATAAAGTAAAAGTGACTTTATGGGAAAGGGATATGTCACTGTATCATATTAAATGAAAGTAGAGGATACAACCTGATCGCCTTGATGTTTCAAGATCCCTTTAAGTGAACCTTGTTTCCAACACACACACTTGCTCTATACCTGCATGAAGAAGATCCAAAACCTTTTGATAAACCAAATAGAGCCTTCAAGCTTCTGTCCAAGCAGAGTTCTTCACACAATTCTTTCACCAATTCTTCATTCGATCTTGCTTAAACTTTTCCATGAGAAACCTTTCAATATATAGGAGAAGGAGAGATGGTTACATGGATGAGGATGATCCCATCAAATCTGTGAAGTCAGTAGAATGATAACCATGTGAATGCCAACTCATTTTCTAGAATATTCCCTTCTAGAACCCTCGAGACCTCTTCTCCTTTCCAAGCTTAAAAATAGGTTCGCACCCTATATATGGAGTAGACTGCGAGAATTTTTCACCCTAAGTGTGGGTGGTCTGCAAGAATGAAGGATTCTCACACCCTAGACCATAGGCAGCCTGCAAACTCATCTTAAAAATATGTTTTTGGAAGAAGACAGGAGCCAGTTTTCTTAAGCAAAAAGTCCTTGTTGGGAGCATGAATATATCATTGTTGAGACACCACCAGAGTGACCAAAATCACGTGTAACAGAATTCCCCCCAAAGTATGAGGCTTGAACTTGTGACAGCCGAAATACTTTGTAAACTGTGTGTGTGTGTCAGAGACCAAGAGCACACCTAATCGAAAACCTGCAAACAACCAAGCATCTGCAGAATATAATACCAATTATGAGGTAGGCATTCCCATACTCAGATCACAAATGAATGAAATCATAAATGTAGGTCATGGCCACCAATTATACACCGTGGATCCATGTCGTCGAAATGCTACATAACCACCAGGAATACATTATGGATCTATGCGAAAAGACTTGAATTCAAACGACATAGCCACATGACATACAAAGTGGATCTATGTGCCGACACAAATTATACATACTCCATCATAGCCTGGATCAAAAAGATGAGACCCAGGGTCTTCAATCCCGTCACCGAAAAGTACGAATCTAGCCATGCGATTACATGTGTTGAAGTTGAACATCGCATAAACCACTTGATTGTTGGTCATTGATGAAAATCGTTAACAAGAGTGAGGGAAATCACCATTGATGTCGATGACTCCCAAGGTACCAAAGCACAATCCGAACGAATGGGAATACATGAGTTGAAGTCGATCATTCGATGGAATTTCTCAATCGGGGATCAATGATGCGAACCCCTGTCGAAAGAGAAGAAACCTACCATTAAGGCATGCAGGTTCTAAGGTACTAAATGATTTCTAAGTCTCGTTTCTGGATAATGAGTTGAAGTCGACGGAACAAGACTTGTCACAGGAGGGCCTTGATGTATCCCCCATCAATGACATGAAATAAGTAATATATTTTGAGGGTGAAATAGAGTATGAATATAGGTTGAAATCGACACAGGGAAGGCCGACATAGTGAGAATGGACAACTGCAAATGGCCGACTCAATAGAGGGCTTGGATGAACTTCTCTTGAACATATGAATGACATGACCAAGGACTTGGAAGCACTGACTCAAAGATGATCCAAGATATGACCTTGTAGCAAGTCAAATGAGAGACAAATGGATTTCCCAAACTGGCTTCAAATGATGAATAGGGGGTGTCATGTTCAAGAGCGACACTTACTGCCATTAATATGAATACAAAAACACATCCCTTTTCCAAAATTTCCCCCACCATTTCTGGCAAGTACCTCTTTATTTTTACGCAAGCTTGAGGAGGATAACATATGCTTGTTGATGTAAGCTCATCCTTCGGACGAGTCCCTTGGAGTATATTTAACAAACCCTATGAAGGAGTGGTTCGGTCCCATTGTGGGTCTTTCGATGTTTGTTTAACAAGTCCAAAGATAGAAAACTCGGGGGGTTTTCATGTTTTGAGAGTCTGAAAAACACTTAAAGAGAACTCACTCAGTTCCTTTTTCGTAAAATAGTTTGACAGGACCGAAAAAATGATAAACTATCACCCATCGAATGTTTCATTCAGATACTTTTACGAGTGTGAACAGAACAAGGTCGCTCGGCCATATTTTCGTTTTTATGGAGTGCGAAAAGAGCTTAAAGTTTACTCCTTTGCGTTCATCGTTTTCGTGTGACCATGACGAGTACGAAAAGACGAGAAAATTATACTCGGTTACATTCTCATGTATTTTCGAGCGTGAGAACGAACAAAGACTGAGCTCGAGTTTTTTCTAAAAACCCTAAAAAGCAATCGTACATGCGACAAAAAGAAAAAAAGAAAAAAAAAAAACATCTGTATTCCTTCGTGTGGACTTCAAAGTTGCTATATCTGCAAAAAGTCACACTCATAGGACTATTAGGCATTAGGTTTTATAGACAAAACAATATAAAAACCAACAAAAATGGTAAAAAGTGAATAAATATCGGTAAAAAAGGCTTTTACCATTTTCATTGTGATTTTGCCAAGAACATTGCCCAATATACCTCATTTTCCCCCGAATTTCGTTGCTCGATCGCAGGAGGCACAAGCGATCATTTGGTGAAACGTCTTCGCCAACGAGGTAAGCTCTTGATCTTCTACCTTTTCCATGGTTTATGTTTAGTTTTCATTGGCAATTTTCAGAGTTTTAGGTTCATTTTAGGGCCATAACTTGCACCCGAGCATTCTCGCAGGCTGGCCATGCAGGACCTGCGAGAGTCTAGGATTCTCTTAGGCGGCCTTAAGGGCACCTGCAAGAATCTCGCACTGTGCTAAAGGGGCACCTGCGGGGGCCGAAAAGTGAAATTTAAATTTGATTTTTGCTCAATAAAAAAGTGCCAAGTTTTGAAAAAAGTTGTTGACCCTTTTCTTATGGTTCTTGTGCAGGTATTTGACCATCACGATGTTGGAGTGGCGAGAAAGAGAACATGAGGAGGAGGATGCAATTGTTGGGAATGACCTGAGTACTTTCGCTTCCCTCTAAGACTGTGGGCTCTTGAAATTCTTCAGAATTTCGGGCATGAGGGCCCAACTCAGATTGTTGGAATACCTAGTTCATATGTGGGACGTGGACCAACAGTTGTTTCACATGGGAGTCCACACGTTGACCTTAGATATCGAGGATATCTACTTTCTAACAGGGTTATCATGGCGTGGGTACCACGCTAGCTTGACAGGTGGTCGAGGCGGTGGACTCCCTATGAGTGAGTATTGTCACCAGTACTGTGTTCCTAAGGCAGAACGAAGCAAGGGCAAGGTCACTATTTGGGGGGTCCAAGACTTGATTCTGCAAACCATTTTTTTCACTATAGCACGCATGGCTAGGAGCGCAACTCCACACATGGCTCTCCAGAGCTAATTCCAATATGCCATAGAGTGCATAGAGCCCCGGGTCTTCAACTGGTCGGATGCAGTTCTTTGCAGTATGAAGAGGCAATTGACGAAGTGCAGAAGGGGCAATTTGAAGTAGTTTGGGTACGGATCACTTTTGGTGTCCTTCTTCCTTGAGAGGGTTCCACTGCTGCGATTACAGGTTGACTGGGGTTTACCGGCCCCACAGGATCTGAGGATGCTGAGGTGGTGCACCCTCATGGCTCGTCACGTAGTTGGGCCTATAATGAAGTACAATGATTCATTTTTCGACTGGTTAAGGCCCCAGATGCTAATGATTGACGACTACACATATGTTGGCTTGGATTTCTGAGGGGATCTGGATTTGGCCCTGCCTGAGGATGCTCAGTGGGGTGACCTAGGTAAGAAGTAGACATTTTGTTCTTTTTAATTGTTTTTGTAAGTTTTATCATATAAATTGTTTTTGTGTTTGTCCAAGAACTAATCAAAAAATCTCTTTTTGATGACACGTATGTGGGGCCATATCGACCTCCAGGAACACCTCCTATTCAACGGCAAGGAGAGGCAGCTCCAGTGGTGCGATGGGATGTCGAAGACTACGAGGCAGTGGAGCAGAACTTGAAGGGGTTGACCGCTGACATCCCAGATATGGCTATTGGGGAGATCCCTAGACATTATCAGTGCCATATTGTGGGTGTGTCGGAGTCTATTAGTCAAATTATTCGTAGGGTGGCCCGGGAAGTTGTGTGTTATCATGAGCATCACCCATGACGTTATTTTGTAGAATCTATGAGCTTCACATTTTGAGATTTCGGTCCGTGGACAGAAACTTTTTGTAAAAACTTTTGATCGTTATATACATATATACGACTTCGTTGATCGTGTGATACATGTGATGTGATTGGTTTATAAACGGATCAAATGTCTATCTAATACATAGTTAGCTAATGCATCCGTCAATGTATTTAGACATCTAGGAATGTGTTGATACTCAATATAATCAAAATAACGTTTCAAGAGGCAAATTCGTAAATATACCCGTAATAAAGTAGGACTTCGAATAGCATAGACATTACTTAGTTGTAGTACTACTAGCTGCGAATCGAGTCTTACAACCAGGTGGTGGATACCGAGCGAAATAGCATCGATCAAAAATTCAATGATGGTGCTATATTATGCAATATTGTTGGTTGCACAGCCGAGACACACACCTCGTAGAGTGATAAGTTCGTTTGTAGGGGCGTAAATTGCCCAAGCAGTAGAAGAAAGGTTCTGAGTACTATGGCTAGTGCCATCAGCGAAGCCAATGTGGGGTAGTGAAGACTCCGACATCTGGAAACCAAGCACAATATAATATAAGCGGTTGAGGGCAAAGACCAAATAACGAAAAAACGCATACTATAGTAACACACAAAAAGTATGGTACAATAAAATACAAGCACTCATGCACAGGTGATCTTAGGCATAGTACCTCTTTAAGTATAACCCATTTATGGGTGCACTCAAAGGGATACCATCGTAGTCCACTAACTCGTAAGCTCCTTTCTCCAAAACTCATCTAACGATATAAGGACCTCGCCACATAGCTTTGAATTTTCCTTCTCCTAGCATATCCCGATCTTGTTCGTAAAGGAGAACCAGATCACCTTCGGAGAAAACGCGAGGTTTGATATGTTTGTCGTATTGGGCTTTGACGCATTTCTTCTGGGCTTCTATGACTAGGGTGGCATCGTGACGAGTTTCGTCTAATCGCATGAGATACAACAAACGTTATTCTTCGGTAGAAGTGTTTGGGAGGAGTTCAACGGCTAGTTTTAGAGAGGGTATCTCACATTCAATTGGCAAGATGGCTTCTAGACCATAGACTAACTGGAATGGTGTAAACCCGGTAGCAAACTTAACAGATTTCCGGTAAGCCCACAATGTTGAAAACAGCATCGTGTGCCAACTCGTTTTATGAATCCATATCATTCGTCGAAGCATGGTAATGAGGACTTTGTTAATTGCTTCGACTTGGTCGTTGGCTTGTGGGTAATAGGGTGTTGAGTTTTCATGGTGAAGACCCAACTTTTCAATGAGTTCGGACATCATGAAGTTTCTAAAGTGGCTACCGTGATCAATGATTATATCTTGAGGAACGCCAAAATGAGCTATGATGTGATTGAATATGAATAATGTTGTGGTCTTTCCGGTGTTGTCAAATGTCGGCATCGCCTCATCCCATTTCGTAAAATAATCTACGGCTACAATAATGTATCCATGCCCCCCGGCCAAGTGTTATAACCCTAAATTGCACCACACATGCTTACCTGGCATCAGGGCAACTCATATCCCTTCTTTACCAAAGCACTATTAAACAACTCCTTGAAAATCCTCTTTTATAAAGTCCCACATGCCCTACTCCATTACTGCACGCGTGTACACGTTTGTTGACCCAAAACAGCGCGTGGACCGACAAAAGAACGAAAAAAAGAAAGTTGTCGACGGAACACAAAATCTATGGGTGAGTTAACTGAAAGTCTCGTCCATGCATGGCCAAGAGTTCGTCCAAATACCTAGCTCCTTCTAGCTTATAAAAGAAGGGGTAGGGGTCCCATTTGGAAGGAGGAAAAATATAGCAAAGAAACTCTACCCATTTACGTATTCCCATTGTCCCAACCCTTTAGCCTTTCCTTGTGTCGAAGGAGATTCAAAGCAAAGAAGTTGGAGGACAGTAGAAGAGGAGCTCAGGATCAAGTTTTAGGAGTGGTGGCTGGTCTCGACTTTTGTAAGTTGACTCATTCAAAGTAATAAATAAAATTCTTTTCTTGTCCCAATTCATGAATTTCTATAGTTAGATTAGTATATGTTTGGATTTCTAACCCGTTAGTATATAAGTAGGATGAATGCGTAGTTGTTGCTTGTCTTGGATGAAGGTCAGCTTTGGAAGGAGTATTGCGAACAATTAATCAAGTACAATGGAGGATCGACATCAAACGTCGGGAACGAGGTAGTTTGATCTTTCCATGCATTTACTAAGAAAAGGGTATTTAAATCTAGGGATGAAGGTAGAAAGTAGTTTCTCTTCGATCATATCTGCATGCAAAGTCTGAACTCTATTTGCTAGTCCGTAGGGAGATTTCCCTCACAACACCGAGTGAGGGTGACATGTCATGAAATCGATACCCCATTTCGCAAAAGGACCAACGGATACCACAGGGTGAAGAGGAGCAGGGTGTGACCATATTTTATTGTTGTAGGTCTGGCAAGCGTGCCATTTTTGGACGACAATTATACAATCATTAAATAAAGAAGGCCAAAAATACCCTGCTCGCAAGATATTGTGGGTAGTAGCATACCCAGACATATGACCACCACAGGCTCCAGAATGGCAGTCATTTAGGGCTTTCTCGGCTTCGTCAAATGTGAGGCAGCGTCGAAAAATGGAGTCAATCGCACGATGATAAAGAGTATCACCGAGGATAATATACTAACAGACTTGGTAGCATATTCGACGGTGGTCAGTACTAGACAAATTGGGCCGAAAATTCTGGGTTTGGAGATATATGATGATATCTCCGTACCAAAGATCATCGGAACTAATTAGGAAAAGATATTCATCAGGTAATGAATCGGCTGCTACATTTTTTGTCTCAGAGTAGGGAAAGTCGCATATCAACTCGGAAAACACTAAGGATTTCTTGGACTTAGCGTGTTCGAATTCTAAGTCAAACTCCTGGAGTATCATGATCCATTTGGAGTATTTCCCCCCTAGCAGTTGACGTGTAAGAATGTGTTGCATAGGGTTGTAGTTAAAAATTATTGTAGTCTTGCAAGAGAGGATATAGTGCAGAAAACGTTGAACTGCTTGGACGGATTCCAAGGCCATCTTTTCAACATGTAAATACTTGGTTTCGGTAGGTGTAAGACTTCAACTCAAGTAATAGATGACATGTTCTTCATGGGAATCATCCTCCTGGATGAGAACCATAGCGATAGTGTAGTCCGAGGCTGCGAGGTAGAGGAAATAATCGCAATTGTAATCAGGTGGGAAGAGAAGTGGGGTACGTGTCAAAGACAGTTTCAAATCTTCAAAATATTTGTTGGCAGTGGTATCCCATACAAACTCAGACCCTTTCTTGAGTAGTCACGTAAATCCAAGAGTTAGCTCGGCAGAGTTTGGGATGAAACGACGAAGAAAGTTTGGATCCAAGTGAGGAAGGAGGAGGGAGATTGAGAATCGCCTTGACCTTTAAAGGATCTACCCAGATCCCTTGATGTGAAACAATGAATCCTAGAAGTCGGTCGGATTCTACGCAGAAAATTTATTTGTGAGGATTCAAGCGTATATGGTAAAACCGACATCGAAGGAAAATGTCTTGGAGGTGTATTGGATGATCGACACGGCACATGGAATGAGCGGGTAAGTCGTCTAGATATGGTTGCATGATGTTCTTGATATCATGGGAGGCGTAAGACATAGCGCGCTGAAAAGTTGCGCCAGCATTTTTTAAACCGAAAGGAAGTTTCTGATAGGAAAAAGTTCCCCAAGGACAAATAAAAGCGGTTTTGTGTTGGTCCACGGGAACAATATTGATTTGATTATATCCGGAGAAACCATCCATCAGAGAGAAGATTTCGTTGTCGGCACAATCGTCGACGATCTGGTCGACGAAGGGGGTAGGAAAGTTGTCTTTAGGACATGCTTTGTTAATATCCCTATAATCAACGCACATGCGGATTGTGCCTTGTTTATTGTCGATCGGGACAAGATTGGAAACCCAGTCAGTGAGAGACATGGGGTAAATAAAGCCATCTTTGAGAAGTTTCTCGACTTCAAGCTTGATAGCGGTCGTTTTACGTGGGTGGAATGAACGAAGTCATTGCTGGATGGGTTTAGCGTCTGGGTATGTCTTAATCTCATGTATCACAATGTCGGGGTCAATACCCGACATTTCCTCATAGCTCCAGGCGAAGACATCACGAAATTATTTGAAAAGCGACTTGTAGGTGAAAATTTCGTCAGGGGAACACGAAGATCCGATATTCACATTTTCGACAATTCCAAGTTTTATGGATATGTCAAGGGGGATGGTGGGAGAGATATTACTTAAGTTCCCTTCAGAAAACACATCGTGTGTAGATTCGGGAAGGCTAGAAATGACGAAAACCGTCGACAGGGTCGAGATCCGTTGGCAGCTCTTGATGGTGTGTTTTTCCAGGAAGAGGATGGAACGATGATGTCCATTGTCCCAGAGGGTGTCTTCCATAACAAACATAATCATCTCGTCCATGCGAAAAATGACACAGAAAGGATCTGGAGATAAATCACCAAGAGAGGGGGTAGAAGGGGTTATCGATTGAATGGTTTGATAGGCAAATTCAACCGGACTCAAAGGCATTTCGTCGTCATAATGGAGATGATCATCGGGGTTGGGTACCATCCATGGGTCGTGAGACGTAGGGGTTCCATGAATAGAGGTGGAGATCATGTTGATCGAAGTGAAATATGGATGTGGAACATTGGGTGGTGGGATGGGGAAGGTACCCATTAACGAGGAGTCTTTAAGAAGACCCACACCGATGTTCTCATATATGGGGGGGGTTTGGCAATGACCGGTATGTTTCCGGTACGTGCATCGGAGTTAAAGAAGGCTAATTGGTCGACGGTAATTACCTTTCCTTGATGTGGGAAATGAACGACATGGAAAAGAGTCGACTCAACTGTGTGCATGGAATCAATCCAGCTACGGCCAAGTAGAAGTTTGTAATTGAGAGGAGCGTCAAAGACCTCCACTTCAATTTGGACCGTTTTGCCTTCTAATGTAATCGGAAATGAAGGGAGGAAATCGTACGGCTTAAAACCAGAGACATTAAATGCTTTGAGCATGTTGTGGGATTCAGTCAAAGGAGGAGAGCCAATGGCTTTCCAGTAGGTAATAAACATGACACACATCGAGGCACCCTCGTCGATAACTGTTCTACAAATGTTTTTGTCGGAGACAATAACTTGTATTTGGAATGCGAGTTGAGGGGGTAACCTTGGAATGTGATCTTCCAAGTCAAAAATTATTAAATTCCTATCCATAGGGTCGATTCCACCAATAGATTTCAACAGTGCCTTCCGTTGTATAGGACAACTTTGGAGGACTTCGAGGGCTGACATCGTGGACAGTGCTTGGGACATATCTTCGACAATACTGTAGTTCTGGGAAACACGTGCATGGGGATTGAAAGCCGATTTTTGAACAACACCCTTTGGAGGAGGGCGAAGAACTGTATCGAGGCTCGGTCGTTCAAGATGAAGACGACCATTGGTAGGTGGAGTCGTGGGATATGGTTGGACCAATGAAGGAGGTATCGCATCAACCTTCTCTTTGGAGGAAGAATGATCTTTGGCTCGAGTGGTAAGTGTGATGTCATTTTTCTTTGAATCTCCTGTACACATTAAGACATAGGATGTATTGGAGGGGGTAGGTTGGTCATGTTGTTAAGAAGGGAAGGGTTGTGACAATACGGAAAGAGTGGGTGGTTTCGTGGTCCCTTGAAGGAACTTAGTAACCTCGCCTCGTCGTGGACAATCCTTAGTGTAGTGATCATCACCACAGATAAGACAAGGGTATCGAGGTTTGCGCTTATCCCTATCGTCAACAAGTGGTGTCTTGGTTCTCTCTGCTTGCAAATTATTTTTGTCCTCCTTATTCTTACCCTTTCCCTTTCTGGATTTGTTTTTACCGGCGGGGGTAGATTGAACAACGTTTACCTCAAAATTATTGTCGGTGGGAGGGGTAGGAGACGGAGCATTTTGAACATTAAAATAAATGGGTTTGGGGTTGTTGCTAGAGGTTTGGACAGAATGAGGTTGGGCATGGAAAGGTCCAATCACACTGTCGGCTGCATGAGAAGCAGCAGGAGTAGTTGAAGTGGCAGAAGTAGAAGGATGAGGCGCATCAGGGAGTAAGTTGTAAAGAGTACTCGTTTGTGAGTAAACGAGGTCAAGGTATTGAGCACGACTAATGGCATGTTATTTTGTGAAAACTCCACCCATGGCAATGTCCCGACCGATGTCGTTCATGAAAGATTTCGTGAACCACTCTGCCAGCAACTAATCGAGAAGTTCGAGTTTGATGAGACGTCGTCTTCGTCGCCACTCATGAATGTGATCGGAGATATGAGTGGCTTTGGTTTGTTTGAAAGAACTCAAAATCTCGATCCCCATTTCATAGAGGATCGGTAACTGGTAGTGGGTGAGGAAAGCCATAGCGAGGGTGTTGAAGTCGGCGAAGAAACCTCGTGGTAATTCTATATAGCACTTTGCGGCGAAACCCATGAGGGTTCAATGAAAAAGGTGTAAACGAATAGAGTCATCCATCAAGGAGTTGGATGAGCACCAAAGGTAAAAATTCATTACATGATTGTTCGGGTCCTCTCCCGGTTTGCCATCGAATTTAGGCATGTCAGATGGTATTTTGGCCGGTATGGCGGGCCATTGAGGAGAGTGATGGATCGGATCATTTAAAATCCTCGACAGATCTGGGAGGTCCAGGGTGGCTAACAAAGGTAACTGTCTATTCACATGCGAGTACTGGTGACTTTGGGGAGGAAGTCTCGTCGACAAACCAATGGGACCATAAGCAGTCTGCATATAATGTGAGGATCCGAGCAGATTCGGTTGTTGGTGTGGAGGCAAGTAACTCATAGGGTTTGACCCTTGAACTGGGGCATGGGGTTGAGCGTTCGAGCCCCAAATAGGATTAGATGTGCCTAGATATGGTTGGCATATACTAGGGGGCATGACAGAGTTAGTTTGAGGTTGTTTCCACCCAGTCGACGAAGGATTATGTTGTATAAGATTATTCCAATACTGGGCCAAGGATGGAGGTATGTTTTTTCCATAGGGTGGGGTCAGTGGGGGTTTCCCTCTAATCGGGGGTTGTGTCCCAATTGGGATTTTTTCTGCAAGGGGGGCTTGAGCTGGGCCTCCTTGGTGAAATTGTCCACCAACAAGAATCTAGTAATTTGGTGTGAACGATGGAATGGTGCCACTAGGATTAGTGCCTCCAATAGAGGATGGAAGAGGTCCTCTAAAAGGGGGTGGAGGAAGTGTCGGAATGAAACCGGGAAGATGGTGCCCAGAAGGAGTGGAACTGCTAGGAGTCCTAGATGAGATTTGGGTAGGAGTGGGAATAGAAGCATTCAGCGCATGGTATCTGGGTGGAAGTGTTGGGGTGATTCTGGGCGTAAGCAGTGTGCCAATGGAGGCTTGGCTAGCCGTTGTAATCCCGGTGTGAGGACTCATAGTATTCGTGTAATGGACCATTTGTAAAGGGAGAGTCAAGATGTGTTAAGCTCGCGGAGCTTCCGTACTAAGAAAATAATAAGCAGTAGTAAAAGGTACTACCTCTGGATCAGATGTTTTGGGAAGCTCAGGTGAGAAAGTGATATCAACACCTGCTCCTGAGCCAAAGAGATCCCGTCTAAAAATGCCAATTTTCCAAAAAGGATCTTGACCCTCAGGTCCTATGAAAGGTCCGGTTGGTGATCCAGAAGACTGAACAACTAAGTCTCTAGAAGAATTCACCCACACAATATGTCTCTCGGAGTGGGGATGAAGTCGAAAGTCCTCTCGAGAATTGGTAATTCATAACCGTTCTAGAGAGTTAGTTCTTTCCACTTGTGGAGTGGCAACGTCTTGGACTTCACTCTGTTGAGGAGAGCCCTCCGGTGAGTTGGTAGGAAAGGGTTGAGAACCTTCCATTTTTTCTGGGGGTAAGCCTTTCATTCTACGTGAACGACGTGGAGGGTCAATTGTGATCGAGCTAGAAACTTACGAAGGAAATTCTATGGTCAACTTGGGTAAACAAACAACATGCGCTAGTAAAAATCTAGGAAGAAAAACCAAGAAAACAAGACCTTCTAGTTTCGAAGTCACTAGTTGGTGATGAAATCCAACGTTGCAACGTCGAGACAAGAAGGGGATGGGCTAGGGTGGAAAAGTTACGTTGATGACCTTCTTAACGGACTTACACCCTGGTGCAAGCTCCCAAACATAATCGTGGGTATACCCTCCAAGAAGCCTGAGTGAGTTTGGCCAATGTCGATTCCATGTACCGTGAATACTTGCCCCTTCACGGTCACCTTGTGTAAGACCCTAAGAAGATAGGCTACTAAGGTTACCACCAACAACAATAATGCCTGGGGGAACAATCAACAGTCTGATCCATACACAAGGGCAAGGTATCTAGCCTGAAATCAGCTTGAGAGGCTTCCACTCATCATTGTGGGTATACCTTCAAGTGACCCCCATAATACGTGAAATATCTACACCGATATCAACAAAGCAGGGTGAGTAACTCTGTCAATCTCAATGCGACCTCAGGTTTGACCCTTGTGTGAGAAGGGCTTCCCAGGACAAAATGTTGCAAATGGAATTTGACACTCCTTACCACAAGATGTTATTGTGTGTTTTGTTCTTTGGAGAGTGTATCTCACTGCTTATTCCAAAGCTCTAGCCTAGCTAATGTTGGTGTAAAAGAGTCCTAGAAAAAGTTACTAGTTAAATTTTAAAATTGTACAGTATTATTAAAGGTTGTTGTTACTCAAAGGAGATGGAAATGAAACCAATGTTGTGTGAGACTCTGACCCAACAATGCATAAATAGGAATGAATGATACAAGTTTTTGTTCGATGAATCCTATTTACAGGAGGGAAAGAGGAGTTTTCTAGAACAACATGAACTATGATGTATGATCTTCTCAGAAATGAAATATCAAACAAACATGAATAATGCAAATTCTCGATTCGTTGTCTTTCAATACTTGAATGCCAATATTTTTTAGAATAAAAAGTTGCTTAAAAAGAGAAAATTTTTTTTAATTTTCACTAGAAACCAAACAACAGTGGTGGAACTAAGAAAAAACAAGCAACCAACGAAAAGGAAATGTACAACAAGAACCCAAACCAATCTTTCAATGAAGACAAAAATAACAAACTGACAAGACAAGTCTCTTCAAATGCATATGGGTAACAATTTTCCAAGTAATAAACAATTGAAAAGAGCAATCAATCTCAACTTTTAAACCAATCAAAGGCTCCCAACCAACAAGCACTCGGATTTCAAAACCAGAGATTATACCCTTGTTGCTAAAAGGTCAAGAGATAAAAAATGAGAAAACATGATCAGGAGGAACTTAATCATTTACGAGATTTGAAGTCAAGAATCATTCAATCACTAGCCAGAGAAGTCCATCTTAGACACACAAACCAATATGAGCATCTGAGAGAAAAAAAGGCTTAAATCTAAAAATTTGCAAGTGGGTTCGCAGGCTGGCAGTGGTGTACAGTGCAAGAATCAAGGATTCTCACAGGCCAAACACAGGCAGAGTGCGAGAAGTTCGCACTGAATTGCAAAGCAGGATGCGAACTATAGTGGTTCTCGCAGGCTACAGAAGGGTGCAGTCCGAGAAGGCCTGAAACTAAGCAAAATTTGGAAAAAAAGACAAAATGATTTAAGGAACTTCTAGACCTAGAGAGTCTAT
Source organism: Picea engelmannii (assembly GCA_009831015.1). NCBI lineage: Eukaryota > Viridiplantae > Streptophyta > Pinopsida > Pinales > Pinaceae > Picea > Picea engelmannii. The sequence continues at coordinate 552,478 of ML786519.1, read as the reverse complement.
CAGGGTCTCCTTAAGACTCAGATATTGATGGAAATGAAAAATGGCAAGTTAAGATCAAATGGCCAAGGAAAAACCACCAAAAATGGGTTACCTCCCCAGTATGGTCGCCAATTTTGTTATTGGACAAATCAGTAGGTGCAGACACTAACAGATCTCCCTAGATCCACCTGGATCTAGAACAAAATAGGACAGGACACGACTCTTTTCCTAAGTTGTGATCATTGAATCTACTGATGAGAAGAAACGAGTGACATACCTTTGTATCGCTTCCTAGGTCTATGTTGTTCCCGCTTCGCTCCAGTGCTCTTGTGAGGAGACCAAGACAACACAAACCAACCAAAGTGAAGATGATAAAGTATATTCAATGTCAACCTGTGCATATGATTAAGGAGTTACGCAATAAAGTAAAAGTGACTTTATGGGAAAGGGACATGTCGTTGTATCATATTAAATGAAAGTAGAGGATACAACCTGATCGCCTTGATGTTGCAAGCTCCCTTTCAGTGACCCTTGGTTCCAACACACACACTTGCTTTTTACTTGCATGAAAAAGATCCAAAACCTCTTGATAAACCAAATAGAGCCTTCAAGCTTTTGTCCAAGAAGAGTTCTTCACACAATTCTTTCACCAATTCTTCATTCGATCTTGCTTAACCTTTTCCACGATAAATCTTTCAATATATAGGAGAAGGAGAGATGGTTAGATGGATGAGGATGATCCCATCAAATCTGAGAAGTCAGTAGAATGACAACCATGTGAATGCCAACTCATTTTCTAGAAGATTCCCTTCTAGAACCCTCGAGACCTCTTCTCCTTTCCAAGCTTAAAAACAGCTTTGCACCCTATATATGGAACAGACTGTGAGAATTTTTCACCCTAAGTATGGGTGGCCTGTGAGAATGAAGGATTTTCGCACCCTAGACCATAGGCAGCATGTGAACTCATCTTAAAAATATGTTTTTGGAAGAAGACAGGAGCCAGTTTTCTCAGGAAAAAAGTCATTGTTGGGATCCTGAATACATCACTAATGAGACACCACCAGAGTGACAAAAATCACGTGTAACAGGAGCGCCTTTTTCATTCACAAATGTGGGTGAAGAGGACCCGACTGCATTTTATTGTTGATAGCGGAAGCCAGAAGAACCTCATCTCAGCAGAGGTCATCAAACAGTTGGGATTGTCAACAACACCACACCCGTAGCCATACAACATCGGGTGGCTTCACCAAGGACGAGATCTTCATGTCAGCCAGCAGTGTCGATTGTCTTACGGCATCCATCCCTTCAAGGATGAGGTAATATGTGATGTTTCCCCACTAGATGTTTGTGATGTTCTCTTGGGAAAACCATATATGTGGAAGCGCCATGCTGTTTATGAGTGTCAACCCCACAGTGTCATTATTTCTCTATGGGGTCATCTCTACAGAATACCAGAGGTAATTCCGAATACTGTTCCACCTAAACATTTCCGCAAGGTAGTATCTCATACTACAAAATTCAGCTTCTTCACAATCTGTTCGAAAGGTGAACAGAAGGATATTGCAACCACCACATCTTCGGCACAAGCACCTTCTATCCAAAAGAAGCAGGTCGACAAGGTTGCAGTGAATTAAAAAGATTCCTCCTGCACACAATCATCTCAAGTAGCCAGACAGGTTAAAAAGTTCCAACCCTTCCAGCCACAAGTTCATGACAGCCTTCAACAAACTAAGCAACACAACTTATGTAGCAAGACAAGAATCTCACCAAGATTCAAACTCAGCAAATGCTTCCCCCTCTCCCTCAGGAACTCAACGCAATGGAGACCATTTCTTCCTAAGGAGGGAGGATTGATCCAGGTGGATATCGGTGGTTGTTGGAAGATTAGTTGTTTTCATTGATGTCAACCCTAGTCATGGGTTTTGGACCGCAAGATTGATGAAGGTATCTGGACATGAAGGAAAATGCACATGTAGATACAAAATCCATGGATGGATAGTATATATCATGTTGTTTTCGGTGGTATGTGGCACGTCACGTGGATCCTCATGGTTGAGGAGAAATGAATTTTTGAAGATGACAAAGTGAATTGAAGAAGGAAGTACATGTAGGCCCTGAAGATAATTAAAGAAAAGAATTACAAAATAAGAAATTGTCAGGTCGGACTAATGTTAAAAGGAAGTGATATAAATGGTATAAATAAAAATCATTATATATTCATTTGATACACAAGTCAAATTTTAGAGGAAATCAGAAGTAAAGAAGGCCGGATTTCAAGGGAGGATGAAGTGTTTTGGTCATGTGTTCTAAGGTATGTTACTTTCAGGTCATCTTACCATTTTTGCTATAAAAAATTTTCTAGAATGATTCAGATGGTTAAATTGTTATGGTATTGAGAAGACATATCAAGGTATATGTGGTAAAATTTTCAACTCTTGTTTCTCTATAATTATGCAGATACACTCTGTGGAAGATAGGGTTTTTGACCAGTCCTGAAGCTAGTCAATAAACAAGTGTTTCAGGTAAAACAATCATAACTTCTTCATAGAGAATCCAAATGAAGTGGGACAAATTGCATTGGAAAGAGTACAGATTGTACTTTCTTTTGTACGAGTTTCAGAATCTGATGTTAAATATTGAGTGTAGGGCATTCTATGCAAGTTCGGTCTCCTGAATAAACTAGAATTGAACAAAGTCTACCATTCTCTTTATAACTTGTTTTTGGGTGGAAGGAAGGGGAAAGGATGGAGAGTTAAATCCTCTCTTGATTTTGGAGTATTGTATATTCCTATTGAAGGTTTATCCCTCCCTTTACATTTGGAAGCTGTAGCTACCTTTGGAAGTCATTACTTCCCTTGAACAATAACTATTGATTATTTCTCATATATTGTGCATGGTGTATTGTGGTGTACTGGTGTAACTATTATACTATTGTTCATTTCTCATTGGATATAGTTGAATGGTTTAAGTATAAGTTGAAAAAGGGTTTAAATTTTACTTGATACGGATTCACCCCCCTCTCAGTATCAACAATTGGTATCATATCAGGTTGCCTTTAGAATAGTTTAACCACTGGGAGGAAAAGCCTGAGCAGAGTGTTGGTCACTATAATTGCTTAATTGATTCAAACAATCAAGTGATACATAAATTGTCAACCCAGGGAAGTCTTTTTATTTCAAAGATAACCACGCACTATATATGCTCAATTCCAAAATCAACTGAGAGTTGTAGTAAAGAAACTTATACTAATCACATTTGCTTGAATAAACTGAAGTTCTGAATTAAATCACAGGAAAGCAACTTCCCTATTGCAGATCTTAAAGATTAATCTAGGAATCCTGGATTACATTAGAATAAAACTTGCAATAGGAAAGAACAACTTATTCTACCACCAGAGAACATGACCCTTACTCTCAAACAGAGACTTCAGTACTAAGACTCTTTCATGAAAACAGTAATGCAGAAGACAGTTAACTCTATCTAGCAAAGAACAAGGCCATCTAGTTCCTTCCCTTCTAAGCAGGAGCCTTAAGCCCTATTTCTGTTTAGCACACTTGTGATATTGAGGTTTACAGAGAATAGGATAGTTTGATCCCTTCCTTTCTGATCAGGGACCCTTAACGCAGTCTATGGCTAGCACACTTGCAGGAATAATGGAAATCTACAGAGAACAGGATGTTCTGGTTCCTTCCTTTCTGAGCAGGAACCCTTAACCCAATCCCTGGCTAGCACACTTACAGAAGTAATTGAAATATACAGAGGACAGGATGTTCTGATTCCTTCCTTTCTGAGTAGGAACCCTTAACCCAATCTCTGGCTAGCACACTTGCAAAATTAAATGAAATCTACAGAGGACAGGATGTTTTGATTCCTTCCTGTCTGAGAAGGAACCCTTAACCCAGTCTCTGGCTAGCACAATTGCAGAAGTAAATGAAATCTATAGAGGACGGGGTGTTCTGATTCCTTCCTTTCTGAGCAGGAACCCTTAACCCAATCTCTAGCTAGCACACTTGCAGAATTAAATGAAATCTACAGAGGACAGGATGTTCTGATTCCTTCCTGTCTGAGCAGGAACCCTTAACCCAATCTCTGGCTAGCACACTTGCAGAATTAAATGAAATCTACAGAGGACAGGATGTTCTGATTCCTTCCTGTCTTAGTAGGAACCCTTAACCCAGTCTCTGGCTAGCCTCATAAAATCATCACACAAGATTGCTAATAAAAAGAATTACGAATTTCATTCAATAAACTAAGACAGAGTCAGTAGTGTTTCAGCAAAGCGGAATTCATTAAAAGCAGTGTTTCAGCAAACAAAAGTTAATTAAAGCATAAACAGAGATTGTACTAACACACTTCTAAACTAATGGGTGAATCTTGTGAAGAAGGTGGGCCCTCCCTTCTCACAAGATTCCCCTGAAACGAGAAAGCTAGAGAACGATACTCAAAGCAGTCTTTTATTCATCTGTCAAAATATCATATTACAATCTGGAAATGGAATACGTCCCTCTTCTCTGGAGCTTCTTCAATACATAAAACTTGGATCCCTCGAATGATGATTTCCTCTTATTTAAAGAGGGAA
>ML786519.1:510499-531220 GCA_009831015.1 Picea engelmannii | reverse complement strand
AGTTACGCCCCTGGGAAGTTGATGTATCAACTACCCCCATTGGGGCCCACAAACCTTTTGGCTTTTCATCTTCCAGGGTTAGGGTTTTGGATTTTACTTATGTTAAAAAGGCCCTTAGAGCCTCATTGTAATGATCATCTTCTCACGGATGCAAGTAGCTGTCACATCTCTTCTCAGAGATAAGTTGCCACCATTCTAGCAAGTCTTTCACTTTGTATTTTACAGTCTCTGTACATTTATTTCATTAATAGAAATCGTGTATTACTGTATATCTGTGACTCTTGTTATTTCCGCTATATCTCTGTTATATTGTTGTCTCTTTTGCAATATCTATAAATATTTGTGTGTTATATCTCCGCTCTCATTTCGTGCCGAAAATAATCCGGATCACTCAATGAAAGAAAAGAAAAGGTGAGTTAAAATTAAGAGTTAACCCTATGGGTTAACTAACTCAATAGATGAATAGATTGGAGATATAAAGGAAAGGGCAAGGCGCACTCCTAAGGCATTCTGGATTATTATCTTTTTCTGCATTGGATCTCTTGAGCACAATCATTTTTTAGGGCTTTGAGTCTAAAACCCTAGAGATCAACTCGGTGGTGAAAGAGCCCACCTTTATTTATCCAGGCTTGGTCCCGAAGGTGAAATAATCCTCCCACACCATTCTACAGTGTTGCGAGGGTTTGATCTACATCATAATTCAGGCTAGTGCGCAACCTAGGGAGTTTTCGTCTAGGGGGGTGCACCACCTTGAGGAGATTGATTCGATCTGGAGGAAGGAGAAGGCTTCTTGGAAAAGGAGCATCTGGGTTTTCTTTGGAGGGTCCCTAGCATCATTCTTGGTCTATTCCTAAGGAGATTATCCTGGCAGTTTATTTCCTAGATCTTGGCACAAATTGGAGAAGAGAGGGGCGCATTACAGAAAGAGGTTATCATTGTTTATTGGCCCGGATCTTCATAGATTGTCTTGAGATTTCATCATCTCGTTAGCATTGGCCCGGATCTTCATAAATTGTCTTGATATTTCATCATCTTGTTAGCATTGGCCCAATAATTATATATTTCATCATCTTGTTTATGATTATATGCTTCAGATATATTATTCCAATGCTCAATCAACATTAAGTAAACCCATAATGCCCATATTCATGAGTAAACCTGCAAATACATAAGAAAACATAGAAAGCAGTAAAGATTTAGTGTTCCGAGCAAAAAAATTGTCTTGGGAACATTACAGGAAAATCCAATATAGGCTTCTCAGTAATTTGTTTCTTCAATAATTTAAAATTTCTATCAGTTTCTTATGTCCACTTAAATGGTTGTTTTCTTTCTTTGATAGTTTCTACAATAGGTGCACATATCTGGTTGAAACCTCTAATGAATTTTCTATAAAAACTTGCAAGTCCATGGAAACTTCTTACCTCTAATGTATTTCTTGAGGTTGGCCAATTCACAATTGCTTGAACCTTTTCTAGGTCCATCTTCAAAACTTCTTCAGATACTACAAACCCCAAATATATCATCTCCCTTTTCATAAATCTGCATTTCTTCAAATTTATCAACAGTTTTTCCTTTTGTGGGGTAATCAAAACCATATTAAGATGTCTTAAATGTTCCTTCTTTGTCTTGTTGTAGATCATAATGGCATCTAGATAGACTATCACAAACTTTCCAATAAATTATTTTAAGACTTCATTCATCATTCTCATAAATGTACTAGGAGAATTTGTGAGCCCAAAAGGCATCACCAACCATTCATACAATCCACTATTAGTCTTAAAAGCAGTATTCCATTCATCCCCTTCTCGTATCCTAATTTGATGTTACCCACTTTTTAAATCATTTTTTGAAAAATACTTTTCCCCACTTAAGCAATCTATCAAATCATCTATTATGGGTAATGAAAATTTGTACCTTATGGTAATTTTGTTAATGGCCTTGGAATCAGTGCACATGCACCATCCACGATCCTTCTTTGGGTTTAGCATTGTTGGTACAACACATGGACTCAAACTCTCCTTCACCATACCTTTGTCTAACAACTCATGTACCTGCTTCTTTATCTCTTCATTCTCTTGAGGGGTCAGCATGTATGCTTCTTTGTTAGGAAAACTTGCTCCTGGTATCAAATCAATATGGTGACTAATACTTCTCATAGAAGGAAAAGCATTTGGTAATTCATCTACTATGATATCAACAAATTCATCAAGCATACCTTTAACTTGAGTAGGAAAATCATCCAAATTTTTATTAGTGGTTATTACCTTTGTCTTACCAGCAAGAGAAAAATGCACCTCCTCTTTCTTCTTGACTTCTTGTAGTAGCTCTTTCCCACTCATCAGCAAAACACTAGTTCAAGGTTCTTCTTTGGTTGATTCATCCTTCAAGGGAAGAAACACATTCTTATGTCCATATTTATCTATGGAATAAGTGCTTCTCCTTCCATCATGAATGGATTTATTTTCATACTTCCATGGCCTTCCTAATAGAATATGGCAGATATCCATGGGCATTATGTCACATAACACCTCATCCTTGTAAGTACCAATTTGAAATTCCACCTTACAATGCTCATTCATCAAGAGTTGATGTCATTTCTGCAACTAGGACACTCTTTAGGGAGTGGGATGTGTCATCCTCTTCAATCCAAGATTCTATACCATATCTGTGGAAACCAAATTATATGTACTTCCACTGTCAATGAAAAATTTTCAATACTTCCCCTCTGACTTGAATAAAATTCTAAACAAACTTTTTCTTTGTGATGCCTCACTTGTCTCTTTCTTTGACTTGACCAATATCCTCTTCAACATTAAAGATTCCCCTACCTCAGGAGTTTCTTCCTTTTCTATAGTATTAATCATTTCTTCCCTTGCCTCTGCAACATTTACACTTCTCTAATTTGTTGATTTATTTTCAGCATAGTCCCAAGACAGGTGTCTTTTCTTGCCACAAGTGTAGCATCTAATTTATCTACCTCCTCTAACTTTGCCTCTAGAGCCAAATCTCATGCCTTTGAATTCTCCTCCTCTTGATGGATGATTACTTGAGATTGAGTTGCCTCCTTCATCTTTTGGATTTTGTAATTTTCCTTTTTGATTGGATTGTCCCTTGCCTCTTGTTGGACCTCTTCCTCTTGTTTTATAGCTCTTTCTTCTAGTTATCTTCTCTTCTTCTTTCAAAGTTTCCTGATAAGCATCTTCTACAATCCTCAATATCAGGAGACTGATTTCATCCTAAATGTCATACTGTAAGCCATTGATGTAACTTGAAACTTTCTCAGCATCATTCTCCACATGCCCTGCCCTGATGTTTGACATGTAGAATTATTTTGTATACTCTTTTACTGACACAACTTTCTGCATTGGGCATAAACTTGGCTTTAAATTTCGCCACCATCCTGTCCCAATTCTCAATCTTTTATTTTCTTTTCTTCCTTCTGTCATCCTACAATTCATCCCACGATAAGGTTGTATGTCCTTTCATCCTACGCATTGCATGCTTAACCTTCTTTTTTTCAGCTATGTCCTCATAGTTGAAGTATTTGTCCATTTCATTGATCCAATCAATCAATTCCTTTCCATTCAAGTTTCCATCATACATTGGGACCTCCATTTTTTTCCTAGCTCCAACCTTTGTAACCAAGCTCAACAACTTCTCTTCAGTTGTTTCAACTCTTGGAGCTTATTCTTCTTCTTCAGAGATGGTGTATTCATCTTCACTAACATCACCTGTGTTAGGGTACCATCGATGAGCTACTTCCATGGATTCTATTCTAGCATGGACTCTCCTCAATTCATTTTGTAGCTTTATAACTACCACATGTTTTGTCCTACCTCTTTTGGGTAGCATGGATACTAAAAACAACGCATTCTATATCTCCAATACCACAAATGATAGCCTTACGGCTCCAATACCCACATAAAAAAAAGTGTTTTCACTTTACTCTATTGGTGAATTTCTCTTCTACATCCTCAGATCGATCTTTGTATCCAATCTCCCACTCTACAACAATATTAGTAGAGAATTCAATGGAAATTTGTAGGTTCAGTTGGGCGATAAACCCCTTTTTCTCTCACGTGACCAAACGCCGGGTCCATGAGCTTATTCCCTTTACAAATCTCCTAGGGATAAACTTCAATTAGATTACCAGAGAAAAAGCTTCAGCAGTTGTTGATGTCATTTCAATGGACTATCTAATTACATCCATGTGGTCGGGGTCTTGTATCAGAGTGAAAAAAACTTAGAAACTCTGATGGGTTGCTCCAATTAACTCTTAATTGTGACCATTGTTTTATCATCCGACGGACGGTTGGATGAGAATTTTGGAATATTAGCGAGGTCCCTCTGCAAACCATTGATCAGTTGCTAGATGGACGATAAAGATCTCTCCTCGGACTTCTTCAAATTTTAACTCTCGTCATTGATCATCACTGGAAGGAAGATCTAGATATCATTTATACTATTGTATTCGAAGTCAAACTAAAAGTGCATCTCCGAACACTCCAAATTTGTGTTCCAATGGATGGTGTAGATTGCCCTCTGTAAACCTCTGACGGAAGGCCACGATCTTTCCCAGATCTTCTCCAATGAACGCTCTTGATCTATCATAGGAGTAAATAAACATTCAATATTCACCATGGATCACCTCTCAACGGATGGACAGATCTGTCGCATGTATATCAAGGCGATGAAATATTCTTCGATGCCTTTTCATCGACGTGTGGGAACATGTTCTGAAACAACTTCTCTGATGGATGGTGTGGATTGATTCTAGATCTGTTGAACAACCAAATCTCACTCTTGGGGCCTTAACGTCGGAGTTGAGATATAAGGCTCTGATATGAAGCTTCAAAACGCACTTCAGCTTAATTTCATGGATTGATAGATGGTTAATATAAGTCATCGATCTGGTGAGGCTCTCCTCCTAGATTTAATCTTGACCATCAGTTTATTAACCTCTGCAATTCACGGGTTTTGCACAATTGAACTATGATCCCACATTTGATCCATGCAATTATGATCACCTTCACTCTATACTCTTAATGGATATACAAAATTTGACAATCACACATAGAATCATATATTCATGAAAACAATCTTTATTTAAATGATCGAAGGAATAAAATTACACATTGATGCTTTGTTCCTTCGTGGTCTCTCAGACCTCTACAAACACACACAATATCTCCACTCTACACACTTGCCAACCTCTCCTAATACAAGAATAATCAATAAAAACTTAGAGCTCTTAGGTAGCTCACAACAAAATCCCGAGCTATCCAAAACCAATTCCAAATATAGAATTTTTTTCCTAAATAAGAGCAATAAAATCAATAATAATCTAAACCATCAAATAGAAGATATATGCTAAGATATCTTCTAGAAATATCTAGCTATTACAATATAAAATAAAATATTAGGGAACCAACTCCCTTGGTAAATGTTTTGTGACCACTTGGGTCAATCTCGAAATTTACTTGGTGGATGCGCATGCATCACTAAGCATAAAGCCCCATGTAAAGGCCCATTCTTCTCTCTTTATCGAGGTGTTGAGTTCTCTGTCTCTGTCTATTATTTTGGTTGTTTGGTGCATAACACATCATTTCTAAAGAATTATGGGGGATGATCCAAAAAATATATAAGTGTTTTATAAATTATGATCTTAAAATTAAAACTATACACCTTATCTTATCCTCCTCATAGAAGTTGGTTGATCCCCCATTTAAAGAATGGCTATGACTAGGTACCTAATGTACAAGCACAAGACAATTAATATGAAATACAATAGGATTTCTAAGATTACTTCAAACTCCAGTTAAAGTCACTTGTGGATTAAGAGGAGTTGGCATAAAGATGCTAAATATTGGTTAAATAATTGGAGAATAGAGGAGGAAGTCATTTTGCATAATATTAATACCATTAAAAATAAGTTACCACATTTAAATTTAAGGAGAAATTATGGTGCGATAAAGAAATTGAGGATAAGATAAAAGTAAGAAACTATAAAGAGGTCATTAACCCCAATCTAAAATATCAAAACTATATTTCCATTATAGCTAGTTTTAAAAAAAATCAACATTGCTAAAATAAGAATGAACTCCCATGGGCCCGATAGTAAATAGGAGGCTGTAAATTCCTAAAACATTGTGGTACTTAGAAGGTGGAGGATGAAAAGCACTTTCTCCTAAAATGTCATATGTATACCCATACTAAATCTCAATTTCCAAATATTTGTAACAATACAAACCTTTTTAACTTGTTAACTTGACAAAACTCCGAAGATTTAGGAAAGCTTCTTTCCAATTTTTTTAAGTATAGAAATAAAACTCTAAATCAAACCAATCAATACCTTATCATTTTTGATGCCCCATAAACCAATATTTATCTAAGTAAATAATCATCATAATGAATAATAAAATTGTATCAATTCACTTTTACAAATATTAATTATTATTTTTAAAATATATATAATTTATTGGAAATTGATTTTACACATTTTCACTATTTTTAATAACAATAAAAATATTTAAAATATTGTTTATACATTATAAACAAAATGCATTACACATTTATTTTTTAACAAGAACTGGAAGACTTGTATTACCAAAAATTGTAGTTGAAGCATGCAGAGATACAAAAGGAGGGACCCAACTGATACCATGCCATGTTTTATAAAGCTCTGAGATACTATTAAAACTTACAACGACCAAGTACAAAATGTAAGTATTAGGAAAGATAACACTATAATTTTGGACTAAGTATACTCAGTAATAAATTCTAAGAATCAAAAGGAAAAAACACTACATTGGTTACCAAGATGGAAAAGGAAATACATGGTTGGATGGTCCATAATTGAACCAAACATGCCACCGATAATCCACACAAAAATATAGGAAATCCCATCGTGAACTTGCAAGAAGCGTGGGAGGAAAATATAGGACAGATATGGGCGAAGAAGTAGTATGTGAAATGATGGTGAGTTTGTTATCTAAATATCATCACGTTGATGAGGGATTACCATGCAGATACTCCATGCTATGAAATTATTTAGGGAATTCATTAAGGTAGTGTGTAATATACCTAAAGTATATTACAATACTTATTATGTAATAATATGTTATAGGTTTGTTATTATGTAAATATACAATTATAATGTAAATGATAAGTCTATCATAAGTCGTGACCTTTGCCAATGACATAACTTATCATTACCCACGTGTATTTATATACATGTATTGTATTTCATATGATGTCAAGAAAATATGTAAAATGGATAGTAAATAAAATATTATTTATTATGGAAATATGGAATTATATTATGTATTCATGATGTTCTCATGAAGTGGGCTACCATATCCACTTCATTTGGTATTAGAGTGATTTTTCCACTAGCCCGTGGTCAACTTTTTGTTTGTTTCCCTTATGTGTAATCAAGTTAAATTTGGTGGTGGAAAAAGAAGAAGAAGAAGATGAAAGGGAGAAGAAAAAAAAAAGAATTAAAAAGGAAAAGGTTCATGTGAAGAAGTATTTAAAAGAAAAAGGTAATAAAGGTGATTTAAAAGAAAAAGTTTCAAAGAAGGAAGAGTAAATCAAAAGAAGGACGAAGGGTAAAAAATTGATTTTACAGTTGGTGGTTTATAGGCCCATGATTTGGATAAACCATTGGAGTGCCCATGGTATTGGGAAAATACTATAAGAAAAAAAAGTAAAAAAATAAAAAAGAAGAAGAAGAAGGTGGTTTTTTATATTAATATTCTTATTAGCTAGTGATATAAAAGTTGAAGTATTTCATGAGGAGTATTTTGAAAAATGGGAATTAATATTCAATTACTTTATATTAAAGTATTAACATAAGTATTTCATAAGGAGTCAAATGGAAAATAAGGTTCAATTCACTTCTGGGTATGTTTTGGAACCAATCAATATTGTCATATGTATCTTAGGGAGGATACAGAATGTGACCATAAGCATTTCCATTGACCTCGATAGTCATTGGAACTATATTGATATTAAATTGGAAAATAAATTACAACTTGCGGAAGAGGAATTTAAAGAGCTCTTACACAAGAATATGATGATTGTGGAAGAGGAATTTAAAAGATCTCTTACACAAGAATATGATGATGAGATTAATAATTTAGAATTAAACATCGATGAGTACTCCCCAAAATGCAATTTTTTTTGTGTTACAAATCAAGAAAGTTGATGTAGTCCTAGGGAACCCTTGGTTGAAATCTATTGGTACTTTTACCATGAATGTTGATAAAAAGTACATAGAAATCGAGCACCTTACCAATAAGATAATGTTGTGAGACATTAACTCAAAGCACCTTGCTCTATTATCGAATTTAGATCAGATGAACAACAAAATCACACAAAATTAATGGAAAATTAAAAAAAAAAATATTTGCAAAGACGAAGAAATTATGCAAAATCGAACATAATTGGAGAATCAAGATACAAAAATTATTAAATTGCAACAACAAATTAAAGAGTCGCAACAACAAATTAGTAATATAAAAAGCACTCATAAAAAAAAGTCTGAAAATATCAATAAAGAACTATTGTCTAAAGATGAAGAAATTTTGTGTTTGAGAAATCACAATAAAAGTCTACTTGTAGATATGAAGAAATTGAAGAATAAGAGGAAAACACATCAAGAAACCCAAACCGTGGATAAAGGCACTAGCACCGACTTGATCGATATGGAAAATACTAATGTTCTTAACAAAGAAGTTGTATCTGTGGTGGAAGTGTTTCCAGAAGTCATTCTCAACAAACAATTATATGGTAAAGAAACATCCACAGATTTATTTGAAGTTGACATATCGTTGATCACCACTAATAAAGTCATAGGTCAATAGAAGGATGTTGTCATACCAATAAATACAAAAAATTAGATATCATCATGATGACTCAAGTAAATCACGACAAGACTAAACCAGACATTAAGAAGGACAAAATTTCTAGGCATCCAAAGATATATGTGTCAGAAGTCAACAAAGAAGAACATATCCAGAATCTTATCATTAGAGAGTTCTAGAAAAAATCCAACTTGGATGGATTGATTCTTTTTCGATGCTCCAGTATTATTCAAGACTTCAATTTTCGTATCACCTCGTGTCTTCAACTTTATATAATCAATAGCAGTTATAAAAGAATGTCATTCTACCATAAGCGTTTCTCATTCTCGATGCTTTGAGGACAAAGCATTTTTAAGGGGGGAAGACTTGTAATATACCTGAAGTATATTACAATTCTTATCATGTAATAATATGTTATAGGTTTGTTATTGTGTAAATATGCATTATAATGTAAATGATAAGTCTATCATAAGTCATGACCTTTGGTCTATGATAAGTCGTGACTTTTGCCAAGAACATGACTTATCATTCATCATGTGTATTTATATACATGTATTGTATTTTATATGATGTCAAGAAAATATGTAAAATGGATACTAAATAAAATATTATTTATTATGGAATTATGGAATTATGTTATATATTCATGATGTTCTCATGAAGTGGACTACTAGATCCACTTCATATTGGCTTAAATAAACTTTGACCATTTATCTCTAAAACACCCATTTTAAAAGTTGTGGCCACACTTGCATAATGGTCTGCAAGACCATTGCTTTCCCAAAAAATATGATAACATTGCACACGAGGAATGGTCTGAAGTGTCACTCTAATTCTTTGGATAATGGAGTTCAACTTGACTTATCTTGGGGAGTCTTGAATGAAATGTTGGATCGTGATTTTAGAATCACCCAAGATGATGAAATGATGAACCTAGTTGTTGCTTGCAAGCAAAACACCCTGTAACTACAAGAGGCATGGCCTAAACTACAAGAAAAAGTGAATTCCACTATTCATCTAAAACCAAGAAGCATGGCCTAGTTATTAGAGGCATGGCCTAAACTACAAGAGGCATGGCCTAGTTATTAGAGGCATGGCCTAAACTAGAAGAAAAAGTGAATTCCACTATTCATCTAAAACCAAAAAAACACCCCACCCACTCTTACCACCCAAAAAAACACATTGCACATTTTTATTTTTATTTGGTAACTAGGATAATTGGTAACAACAACAGTATCGTACTCATGTGATTGGGGTCAAATCTTGCCCGCTGCCTTATAACCCCTAGGGAGAAACGCACAACCCGCAAACACACCCTCCGAGTAAATAGGGGTGAGAATCGACCTTGAGACTTCTTTTTACATATTTCCTTCCATTTACACGACACTTGTCAATCAGTCTACACCCCTGTAAGCTTATAATTTGAAGGACATGGGGGTGGGCTTTGATCCACTTATGTATGCACAGGTCATGATACCATTTAATATAGTATCTATGGGTGCAACCACACGTTCGACCACTACCTCAAGGTGTCCCCATGGCTCCAGGTAAAGCACTCACGAGAATTGAACCTTGCCCAACGGTGAAAAACTCCTCGCTTTCCACCATCGGATCCAACCTCTTTGGGCCTTAAAAATTTGAAGGACATGGGAGTGGGCTTTGATCCTTATGTGTGCACGGGTCACGATACCATTTAATATAATATCTCTAGGTGCAACCACACGTTCGACCACTACCTCAAGGTGCCCCCATGGCTCCAGGTAATTACCTCACGAGAATTGAACCTTGCCCAACAGTAAAAAACTCATCGCTTTTTACCATTGAATCCAACTTCTTTGGACTACACATTTTTATTTATTAATTATCATATTCATTTTGTAATTAATTATAATATAATAATTAAACATTTTCGTGATTTATACAATCCACGTAACCTCTAATAATTAAACATCACATTTTTAACATCCTTGTGATTTATACAATCCACATAACCTCAAGTGTTCCAAATTGCCTTCTCTATGTTAAAACACAATCAAGCCATTAATCTCACTAATTTACTTCTACGTGCCTTGAAAATTGAAAAGAGTATGTCAAAACTCACAATATATTCCACTCTGCAACATGACTTTTTATTATTATATAATGTATGAGTTATTATGTTTAATTTTTACTTGAGAGTTCTCTTTTATCTCCCGTATGAGGTGTAAATTAATGACAAATGTCAAATAGGTATGTAATATGAATGTGTCTTTTTTAATATGAAAAGTTTACAATATTATAAATTGTACGTCTAATTTTTGTGGGTAGAATTTCAAAAAAAATTAATTCGGAAACATTTTTTATATAAATAAAATCTGATCATCTAATTTTTTTTTTTATTAAATATCTTATAACTTATTTATTTCCTTACATAAAAACAGACTCGTTCAATGAGCTTGGCCATTTTAAAAACTTCCATGGCAGAAGAAAATAAAAAAATGTGCTGTATTTTTTTTATAAAATATATAATTTTTTAATTAAATTATTTTAATGAAAATTTTGATAATATGTTTTTAGTAAAATATTTTAATGGAAATTTTGATAATATGTTTTTTTTTATTGTGTTAATGAAATATGAAAAGTTAAAAATATGGGTTTGAAAATGAGTTGCATATTTTAGTAAAGTATATAATTTTTTTAGTAAAATATTTTAATGAAAATTTGGATAACATTTTTAAGTAGATATTTTAATGAAATTAATGATTATATGTTTTATTTAATTTAGTATGAGTGGGTTTAATGGTTAAGAACATGTGTTTCTTCATAAGAGGTCACAAGTTCAAATTCAGAGGAGATAGGGTATGTATACTTCCGTAGACAAGTCTGAGTGGAAGGGGTCTCATACACCAATTATTTGGTGTGCTTGGTATTGACCTTAAAAATAGATTATTATTATTATTATATAAATGAAATATGCAAAAGTAAAAAATATAAATTTAAAAATGGGTTGTATATTTTAATAAAATATAAAAAAATTTAACAAAATATTTTAATTAAAAAATTGGATAACATTTAACAAAATATTTTAGTGAAAAATTTTAATAATTTTTTTAAAAATCAAACTCTTTATATTATATTAATAAAATATGAAAAGTAAAAAATATGGAATTTGTTTCTTTGTTAAAATATTTTATTATTAATGAAATATGAAGTGACACTTCAATAGGTTAAGGTGTGGGTTTAGTTTAATATATCAGTAGGAATTAACAAATAAAAAAAGCATTAATTCAGTGATATTATTGTTTATTTTTATGGAATTAAAATGTGTCCTTTATGGAATTAAAATATGTCCGAAGTTTTAAAATGTCTTAAAAATGAAAAACTTTTAGAGTGGACACTCCATCCATCATAAGGGACCAATAAAGCTAAAGAATGGGAAAAGAGTGCTAAGAGATTAAAATAAACAAGATAAGAAAATTAAAATGTGTTCAAAGTTTTAAAAAATCTTAAAAATGAAAAAATTTTAGAGTGGACACTCCACCCATCATCGGAGACCAATAAAACTAAAGAATGGGAAAAGAGTGCTAAGAGATTAAAATAAATAAGATAAGAAAATTAATATAGTGGTTGATGAAAGGAATAAAATCAAATAATAAGGTAAGAAATTATTTAATAATTTAATTGGTCGTTAAGCCATTAAAATATGAAGAAATTTGTGATTGAAAGTAAAATATAATTAAAAATTAAAATGAATATGAATAAAAGAGAAGGGGCCAAAAGCAATTCCAAGAGACCTAAGAAAAAGGAGAGTAAGCCCTAAAAGGGTTAATGGTAAAGGGATAAATAACAAAAGAGGTTAAAAATATTGTAAATTGGGTTAGAGAAAAGAGAGAAAACCTCTTCAAATTAGGTTTCATGTTCAAAAGATTAAAATTATTTGAGCGTTTTTCAATTTTGAGAACCTCCATAATGATATTAAACAATTTTGGACTAAGTATACTCAGTAATAAATTCTAAGAATCAAAAGGAAAAAAACACTACATTGGTTACCAAGATGGAGAGAAGACCTTGAAACCTTTATTCTCCAATTATGTCCCTACTGTAGGAGAATTCAAATCTGGAAGAGAACTTTCCGCTAAAGGGGATGAAGCTACATCAAATTTCCCATAATAAGGAGGTTTTGATACCATAGGTTGAACTTGAATGGATTCTATCTGAGTTCTAAGGGCTTCGACTTCATTTTGTACCTATCTCGTAGCCAACCGATGTTGAATTAAGATGTCAAGTATGGAGACAACTTGTGTAGTGAGACCACTAACTCAAAATTGTAGATCCTGAAGAGTCGAAAACAAGTATGTCTCCACCAATTCTCTTTGATTACTAAACAACTTGAATTTATCATCTTCCCTACGATCCATACTACAAAAGGTAACCAAGAATCCCCAACAAACTGAGAATAAAACAATACCTTCAAGCTTCCAAATGCGTAAACATGGCTTAGACTTTCACTTCATGCACCAAACATAACTAAGAATCACCCATTCGTAAGAAACATTCCATGAATTGATAGAATGGATTAAAACTAACTCAAATGCATCACATAGAGACCCAAAAAAACAAAGCCAATTCAAAGCTCCCTCAGAGCGAAAAGACCCTCCAATAACATGCTTGAATTGTAAGGGAAAAAGGCAATACATGGTTGGATGGTCCATAATTGAACCAAACATGCCACCGATAATCCACACAAAAACATTTAATTGATTCCAGATAGCCAACATTCGAGCAAGGAAGGAAATCCCATCACGAACTTGCAAGAAGCGTGGGAGGAAAATATAGGACAGATATGGGCGAAGAAGTAGTATGTGAAATGATGGTGAGTTTGTTATCTAAATATCATCGCGTTGATGAGGGATTACCATGCAGATACTCCATGCTATGAAATTATTTAGGGGATTCATTAAGGTAGTGTGTAATATACCTAAAGTATATTACAATACTTATCATGTAATAATATGTTATAGGTTTGTTATTATGTAAATATACAATTATAATGTAAATGATAAGTCTATCATAAGTCATGACCTTTGCTAATGACATGACTTATCACTACCCACGTGTATTTATATACATGTATTGTATTTCATATGATGTCAAGAAAATATGTAAAATGGATAGTAAATAAAATATTATTTATTATGGAAATATGGAATTATATTATGTACTCATGATGTTCTCATGAAGTGGACCACCATATCCACTTCAGTTGGTATAGTGATTTTTCCACTAGCCCGTGGTCAAATTTTTGTTTGTTTCCCTTATGTGTAATCAAGTTAAATTTGGTGGTGGAAAAAGAAGAAGAAGATGAAAGGGAGAAGAAAAAAAAAGAATTAAAAAGGAAAAGGTTCATGTGAAGAAGTATTTAAAAGAAAAAGGTAATAAAGGTGATTTAAAAGAAAAAGTTTCAAAGAAAGAAGAGTAAATCAAAAGAAGGACGAAGAGTAAATCAAAAGAAGGACGAAGGGTAAAAAATTGATTTTACAGTTGGTGGTTTATAGGCCCATGATTTTGATAAACCATTGGAGTGCCCATGGTATTGGGAAAATACTATAAGAAAAAAAAAGTAAAAAAATAAAAAAGAAGAAGGAGGTGGTTTTTTATATTAATATTCTTATTAGCTAGTGATATAAAAGTTGAAGTATTTCATGAGGAGTATTTTGAAAATTGGGAATTAATATTCAATTACTTTATATTAAAGTATTAACATAAGTATTTCATAAGGAGTGAAATGGAAAATAAGGTTCAATTCACTTCTGGGTATGTTTTGGAACCAATCAATATTGTCATATGTATCTTAGGGAGGATACAGAATGTGACCATAAGCATTTCCATTGACCACGATAGTCATTGGAACTATATTGATATTAAATTGGAAAATAAATTACAACTTGCGGAAGAGGAATTTAAAGAGCTCTTACACAAGAATATAATGATTGCGGAAGAGGAATTTAAAAGAGCTCTTACACAAGAATATGATGATGAGATTAATAATTTAGAATTAAACATCGATGAGTACTCCCCAAAATGCAATATTTTTTATGTTACAAATCAAGAAAGTTGATGTAGTCCTAGGGAACCCTTGGTTGAAATCTATTGGTACTTTTACCATGAATGTTGATAAAAAAGTACATAGAAATTGAGCACCTTACCAATAAGATAATGTTGTGAGATATTAACTCAAAGCACCTTTCTCTATCATCGAATTTAGATCAGATGAACAACAAAATCACACAAAATTAATGGAAAATTTAAAAAAAAATGAAAAAAATAAATAAATAAATAAATAAATTATTAGCAAAGTGGAAGAAATTATGCAAAATCAAACATAATTGGAGAATCAAGATACAAAAATTCTTAAATTGCAACAACAAATTAGTAATATAAAAAGGACTCATAAAAAATAGTCTGAAAATATCAATAAAGAACTATTGTCTAAAGATGAAGAAATTTTGTGTTTGAGAAATCACAATAAAAGTCTACTTGTAGATATGAAGAAATTGAAGAATAAGAAGAAGGCACCTCAAGAAACACAAACCGTGGATAAATGCACTAGCACCGACTTGATTGATATGGAAAATACTAATGTTCTTAACAATGAAATTGTATCTATAAAAAACATAGAAATTTTCTTGTTGCATGTGTTCGAGCTGCTGCGTGCTGCCCTAACGCCTCCCTCTGAGGCCGTCTAGGGATGTTCATGGATGCCCTCGAAGGAGGGGAGCCCCGAGCCCCTCCCTCTCCCAACACGGCGTTCCACAAGCTACTGGTCGCTCACGGCAAGAAGCTTGCCCCTGTTGCACCGCTGAGCTTCGTTAAACGTTTGGACTCTATCCCGGAAATCGATCTGCCTCCCGACCAACCTATGCGAGTTGCAGTATCCCTGTCAGAGCGTGGGATGGTTGGGAAGTTCATGGGACTTTGGCCCTCTACCAAGACCACAGATAACTGGATTCAGAGGAACTGGCGTCCGTTAATACAAAATAGTGTAACCTGTTATGCGGTGGTAAGAGGTTACTTCATCTTTGAATTCATCTCAGAAGAAGACCGGGATCTAATCTTCAAAAATGGGCCCTTCTTCATGGGTACACAAGGGCTTTACCTAAATCGTTGGAACCCCAGTTTCAATCCGGAATAGGAAATCCCCAAGGCAGTCCCGGTGTGGGTCAGACTCCCAAATTTGCCAATCCACTGCTGGAACACGTCCTCGCTCCAAGCAGTAGGTAATGGGCTTGGACGCTACATCGATAGGGAATATCCAAAGGACCAATACTCATGTGCACGCATTTGTGTAGAAGTACATCTTGAGGTGGGTCTTCCAAAGGCAATTAAGTTAAAGGTAGGGGACTGGCAGCACTACCAAAAGCTCGACTACGAACAGTTGTCATTCAAATGCAGGAGTTGTCACGAATATGGCCACTTTTAGAGAAATTGCCCCAAAGATCTAAACAAGGAAAAAGAAGTAAGTGACGGCTGGCAACAGGCAAGAAGAGGGAGACCCCCTTCTAAGCCAAAAGGGCCAAGATTTAACCAGACGACCCACGCACAAATGGAAAAACAAGGAAGCAACACAGATGCAAGAAAAGGAAGTGCGAGGATCGATATAGAGAAGTCAAAGGAAGTAGCGGAGGTAGAGCCACATCCAAGTCTAGTAGCGGATCCGAGGAACAATAGTCCCCCCTGGGAAGCAACAGATAGCCCAATGGAAGAGAAGGTGAAGGATCAAAGCCCTATCTCAAAAGATCCCAGCAAAGAACCAGAGGTGGAGGAAGGTGAGGTGTTCTCTAACAGTACTAATGAAGACGACAACGACACTGATATCACCCCAAAAAAACCAACCAGAGGCAGGAAATAAAAAAAAACAGAACGAGAAAAAGAGACCTAGAAGGACGTCTTAAGTGGATTGCAACCAACTATTAAACAGCTGATTAGCATCAGGAAAACCAGGAAAACGTCCAGGGCCCCCCAAGGGGGCCTCAACTCCCCCTCAAGTAATCAATGAAGCTTGTGTCTTGGAACTATAGGGGATTCGGAAGCAAGGCTAAGGAAGAAGCACTCAAAGACATTGTCAAAACCTCCAATGTTGAAATCTTGCTCATTCAAGAAACCAAGATGGAAGGAAAAGAATTCATTAGAAAAGCAAAAATAAGATGGAACTCCAGTGTAGGAGTAGCGGAAGCGCAAGAGGAGCATGTGGAGGGTTGGGCATGCTCTGGGACTCAAGGAAATACGATCTAGTCAAGAAAGAAACTTGTAAGCACTGGATCTTCACCGGCCTCCTCCATTTGGGCTCAAGACGATAGGTAATCCTCTTTAACCTCTATGTACCTGTACTCCTAGAAGACAAGAAATCTTGCTGGGAATCTTTAAGCGAGTTTCTTCATCAAAATGAACTGGAAAACATCATCCTAGGAGGGGACCTAAATCTAACCCTAGCAGCGAATGAGAAAAAAGGAGGCTCAATAGTCCGTGATCCAGCAAGGGAATGGGTTGAGGATATAATGTCCTCCTGGGATTTGGAGGACATAAAGCCTACTAAAGGAAATTACACTTGGTCAAACAAAAGGGTGGGGCCAGGGCACATAGCAGCAAGGTTAGATAGATTCCTAGCCCAAAGCTCGTTCTTGATTATTGGGATCAATCTGTCGTCTACCATTCTCCCACATAGTGTGTCATACCACAAGCCTATAACCTTGGAGTTGTCCTTTGAAGCCAATCTAAGTCCGATCCCCTTCAGATTCAATCCAAAGTGGATTTAGGAAGCCAGCTTCCCAGCTCTGGTCGCTCGATCCTGGAACGAGACGGTGAAAGGCTCTCCCTTCTTTGTCTGGGAAGAAAAGCTCAGAAGACTAAAAGCAAATATAAAATATTGGGCCAAATCCCTTCCAATCCCTGCAGCAGATCGCCAGGAAGCGCAAAGACAAATAGAAATCCATCAGCTCGCAATGGAAGATCTGGAAGCCACCCAAGAACACCGGCAGCAAGAAGCCAAACTGCAAAAAAATTGGCACCAAGCCTGCAGAGATGAAGAAAAATACTAGCAGCAAAAGTCCAGGTGTCTCTGGCTAGAGGCAAGAGATAAGAATACTAAATTCTTCCACAAGCAAGCGGAGGCTAGGAAACAATTCAAGAAGGTCACAGAAATCCATATACAGGAGCAGATCATAACTGATTTCGAAGGTATCAAGCAGGCAGTTGTTCAAACTTTCGAGTCCCTCTACACAGAAACTCAGATCATGGCCAGCGATCCCAACTCCTACCCTTTGGCACTGATTCAGAATTGTATTAATGAGGAAGTCAACAACTATTTAAATAGGGAAGTGAATCAACAAGAAATAAAGGAAGCTTTAGACCAGCTGCACCCAAACAAAGCCCCAGGCCTGGATGGCTTTACTGCCAGGTTCTTCCAAAACAGGTGGGATCTCATCAAGGCAGACCTCACCAAACTCATCAGGAAATCTCAATCCTACGTCAGAATTGGAGGAGGAACAAACTCTTCCTTCTTAGCGCTGATCCCGAAAGAAAGAGGAGCTTCAAGTTTTGGAAGGTTCTGCCTCGTCTCTCTCTGTAATACTAGCTACAAGATCCTCACCAAAATTATAGACAATAGATTAAAATCCACTCTTCCAGCGATCATCCCAAAAAATCAAGGTGGCTTCATTAAAGGTAGGCATATAACAGACAATATTATCCTTGTGCAAGAGGCTCTTCACTTGAGTATCCAGCAGAAGGACAAAGGTATGATCGTCAAGCTCGACTTAGCAAATACCTTTGATAGGGTAAGGCATAATTTTTTGTTTCAAGTTATGGATAGGCTAGGCTTCACCCCCCCTTTCATAAGGTGGATCAAAGCTTGTATTGGTTCCCCTTGGATAGCCCCTCTGGTGAATGGAAGAGCCACTAAATTCTTCCAAGCCTCCAAAGGCCTTAGACAAGGTTGCCCCCTTTCTCCGCTTCTGTATGCAATTCAAGCCTTTGTTCTAAGATTTCAACTAGATTATTGTCAAAGGCATCAGAATCTCTCAGGACTCCATATCACTCTCTGGGTAAAGGACATCAATCATGCCCAATTCGTCGATAACACGCTGCTCCTCGGAGGAGCGAGTTCAGTGACAGCAAAGAAATTCAAAATGGAATTAGACATCTACACAAAGATCTCTGGCAGTTTGATTAGCCTGAATAAAAGTAAAATCTATGGATGGAATGTCACCCCTCAGGAAATGCTTGAAATCTCAAGAATCCTAGGAATGGAAGGTTGTACCACTTGGGATGAATTTAAGTACTTGGGTGTCCCTATCTTCAAATCTGCCCCTAAAGTTTCGCATTGGAATCAATTGACAGAAAGGATCAAGAACAGAATCAATTCCTGGGGAGCTAATTGGTTGAATCTAGTAGGCAAAGTGGTTTCTTATTAAAGCAGTTCTGGCCAGCATCCCTATTTACCAAATCTCCCTCCTGTCGGCTCCCTGTACAGTGATCCAGAAGATAGAAGCAATGATTAGGAGATTTCTGTGGGAGGGAGGGAAGCAATCAGGAAGAAAGATGCACCTTATAAGCTAGGGGAAAATCTCCAAGCCTTACCTGGAAGGGGGACTCCATTTCAAAGATCTCCAAATCCAAAACTTAGCATTGGGGGCAAAGATCCTTTGGAACATAATAACCGGGAAAGCCTCTTGGAGCAAAAGAGCGCTTTGGAAAAAATACTTTCGTGGCACAAGGAAAAATTGCCTGGATAAGGCCGCCAAGGTGGGGAAAGGCTCCCCGGTCTTCACTCTCTGTCAGAAAGTCATGCAGCAATTCCACCCCCAAATCACTTGGATCCCAGGAAATGGGAAAGATATCAGCATATGGAAAGACTCAGTTCTGGGCGATTCTCCTCTTTCAACGTAGCATGATTTAAGGCACCTCAAAGGATGGATGCAGACCCACCATCTCAACAGCCTTTGGGATATTTCTTGTTGGGGAAGTGGTGAGATCCAACCTTGGTTAAAGTGGGAAATTACTAACCTTCCCCAAGCTCTTGAAGAAGAATGGTCCATTTTAAAGAGTTTGTTGCAAGGGAAATCCCCTTTACAAAAAAAGAAAAGAGACAAGAAAGGGTGGGGCCCTTGAGCCGGACCTTACACCACTACAGCGGGTTACCTCGACTTCATTTCAACCCCCTCGATTCCTCCAGACCCTGGAATTTGGAAGGCCATCTGGACTGTGAAGTCAATCCCAAAAACAGATATGTTTGTCTGGACAGTAGCACATAGGGGTATTCTTACAGGGGGGAATCTCAGAAGAAGAGGGTGGGAAGTGTTGGCGACAGAAGTCACTCCTGGATTGCTATCAAGAGTAGAGATCGACGCCCATCAGTTTTATGTCACGATTGTTCATAGATGGGTGATCAAATGGAAGGAAACTCTGAAGAGTAGTGTCTAACTCTGAAAACAGGCCAGGCATGCATGAGCAAGTGAGGTCTTGTGTAAACTTCAGACAATGAGTTGTAGTAAAGGGTGAACAGGCGGAAGACTTATGGAGAAGAGTGCGAAGGTCTGTTACAAACAACAAGTTCTTAACAGACTGTAGAAGAAAGCATCCCAACACAAGGTCTTCTTTCATTTGAATACAGAGCACCAGAAAATACAATAATGCCATGATAAATCATTTATCATAACAGAAATGCAATAATTCATATGACTCAGTCAATCACGAACTTCCTAGCATAAGATGAAAAACTTAGACGGGTAAAGAAGAACTGTCTGTCATAAAACAAGAAATCTCATATACAGATACATAAGCTGGAAACTGAAATAGTTGCTAAACATTACAATAGGGA
>ML786519.1:485411-500860 GCA_009831015.1 Picea engelmannii | reverse complement strand
CCTATGTTAAAGATTACATTGCATACACAAATTTATGGTAAAAGGCAAATTAATGTCACATCAAAAGCAAGCTCATTCATATAGTCCCATGGCAGGGACTTCTCTCTCT
Organism: Picea engelmannii; assembly: GCA_009831015.1. NCBI lineage: Eukaryota > Viridiplantae > Streptophyta > Pinopsida > Pinales > Pinaceae > Picea > Picea engelmannii. Next base: position 500,751 of record ML786519.1, on the reverse strand, counting down.
CTCTCTCTCTCTCTCTCTCTCTCTCTCTCTCTCTCTATATATATATATATATATATATATGGAGAGAGAGAGAGAGTAATTGAAAGTAAAAAAATAATGATTTCTTTAATAATTGTTTTCTACTTCCAGAATGAGGGAATTCCTTCAATACTTAATATTATGGAGTTGACATGTGGCATTTAAAAAAAGATTAATGAGAAAAAATAATTTCAATGTGGATCATCAATAAAATATAAATAATTTCAATGTGGATCATCAATAAAATATTTCTATGTCCACCTAGTTTAATATCGTCTTTAAAAAATATTTTAACATCCACCTTAAGTAAAATAATTTAATATCAGCATTCACCTTTAAGTAAAATAATTTTATATCAACTTTATATATAGAGAGAGAAATTGAAAGTAAAAAAATTATTATTCTACACATAGGTGTTTTCTACTTAATCAGTTGATTTTTGGAGTTGGGATAAGAAGAAACTCCTCTTCCAGACTCTTGTAACACCTGTTATTCTTTATGGATGTGAAGTCTAGGGCTGTGGTATCTCTAGTGGAGAAAGATACAGCAAATACAAAAGAATTTTATAACCTATAATCTCAAAATTAAAGGAAATGCGTCTTATCTCATCCTCCTCTTAGAAAAAAGTCCCCCATTGAGAGCATGGCTATGACTAGATACCTAATGTATAAGAACAAGTTAAACAACATGGAAGACAAGAGGATTCCTAAAATTGTTTCAAAATTGAGTCATAACCACCATCGACTCAAGCGAGGATGGCATAAAGATGTCTGGTCTTGGATAAACTATTGGGAAATCATGGAAGACACCATTTTACAGAATAAAGATACTATTAAAAAAAATGTCAAATCAAAATTTAAGGAGAAAATGTGTTGTGATAAAGAGTTAGAGGAAAAAAGAAAATTAAGGTATTATAAGGATGTAATCAACCCTAATCTAGAAGATCAAAATTATCTATATGTTTTGCAAAGTGTAAAGAAAAAAATAATCATTGCTAAAATAAGAACAAATTCTCACAAGCTCCATAGTGAAACTGGGCATTGGTCAATTCCTAAAACGCCATGGGATGAAAGAGTGTGTCACCTTTGTGACACTAAGAAGGTTGAAGATGAAAAGCACTTTCTCTTAGATTTTCCAGCCTATACCCATATTAAATCTCATTTTCAAAATATTTGTCACACTACCAACCTTCCTAACCTCTTAACTCAACAAAAGTATGGTGATCTTGGAAAGCTTCTCTTAATTCTTTTCGAGCATAGAAACAAAATTCTAAAGAATCCCAAGTAATCACTTACCCTCTTAAGGTACGATAAACCAATTTGGTCTTAGTGGACATTAATCATCATCATCATCATTATCAATATGGAGTTAACACATGTCATTTAAGAAAATATTAGCAACAAGTAAATATTCAATATCAACTTTATACATACATACGTACATGTAATAATTGAAAGCAAAAAAATTATTATGGTTAAAACATTTGAATAGTGGGTTGAGTATCAGGGAGGGAGGTGTGCAATTCCTTATGTGCTCAACATGGAGTTGGCATGTGGTGCACACACACACATATAAAGAATAGGCTTAGATCCATCTTAACTTGGGATCTATTAGGCCTAGAGAAACATCAAATCCTTCTAGATGCAAACATTTTTTCAAGTTTTGTACTCTAAATAAATTTGCATCTCAAAGAATTTGTGCATGATAGATATGGAGTTAAAATATATCTAGGGTGGTGGTTAAAACATTTGAATGGTGGGTTGAGTGTTAGGGAGATGTGCAATTATTTTCATGCTCAACATGGAGTTAACACGCGACGCAACTGCACACACACATACACATATATAAAGAATCGGGGTAGATCCATCTTAACTTCGAATCTATCACCCACCTAGAAGCATCAAATCCTTCAAGATGCAAATATTTCTTCAAATTTTATACTCAAAAAAATTAACATCTCAAAGATTTTGATACCTCCCATGATAAATCAGAAATTAAAATAGATTAAGACTATTTAATTTAAAAATAAATTTATTTATTTATTTAATTTTAGAAATTTTTAATTTCAAAATTATAAAAAATTTTAGAAATTAAATTTTATAGACAAAACTCTTAATATATTAAAATCTACTTATAATTAAAAAAATCTACTAACATAATCTTTATTAAAAAACTTTCTTTATTAACAAATAAAATTTTTATTATAATTTTTTAATAAAATTTAAAATTAAATTCTTATAAAAAAAAAAATTCAAGTTATTCCATATCCAAAATACCTTTACTTATAAAGAACTCATTGATTCACATTAAAATAGAGTGAGTGTAATAATTTATATTCTCAATGATCATTGTCATGGGAAAGAAGTGCAATTTGTCCATTCATTAAATTATTTATTATCAAAAATGCCTTTACTCAAGTTTATAATATTTAATTATTCTAAAAATGGAGTAAGCATGATTTATTTATTAAATATTTTATTAATATTCAATTTTTAATTATTTATTTTAAAAATAAAACAAACATGCTAATACATATATTTTAATTATCATTTTTATTGAAAAAGAAGTGAATTTGTTCATTTATTAAATTATTTTTATATCAAATATTTTCTTTATAACTAATAACAAAAACTTAGTAAATCATATTTATCTATCCTATAAATAAAGTAATGGTCAAGATGCTTCTACCGATGTTTACGTTTTACGTGGAAGGAAATAATAAAATCTGATAAATATGCATTTATTATCATTTAACAGAAATCACATTTACCTATCCTAAAAATAGAGTCTATTAACGTCTTTGTGGAAGTAAATAATAAAATATCATAAATATACCTTTATTAGCATGGAAGAGAAATCATATTCCGCTATCATAAAAATAGACTCCAACAATGTCTTCATAGAAGTAAATAATAAAATATTATAAATATACATTTATGAATAGATATAACATATACATTTCATAAATATACATTTATGAAATCAGTCGGAACACTTTGCGGGGCAGGGGGGCATTTTTTCATCAACTCTCATACCTTCTACAGATGGACGCTCAACGGAGGACAAGGAACCAACACCAAAGTCGAACTATTGGGGGCATGGGCTTCCCTTATCCTGGCTCGAAGGCTGAACATTGAAGTCTTGCTACTTCTCGGAGATTCCAAAGTCATTATCGACTAGATAAATGACAAGGCTGAGCTCCGATCAGCAGCTCTAGAGTGTTGGAAAGAGAGAACCATTGAAGCAAAAAGATTCTTCAAGAGCTTCTCCGCTTCTCACATCTACAGGGAAGAAAACATCACTGCGGACCAGCTATCAAAACATGCTCTAACCCGGCCTCCCGGTCTCATAACCTTCGCCCGATGGGAGGACGGCAACGAGGGTCCCCCAATACAACTCAAATTCTGAAGTGGTAGGCACCAGGCCACCGAAAATCCACTGGCAAAAGAGTCTCTGTATTGGTTACAGTTCATTCGAGCTTCTCGGAGATAACAATGGAACAGATATAAGTAAGGCAGATTCAAACGCTAAGCTATGACAGGCTGAGTGATGCTCATAGCATACCACCTGACGAAACCATGAATCAGAGCAAGATCATGGCTGTCAAACCTGTTCGTTTTTTACTTTCTGCGTGAAAGATTTACTATTTTTCTATGACAGGATGTGTGTTGCCTATAGCAAACACAGGTCACTGTTTGCAGGCATTTTATATGTTGCTCTGTAAAATCTTTATATACTGTTGAATATAAATGAGAAACTTTTCCCGTGGAAAAAAAAATGTATAACATAATACATATGTTATATTAATATGATCATAAATGAATAATAAAAATATACATGTAGTTTAAATAATTTAAATAGTTTAAATGTGTTAAGTTTTTTTTTTGTTTTTGGTATATTTTTAGGGAATATTTGTTGGAAATTTGGTGAGATATTGTTAGATTTGTATGGCTAAATCTGTATAATCGGATTCTCGAGTACTCCATGAGTTTTTTGGCACCCTGAATCCATTTATGCATTCATAAATGCAATTTAAACAACATAAAGTTATGATTTTATGTAGATTTATGTTCTGGATTCGGGCGTAAAGGAAAAAAACATAAAACAGTTAGACAACACCAAAACTTATTAAATCACTTTTTTTCCCACAAAAATTTACACTTTATATTTGTATTATAAATATAAATTAATCGCTTACAAAATGCCCTTACTTACGTGTGTCAAAAAGACCATATTTAATGTCAATATTCCCCTATACATCACAATGAAAAGACCCCCAGGTCATAATAGCAAAAGCAACATATCACTTCATAATATAAACTATTTGTTTCACAAAATATCCTTGGTTGATCACAAGACATCCAAATCAAGAGGACAATACAACAGTTGCCTCTAATCGACCCAAAAAAGGAAAATTTATGCCGCCACGACAAAGAAACTAAGCAGGATTAGTAAAGATCGAGAAACTGGAGTGGGCCCTCATGCTCCTCTGCGCATTGGTAGTAGATAACCTTCCCAGGTTCCCTTATGAGTGCCTTTTTTGATAGACTATCTGCCACTTTGTTGTCATTTCTATAAACATGAGCAAATTATAGTTTGTTGAATTGTTTGATTAATGCAGTGATACATTCCATCCAATAGTCCAAAGAGATGACTTGTAGGTGTCCCTTTCCCTTCAACCAGTCAATTATAGTCTTTGAATCTTCCATAACATGAATCTCCTGGATAGAAAGAAGAGAAGCCAATGATAGCAATGCCCAAGCACCAAGAAATTCGGCTCTGGTATTGGTACCGAGCCCACAATTAAGGAGCCATTTGTAACTACACTGCTCACTGATCTTGATGACACCCCCCGCTCCATTGTTCAGACCTGAAGATGAATCCACACCATCGAACCAGCCAACCGTGCCTCCCACCGCCGGATGTGAAAGCCCCAATCTCCGAACAGATACTTTTGGGATATGTTTGTATTCCCGCAAAGCTAAAAGAGATCTATGAATAACTTTCTGAACCCTGGGAATAATGTCTTCAAAGACCGTGAAATTGTGTTCCCACCATAAGGACCAACATATTAGAGCTGGAAGAGTAGGCAGATGAAAATTTCAGGCTATCCATTGTTTGAAACAGTCATTTAGATTATTCCCAGCCCAAAATCCAGAATAGTTTATATGCAATCTTAAACTGTTCCATACTTCCAACGTAAAGGCACATTCCATAAAAAGGTGTTGAGTCGATTATGCATTCTTCAAACATAACTTACAAACACTTGGACCTATAAATCCTCTATGCTGGAGGATCTCCCACATAAGTATTTTATTTTCCACCAACAGCCAGATAAAAATCTTGATTTTCAGCGGGCAATCCCAACCCCATAAGGCCTTTCTCCAACCACCTATCTTGTAATTCCATTTTATCTTTTCTAATGCTAAGTAGACATTCTTTACTGTAACTTGTCCCAACAAGTCTCCCCATGTCCATTTTAACGTGTCTGGCCTCGAAGTATGATTCCATTATTTATAAGAGCGCATCGATAGGCCTACCATTCTTCCTGGAGTTGCCCGGACAAATCCAAATCCACGCTAGAGATCCAATTGGATGTGATCCTGCCCACTTGTGCCACAACTTGTGCCTGGAAAAGATGGTGCACGCCTTTCCTATTAATCGCTTCAATAAACTCCTCCGACAGTAAAGCTAACTGTCCCATCCCCAATATACAATCTTTTCCAATCACGATTGATTTCCCATTCTCCGGACTCCAGGCTATCCAATGAAAAAGACGATAGAGGGATTTTAATAAGTATTTCCAGGCCTGAGAGCCTTTCTCCTTTGTGATGTCAACCGTTCGCAGCCAGCGAGAAATTGAAACAAAAGGCAGATACTTGTCCTTTAGCACCCGGTGCCATAACCCTTCCTTCATCAAGGCCCTCTAAAGACTGTTGGCTACTAGTGCTCTACTGAAATCTATCAAGTTCCTCAACCCCCATCCCCCATAGAGATTTTGTCTAGCTATCAGATGCCAGTTGCAGAGATGTATGCTCTTCTTTTTTTGGCATCCCGACCAAAGGAAGCTAAAAATCAATTGACGAATTTTATGGAAAATCACTATTGGCAGATTCGCCAAGGCCAACCAGTAGACAGGCTGGCTCTCCAGGATGGCTTTAATCAAAATCAAACGCCCCCCTAATGACAACCACCGATTACACCAATGATTGATCTTCTTTTCATATTTCTCTATTAGCCATTGCCAATCTTCATGTCTGTACCTGTCAATCTTAAGGAAGAAACCAAGATATTTGAACCCCTCAGAGAGAACTTGAAAGTTATAAGGAAAAAATAATTTCAAAGAAAACAGGACCGGATGACTAACACCATACTGATATAAAGTGGTTTTATGGGAATTTACCTGAAGGCCTGAAGCATTACAGAAATGATTTAATACCCTGTTGATCTCCTTCCATTCGGCCAAGAAGTCATTTGATAAAATAAGAATATCATCCACGAAGAGTAGGTACAAAATCCGAATGAGTCTGGAAACCTTAATGCCAGTCAAGCTTCCTTCCCCTTGACTTATTTTCAAGGCCAGGCTCAAACCTTCTGTAATGAGGATGAAGAGAAAGGGCGACAAAGGGCATCCCTGTCTGAGCCCTCTCCCGCTGCTAAAAAAGTTTGTAGGCTTACCATTTATAAGAATCGCATAAGAGGCTGGCGTGACACAACCCATAATCCAGTTGGTCTTTAGCCGCCCAAAACCACATTGAAGTAAAACCAACCTGAGATAATCTCAACTAATACAGTCGTATGCTTTCTTCAAGTCGATTTTGAGGATTAGTGCCTTCAATTTTTTTTCTCTAATACTATGGAGACACTCCTGGGCAGTCCCAATTACATCACCAATTTGTCTTCCTTTTAGGAAACCGAATTGCTCCTAGGATAAAGAACGCAACAAGATCGGTCTTGTTCTCTTGGCGATAATCTTTGATATAATCTTGTAGAAAATATTGCATAAAGCAACCGGGAAAAAATCACCAAAATTTGTCGGCCCATTAACCTTCAGAATCAAAGCAATGAAGGTTGAATTCATACCTCTAATCACCTCCCCCGTAGTGCGCAAATCTTCCAATGCTTCCAGTAAATATTTTGTCACCAAATCAAAGTAATGAATGAAAAATTCAACAGTCCACCCATCCGGGCCTGGACTCTTATCCTTCATAAAACCTTTTAGGACAACAAGAACTTCCTCCTTTGTAACAACGATTTCTAAAAATTGTACCTCCTCCTCCATCACCATTATGGGATACAATCTCACTACCTCTACCTATTCCACAATTATGTTCTCAACCGATTCTTGGTAGAAGGATCTAAAGAACCGCATCGCTTCATATTTTATAGCCTCCCGCCCATGATGAGTTTTCCCCTGTTCACCCTTGATTTCCCATAGGTGTTTTTTGTTCCGTCTAAAACAAGCAAAGTGGTGAAAATACTTTGTCTTTTTGTTACCATTTTGGATCCATGTGGCACAACTTTTCAACCACCAGCGTGCATCCTCTTCCATCAATAAAATGTTCCGGTCCGATTCAAGAGATTTTAATCGGGACCCCGTATTCACATTGAAGTCATGCTCCCATCTTTGTTTTGTCAGAAGTTCTATCTCATCATCTAGAGAGGCAAGGGCTCTATTTTCATTTAATTTCTTCTCTACTAACCATCTCTCAGTGCACGCCTTTAGATTGACTAACTTCTAAGAAAGTCTCATTTGTGCTCCAACCACACTACAGTACTAAGGATCACACCAAATTGACTGAACTAAGTCCCCAAAAAACTCATCCTTCAAACAAGCATGGTTAAATTTAAAAGGGTAAGCAACTAAATTATATCAATGGTCCAATTGAAATATCATCGGGGCATGATCCAAGAAATAAGGGTGTTCAACCCAATATCTAAACCTCGTTGTATCATCCAGTAGGCCTTCAGCCGCATAAAATCTATCCAACCTTTTTTGAATGCAATGTGTCCCGCTTCTGTCATTACGCCAAGTAGGCACTAACACCGATGGTTGTACATCCACCAAATGATTTTTCTGAAAGAGGTCTCTGAAGTAACCAACCAAAGGATCAGAGTGAGCTTCCACTCCCCACACTTCATCAATACTCATTATAAAATTTAAGTCACCTGCCATAATGAGATCATATTGTGCTAGTAAACCCTTTGACTCAACCTGTTCCCAGAACTGTCTTCTGCCGGAGCAGGGACCATAAGCACTTAAAAAACTAATCCTGTTTTTGTCAGGTAAATGATAACCTGTCAACAAAATACCACTAGCACATAGGAAAGGATTTAGCTCAAATATGATGGGGTTCCAAGCAACCAGAAGTCCTCCCGACTTCCCAACCGCACTTACCGCACTGATACACCAAGAGGGGAAAAGTGAAAACATGAAATTTCGGGCCTTCAATCCATCCACTAAAGTTTCTTTTAAAAAAACTAGGTCCGCCTTTGAACTACTTAACAATCTACACAAAGAAGGCAGTTTATGGGGACCACCTACCCCTCTAATGTTCAAGGATAAGAGGATCATGATTTATCCCTTGCAAGGGATTTCATGCCTCTAAGCGCCCCTATGTCAGGTGAAGTAACCGAGTAGAGTTCAATAGTCGAAGACTAACCAGATTTCGTACATGCACTCCTAGTCTTGATAGGAGAAAGTTCCATCCCTAAGCCCCTGGACCAGGCTAAGGCTTTTCCTTTTTGTCCCTCCTTGCTGGTCAAGATGCTCCCATAATTACAAGGATTAAGGTGCACCTGTTGTCCTACATAGGTGGTGAGGGGAGAAGGGTTAGTTGAGTCTCTAATGGAAGGTATCAAAGAATCTATCACATCTTCCAGACTTAGGGCAGACACATAATGAGAATGAGGGACCACCGTACACTCCTCACCTGGAAGAGGCTCAGTAGAAATAGGTAACAAAGAGGCAACCTCCACTACAGGTGGAGAACCATCTATCCTATCTGTATTAGATAAATATCCTCCTAAGACCGTAGAAACCTTAGCAGGGTGAATGGCTTCAACAGTAGTTGCCTTTGCCAAATACCAATTCTCCAAAAACTCACGTTCCCAAGAAGAAAGTTTAAAAAATAGGTTAGGACAGAAAGACCTCAACTTACCGATTAAGGTACCCGATAGGTCGTCCCCGGGGTCATCCTTGCCTCCAGAATAGCAGACACCCATTGCCTCTGGTTCCTCTTCAGAAATATAACAGTTCATTGTAGGATTATCCTCTGCTTCATCAGTTGCTCCATTACCGACCCAGTTTGTACAGTCTCTTCGAAGATGACCAGTCCTCCGACAATGAGTGCAACGAAAAGGAATACCTTGGTAATCCAGGCGTTGAATTGTTACCTGACCCCTCCATTCAAGTTCCATCGTGTCCATCAAACCAGTTGTGACATCTATGTCCACCAAGACCCGCACCAGGCACTTGTCCGAAGAAAGTAATCCACTATCATCAACTTTGAGAAACCGACCAAGAAGGTTCCCTATAACAGTCAAATATTTTTGGTTCCACGGGTTAAGTGGTAAACTTGGGAGTAAAACCCACATATGACGGTGGCTGAAAAAATCCGTTGCAGGGTCAAAACCCGTCCTCCATCTCTTCATCATAAGACTCCCACCTTCAAAGTCCCAAAACCTATTCAAAATAAGTTCATCATCTTTGGGAGCTTTAAAGACTAAATCGAACCACCCATAAGTCATAGTTAAGTTCTCTGACACATATCCGAGGATGGGAAACCATTTACAATGCATCCACTCTGCAAACGAAAGTTTACTTTTGGATTTATAAGTGAAACACCCAACAAGAGAACAGAGGGAGAGTCAGCATGTTTCCTCCAAGCCGACATCCATACCGATAACCAGACGTCTTCTCTGTCTTTTTGGTTTCCAGACCCTTGCAACCTTCTTTTTGTGAATGTCCTTAACTCTCAAGTGCTCACGACTGATATTAATAGATTTACAAGTTGGCTTAGAAATAACAAGAGTAATGCCTGGTTCAATCTTTGAATCTAAAATTGCACCGGTACTCCTCTAGAATGGGCCCGAACTCACTCCAAAATCATAAATGTTATGATTCAAATCCTTTCCACTTTCCAGAAAGCTCGTATCTGCCACCCTAGGAAAATCTAACAAGGAAGGCAGTTGAGCATTAATTGCATGTGTTAATGTAGCATTTAAGGTGCCCCCACCACCTTCTTTACTGCTCAAGGCATCTACCATTTTAAACAAGCCTTCCCGCTCCCACTCAGCCTCATCGACAGTGCCCATGAGCGCACTAGCTTCCAAGGCCACTAAAATAAATCTATCCACCCAATCAGAAGAAGCTTCCTGAGACAAAAACAAATCGAAGAAACTGGTAAGAAAAGGCCTCGGGAACTTTGCCTTGAAAAAGTATTAAAGGCTCTCCTAAATGATAATGGATACCTTATATCTCCCCTCCCCTAGCTACTATATCTGATACAATTGTCCTCTAATACACCCAACAACAGAACTTCTCCCCTAAACTAAACTAAAAAAACATCTGAACCAAAATCCAACTAAAATCTTCATCCCAAGAAGCATCCATCATGTAATAAAATCTCAGCGATATATACAAATAAATAATAAAATCTCATCAATATGTCTTTATTACCATTGAAAAGAAAGTGCTTTCAAAATGCATTTTCTTATAAATGAATAATAAAAGGCCATTAAATAAAGTTTACCTATTTAAAAAAAAATAGAGTCAAATCATCAAGGCACACTTTTAACAATGTCTATGTGAAGATAAATAATAAAATCTAAACTCATCGATATGTTTTTATTATCATTGTAAAGAAAGTATCTTCAAAATGTTTTTCCTTATAAATGAATAATAAAAAAAGTTATTATCATTGTAAAGAAAGTATCTTCAAAATGTTTTTCATTTAACATTTTCTTTATAAATGAATAATAAAAATTCATTCAATGACGTTTACTTGTCCTTTTTCTTATAAATGAATAATAATAAAAAATATTATCATTGTAAAGAAAATATCTTCAAAATGTTTTTTCTTATAAATAAATAATAGAAATTCATTAAGTGACGTTTACTTGTCCTAAAAAGTAGAGTGAATGGTTGAAATATAATTTTAACAATGTCTACGTAAAAATAAACACTAAAATCTTATGAATATGTATATGCAAAATAAAATGAAGTTTCATATTGAATAATAAAATTCATGAATTATTCTTCACATAGGTGGGTGGGGGGCTTTAATAGAAAAACATATTATTCTTCACATAAAGGAAAAAATTCATAATATGCAATCATTTGCGATGATGTTTCATATCACATAATATCATAATATGCAATCACATATATGATGCTTCATATCACATGAATACAATTAGATGATTAATAAAAGTTAATTAAGTGGGAAATATAAGGGATGCTTCTTTATAATGGTGGATGGCATTTCTAATAAACTTGTCAATTAATATTCAAAGGGATTTCAACCACGTTCTTATTAGAACAAAACTAACCAAATACCCCACGACATTGACAACAATTGGTTAAGCTAAGAATGCTAAAGATCCCACCTTTTTTACCTTTTGTGGTTTGTCATAACCGTCAAGAAATCTTTGTCGAAATTGCAATTTTAGATTTGATGGCACTCGTGTTTTTAATGCAAAAATGAATTTAGCACCCCCTCTAATAATATTTTGTAACCAGATTGTGCAATATTAATATCGGATATCTACAATTACATCAATTCAACATTATCTTTCTAGATTTTAGGCCAAAACATGTGAGTTTTCCTTCCCATTGCTATAAGCGACAATAAAAGGGTCAACTAGTAAAAAGTTTAGAGTATATTATGCTAACCTCTTGAACTAAAACTTATAGTATTAATTCAGTCGTGTTCTAAATTATATTTATATAAAGAAATAATTAATGTCTTCGCATATATGAATAATAAAAGTTCATTTTTTTTTTAAATAAGAGTAAAACATTATAATCATATATACAAAAATAGGTTACAAACATGTAGAATGGTCACTTTCCAGATCTTTTCAATAAAGACTTTAAAACCCTACCTATAGTCATAGATAGTGTAAAAGCTAATATAGATTTAAACGTGTAAAAGCCAATATAGATTTAAACAAGCAAATAGACCAAACAAATTTTAGTGTTAGTTTAGAGTATCATATATAATGTTTCATAAACACGGTGCATGGGCTAGCCCAATGCTCCTTGTTTTATTGAAGCGTTATCTCCAACCGATATATTGTTGGAGATAATGAGGGCCTTACTCATTTACTCTTAAGTTTATCAAGGCCTTACGTTGTTACCCTTACTCATGTACTCTTAGGTTTATTAGGCTCAGCTTAGTTGTACTTTTAAGTTGGTTAGGTAGTTATGAGGACATTCTTACTATTACTCATGAGCACTATTACTCATGAAGAAAACGAATCAAATTAATGATGGAATGATAGGTGAACGAAAATCTCTGATTTGATAAATGTACAAATATAAATAGAATAAAAGATGGTAAATAACATAAATGATAATAGGGAATACATGGAAGAAAATGAATCAAATTAATGTATGAATGAAAATATCTGATTTGATAAATGTATAAATATAAATGGAATGAAAGATGGTAAATAACATAAATGATAATAGGGAACACATGGAAAATAAGATGGATGAAAATATGGTACAAATGGAAAAGAATGTGAAAGAATTACAAAATTCCATGTGAATTCTCTTGTTACTTATCTCATATGAGAGATTCCCTCAAGGAGATATTAGGACACAAGGAAATCATGTAAATGTAGAGGAAATAAAGATTGAGCCCCAAAATCATGAGTATTCATCACCTCTAGATCCACATCATCGGGGGTTCCACTCGACAACAAGGAACTACTTAATTTCCAAAATGGATATGAGGAAGTTTGATGGTAAAGATCCTTTAACATGAGTATTCCAGATGGAGCAATTCTTTAATCTACACCAAGTGCCAACCTTACAAAAGGTAACTCTTGCATCCTTGTATTTAGAAAATGATCAATTTGTATGGTAACAATGGCTTTGCAAAAGAAAAAATGATTCCATTATCTTTTGGTCCATTTTTATAGATGAATTGATAACACATTATGGGGCTATTATGAGCAATACATTTTTTAGTCAATTGATGAATCTTCGACAAAGAGGTCCAATTACAGACCACATTCAACAATTCCAAAAACTAAGTTTCGGGGTAAAGAACATCCCAAAGGATAATTTTTTAGATCTCTTTATGAGGTGTGTCTCTTCGAACCTAAATCCCTAGAGCATGGTGCTCTCTAACAACTATAGAGAGCACCATGCTCCCTCTTCTAACCTCATTCAACTTATAAGGTTTACACCTTAGCAAATGGACCATGTTTCAATTGTGATAGTAAGTACAGCAAGGGGCATAAATGTGGTGAGAATAAATTATTCTACATATATTGTGAAGAAGAAGAAGATCAAGAATTAGAACCATCGTAAGATATAGAACTAGAAGAGACTACTCCAACCATAACTTGTCACGCATTAGCGGGCATCAGTACTCCACAAACCCTCAAGATAGAAGGTGATCTAGATTATTTTCGGCACGAAATGAGAGCGGATATATAATAAAGAAATGAACAGAGATATCGTGGATATCCAATAATATAATGGAAATGTATCAGAGATGCAACCATAAACACAAAGATATAGTAATACACGATTTCTATTAATGAAATAAATGTACAGAGACTATAAAAATACAGAGTGAAAGACTTGCTAGAATGGTGGCAGCTTATCTCTGAGAAGAGATGTGACAGCTACTCGCATTCGCAAGGGAATGCCAAAAACCCTAGACATCCAAAAACCTAACTCTAGGAGATGAAACGCCAAAAGTCATGTGGGCCCCGTTTGGGTAAGTTAGTACATCAACTTCCCGGGGTTGTAACTTTTGCATACGATCTTCGTTTTAGGCGTATGATAGCCTGTTGGAAATGTATCATCGAGGAGATTCATTTTGGGGGCCCAATCATGCCTTCAACTATCATTGAGAAGATCGATTATGAAAAACCTTCATTTAGGCCCTCAAAATGGCCCCGGAAATTAAAACTTCTAAAAATAGTAAATTGCCAAAATTGCCAGAAAATTGTTTTGAGCCAATTGGAAAAGGTGGGTGGCCACCGATATCCACCTGGATTAATCCTCCCTCCTTAATAATAAATGGTCTCCATTGCGTTGAGGTCCCCCATCAGATGAGGAAATTTATGTTGAATTTGGCCCCGGGTGAGCCACTTGCCTTGGTGCAGGAGCTACCCTTCTTTAACGACTTGATAAAGATGGATCCTTTATTGTTGAGTGACCTTGATATGTGTGTCCACAATCTGATTGTTGGATGCATGTTGTATGCAGTTGGGGTTGAGCTCTGTTGGTGTCAGATGTTCTGCCACGTCTGAGGTGTCCAATAATGGTAGGAAATAAGGGTGAAGGAGATCCACGTTGAACACAGGGTGAAGACCAAGGAAAGGAGGAATGTTGAGCTCAAAAGAATTATCCCCCATGGCCTTGGTGATGGTGTACGACCCATAACAGAGTGGACGAAGCTTTTGATGGGATCCTATAAGGCGTTCTTTCTGCAAGTGCAACCAAACTTTGTCGCCCACCTGAAACTTATGTGGCACCTGATGTTGATCATGGCATTGTTTGTACTTATCATTGGACTTCTGTAGGATATCCTAAACCTGTTGGCGGATGTGTTGGATCCGCTCAATGAATCGGGTGGCTTTTTCAGCTTCAGTTGGAGCAGGATATGAGTCGTTCGAGGTGACCGCAAGGGGAAGTGAAACATCTATAAGGCCCAATGGTTGGAATCCAAACCCCACCTAAAAGGGGTTGTGGTCAGATGAGCTATGCAGGGCTCAGTTGTAGCTATGTTGGACATAGGGAAGGCTCTCATCCGATGTGTGAGGGTGCTTTGAATTATACATGAGAAGGATATGCACAATCATTCAATTTACGACCTCGGTTTGGCCATCTGTTTGGGGGTGGAAGACCGTGGATTTGGTGAGCTTGGTGTCCAGCAGTGACCAAAGGCTTGACCAGAATGTGCTGAGAAATCGACTGTCCCAATCTGAGACAATGGTTTGTGGGATTCCAAAATGTACCCAGACTCGTTCAAAGAAGAGCTTGGCAGTGGCCTCTGCTATGATGTTCTTCTTGCAGACAACCAGAATTGCCATCTTAGAAAAGCAATCAAGAACCACAAAAACACAGTCATTT
>ML786519.1:475085-485370 GCA_009831015.1 Picea engelmannii | reverse complement strand
CATGTTTCTTAGTGTTCAGTTTGACAATAGCGCAGGTAGTGCAGGACCTGATATACTTGTTGACCTCCTATCGAAGTTTTGGCCAGCGGAAATGTTTATGTACCATCGCCACTATCTTTTCGATGCCGAAGTGTCCTGCCACCCGACTGTAGTGAGCTTCCCAGATCAGCTTCGCTCGCTCACTTGATGGAACACAGATATGGCCCAGATGACACAACAACCTATCCTGAAGATGGAAATTATCGACAACTGTGTTTGCACCCAACATTTGGTAGGTGGTGGCGAAGTCCATGTCTGTCTCATAGATTTGGGGCCATCCAGAGGTCTCATGGCTGCAAGAGTCTAGCACCGTGGTGAGTGCCGCGACTGGCAGTCTGCTGAGGCAATCAGCAACGTGATTGAGGCTTCCTATTTTATACTTGAAGTTGAGGTGGAATTGTTGCAAGTATGTGGACCACTTTTGATGGCGATCATTCTACAATTTTCCTTGTGTCTGTAGGAATTGCAGTGGCTTATGATCAGTGTGGATGACTGTCTCCTTCCCAAGAATGTAATGTCTCCACTGGCGGCAAGCTTACACAATGGAGTACATTTATTTGTCGTAAGTAGGGTACTTACGAACATCATCTGATAGTGTCTTAGTATGATAGTCCACGAGGTGGTCGTGCTGAGTGAGAACAACGCCCACTGCATAGTCTGAAGCATATGTCTCAATCTCAAAGAGATGTTTCATGTCTAGTAGTGAAAGTACTGGGGCTGAGCACAAGCACTACTTCAAATCGTCAAATGCTTGTTGTTGGGACCGGCCCCACGCAATTTTCACCTTACCACCACCCCTGGTTATTTGGCTGAGTGCCCATGCAATATGGGAGAATCCAAACACGAACCTACGGTAGAAATTGGCAAGGCCCAAGAAGCTCTGAAGCTCAGTGAGTGTGGTTGGGGATGGCCAGTCACAGATGAATTGGATCTTGGTTGGATCCACATGTATGCCATGCTGATCAATTATGTAGCCCAGGTAATGGACATTATCCATGTCAAAGGAGCATTTTTCCAAGTTGGCATATAGCTTGTGATGTCGCAAGGTGTGAAGAACCTGTTGAATATGTTGCAAGTGTTCCGCCCAAGTCTTGTTGTAAATGAGAATGTCATCCAGATACACCACTACAAAAGTATTGGCGAATGGTCACAGGATATCGTCCATCATCCTCATGAAAGTGGCTAGATCATTTGTCAAACCAAAGGGCATGACCAACCATTCAAAAAGGCCTTCCTTTGACTTGAAGGCGGTGTTCCATACATTTGTCTATTCTATCAGGACCTAGTGGTAACCAGACTTCAGATCATTCTTACTGAAGTATTTGGCCCTCGTGAGTTGATCAAGGAGGTTGTCGACTCGAGGGAATTGGGTATCGGTTTCTGACTGTGATTTTATTCAGAGGTCAATAATCAAGGCAGAGTTGTCAAGTTCCATCTTTCTTCTGTACTAGCACGATTGGGCTCTCGCAAGGTGATGAGTTGGGATGGATGTGCCCCTTGTGGAGTAGTTCTTAGAGCTGTCTCTTGATCTCCTCATTATATAACAAAGAGCGGTGATACACTGTCCCATTGGGAAGCAGTGCGTCGAGGGTCATATCGATGGGGTGCTTGACCTAGCAGTGTAGAGGTACCCTGGTAGGTGAGGCGAAGATATCTGAGTATTCTTCCATGACCTTATTCACTTGCTTCTGTTGTTTGGAGAGGTCGACCGCAGAGACCCTGGATGTGGTTGTGATCTTTATCTTATTCTAAGAGAGAATCAAGAAGAAGACAAACTTCCCCCTTTGAAAGATGATCTTCCTACATTTCTTAGCAGAGATCAAGGAAATAGCACTAGGTGGGACTGCCTCGGGTATCCTGTAAAATTTTCTGTTCAAAGTAATACTAACACTACGAGGCCTAGACTCATATATAGCATGACGTTTCCATAAATAAGGTTGGCCCAAAAGAACATCACAAACTTCGAGAGGAGAAACATCACACAATACCTCATCTTTGAAGGGCTTGATTTCGTACGACAGTCGACACTGTTAGTTGACGCGGAGATCGCTTCCTTGGCGGAGCCATCAAATGGTGTACGGTTGGGGGTGCGGCATTATCGGCAGGGCTAGCCGCTTGACGACCTCTACTGAGATGAGTTTCTTCTGGCTACCACTATAAACGATGAAGTGCAGTGGGGTGCCTTTTACCCACATCTGTGAATGGAAGAGGTGTTCTCCTTCTTCTAGTTCATCTGGTTCACCAGGCTAGAGCTTGGTGGTAGCAACGATGGCACTGGGTTCCGCGTCAATGATTTGTCATCCCCTTTCTGGTTCTGGCTCAGAATCTGAACCTGCATCTGATTCAGAGGCTTTCACTTCGGCCACCAACAACTACTTTGAGCAGCAGTCAATAGTGTTATGACAAGGGCTCTTATGGAAGTTGCACCACTTCCCAATATCTTTCTTTGTCTTTCCGGTGTCCTTCTTTTCTTGCGTCTTGGAATGGATGTCCTGATATTGTCCATATTTTATTTTTCCTTTGTTCTGTGGGTTGGGGTCTCCCTTTCATCACTTTTGTTGTGAGGGGTTCCCAGGCCCAAATTTTTGCATCTTTTGTTTGAGATTCTGCTCGATTTTGACGGCATATCGGTAGCCCTCGCCCAAGGATGAGATGTCCATAAATTCCATTTCAGTTTGGATGTATCTATGTATAGCGCCATGATACTTGAGCACCAGATGTCTCTCCAAATATTTGATACCCAACTTGGTGTGCAAGGTATGAAATATATTTGTGAAATATGGCACTGCTTAGTCTCTTTCTTGTCGCAGTGTGGTCCATTTGGTATACAATTCATCATAACTTCCGACAAGGTAGTATTGTTCCTTAATAACATCCCTGAAGGATTCCCAGGTGGTCGTTACTGTAAATAATGAGGGTTCATTTGTTTCCTTTTTCTCACGGAAATTTTCCCACCAATCTTTGACATGGGGAACATATTTGAGGAGCGCAAAAGTAATCTTTTCTCTATTCAAAAAGTTATGGATAGAAAAATACCCTTCTAGTAGAATCAACCACTTGAACATCTATGTCTATCTGACCTTCAAATATAGGAATATCGAAGTTTATTTGTACCTTGAAGGGGGCAGCGCCTCCGCTCGAAGAATATGTGTCACCTGTTGGTAGTCGCCAAAGGATTTGCGCGAAACTATCCATCATCTCGTTCCTTTATTCTATGAGGGCTTCCTCAATCAACAGTTTGAAAGGATCTCCTGTCCCATCATCTTTCTTTTCTCTTTCCATGAGAGGTCACTTGGGCGTGCGAGATATTTTTTCCTCAAGAAAAACAAGGTTGAGACCCAACTCTTTGAACTTCGACCTCGTTGGGGACATGCATTAAGACAACAAAGAGCATACCGCTATGATACCACTGGTCCGGATTATTTTTGGCACGAAATGAGAGCGGAGATATAATAAATAAATGCATAGAGATATCATGGATATCCAATAATATAACAGAAATGTATCAGAGATTCCACCATAAACACAAAGTTACAGTAATACACGATTTTTATTAATAAAATAAATGTACAGAGACTGTAAAAATACAGAGTGAAAGACTCGCTAGAATGGTGGCAGCTTATCTCTGAGAAGAGATGTGACGGCTACTCGCATTCGCAAGAAGATGATTACAATGAGGCTCTGAAGGCCTTTTTACAATAAACAGAAATTCCAAAAACCCTAGACATCCAAAAACCTAACCCTAGGAGATGAAGCACCAAAAGTCATGTGGGCCCCGTCTGGGTAAGTTAGTACATCAACTTCTCGAGGTCGTAACTTTTGCATACGATCTTCGTTTTAGGCATATGATAGCCCATTGGAAAGGTATCGTCGAGGAGATTAATTTTTGGGGATCAATCATACTTTCATCTATCATTGAGAATATCTATCCCAAAAAAACCTTCATTTAGGCCCTTAAAATGGCCCCGAAAGTTAAAAATGCTAAAAATAGTAAATTGCCAAAATTGCCAGAAAATTGTTTTGAGATAGTTGGAAAAGATGGGTGGCCACCGATATCCACCTGGATCATAAGGATATATCAAAAAGAAAAATGTAACAATGTTGATTAATTCTGGTAGTACTGATAACTTCATTAATTGCAAATTAGCGAAACTTCTCAACTACTTTGTATTTCCAACACTAGAGTTTCAAATAATGCTTGCAGATGGAGGTACCATAAATTGTTCAGGGAAGTGCCATAATATTAAGCTCAATATGTGGGGGTACTTATTGGATAGTCCCATGATTGCAATCCAAATGGGTGGTGTTGATGTTGTGTGAGGGGTCTAATGTTTACAATCATTGGGAACAATGACTCTTAATTTTCAATAACTTTTCATGAGATTTTCCTTAGAAGGTAAGGAAATTGAACTCATAGGTATCCAAGAGAATCCCTCTAAAGTGATAATCTCTAACGATATGACAAAATTACTCAAAAAGGGAAACCATGGTGTACTTGCACAATTGTGCTCACTAGATGTTCAAACATATAGACCATCTATTCTAGTGGATCTCCAAAAAGTTATCAACGATCCTTCCAAGGTATTTGAAGAGATTCCTAAGGGTCTTCCACCAACATGAGATCATGACCATACTATTCATTTTCAATCAAGAAGTGTACCACATAACATTAGGCCTTACAAGTACTCATATGCACAAAAGAGTGAGATTGAGCGTATGATTCAAGAAATATTAGAGGTTGACATTATTCAACCTAGCCAAAGTGCTTTCTCTTCACCAGTGGTGATGATTACAAAAAGGATGTTTCATGGAATTGTTGATCAAGTTTATTTGATCAATGTTCTAGTGCCTTGGTGGTACTTAGTAATACTTTCAACATCCCATACTTAGTCATTTTTGAAAATGCGGGTTGCGGGAAGACCTCCCCTTAACTTTGCAAGTCTGCAAGTCTGCAAACCTACAAGTTCCATACTTAGTCAATTTTTGCTCCATATGGTCCCGCATTACTCTTTGTCTGGGTCTCCTATACTTAATTGTTTTTCTTCACTTCCAGGAATTTTGTTGCGGAGGGAAAGATCATTGTTAAAACTCCCACGGCCTGCAACCCACAATTCTGCATCCTGCAAAATGAACCCACATTTCAGTGACCCGAATTTACACATAGTTTATTTTATCAATGTGGATGCGGGAGACCCCCTTCACCCATAGTTTATTTTATCAATGTGGATGCAGGAGACCCCCTCTACCCCACCCCTTGACATGTTGCATCCCACAACCCGCAACCTGTAATTTTGCATTCTCCAAAATGGCCCTCGCATGACTTGTTTTTCACTTTTCATACTTAGCCTATTTTCATGAATCTTGATGTGTAAGCACCACTTCCAAGAAAATTTATAATTGAACTATTGCGTCAATCGTCACACATTCAAATTAATAATGTTATTTATATGATGTGATTTTCATGAAAGCTACGCCATAAATTCAAATCCAAGTAGTAATTAACGTTAATGAAATTAGTGTCCCGACATATGATATTGTGACAAATATGTGGTGAATTTGGTAATGTTTCTATCCTCAATATATGATATATTACTTCAATGGGACTGCCACCTATTTACTAAATTAATCTAAACAAAGCATGTTTAGATTAGGATATATTCTTGGAGCGCAGCTTCAAAAACATAGCGGAAAAAGTCAAATTACTCAATTGTTATGCTTTGTATAAGGATCGTGAGAGATTTTGGCAGCTGATTGTGGATTCTGGACTCCTCAAAGAACTGAGACTCATAATTGGTGGTGACTTAAATTTTACTTTGTCCTCCCGTGAGATTTTAGGGAGCTTGGCAAGGGTAGACCCACTTTCTGATTATTTCTCAAATCTTCTTCAAGATTTTGGACTGGTGGACCTTACCCCTTCTCATCTGACCTCGACTTGGAGAAATGGTCACGCTGGTAAGGCAGGCATCACTAATCATCTCGACATATTCCTTTTGGATGGAAATCTTCTCACAAGCTAGAATTCTCTCAAGTCCTGGACTATAAACTCAGACATCTCATATCATAATCTGATTTGCCTATAGTTATTTTATGCCCGTCATTGTGTTAATTCTCCCTACAAATTCAACAGTTTATGGATTACAGAGTCGGGATTCAAAACTATTATGCAATCGACATGGGCTTCCATGGAAAATTGACTAATAATTCCTCTTGCATTCTGGTGTGTGAAAAGATGAAATATCTAAAGAAGCATGTGATAACTTGGCAAAAAAAAAAAACAGCAACAAAAGTCGGATTTATCACTCATTGAATCAAATTTGACAAATATTCTAGAGAGCCGACGATCACAGATTTTATCACAAGAGGAACTTAATCTCTTGAGAGCCCTTAAGATCAGGAAAGAAAAGATTCTAGCCACTGAAGAATCGACCTGGTGACTCAAAAGTCGAGCCCTCTGGATGCAAAATGGTGACAAGAATACAAGATTCTTTCATAAATATGCCACATAGAGAAGACTGCAAAATTCAATTTGGGATATCACCAATGTTGATGGTGTGACCCTTTCCAACGAATCGGAGATAAAGGAGCATGCATACAATTATTTTAAATCTCAATACGAGGCCCCTGAAGCAGAAGATATGAGGATTACGATAAAGTCAGTTGGCAATTTCTGAGATTAATTCTTATCTAGATTGGGCTTAAGTGGGATGTCGCCCAATGGATAATAGCTTGTGTTACAAATTTCAGTATGGCAGTTCTTGTTAATGGTTCCCCCACCTTTTTTTCTTAAATTCATCGAGGCTTGAGACAGGGATGTCCCCTCTCACCTCTTTTTTTCCTTCTTATAATAGATTTCCTAAGTAGGAAGATAAAAAAGGCAGTCTCAAATGGATCTTTCAAAGGAATCAAAATAGTTGTTGACACTTTTATTTCACACTTATTGTTCGTAGATGATGTTCTCATACTAGGGAATGTTAATTTAGAAGAGTGGTCCACTTTTCACACAATTTTAAGACTCTTTTGCAAAGCCTCGGGCATGGTCATCAATTGCCAAAAATCTTGTTTCATAGCCCAGAATATTGAACCAGATCTAGCCATAAACCTGAGCATAGTTTTTAATATTCATTTCTAGGTGTTCGATGATGGGATGAAGTACTTGGATACTTCCTAAAGGCAAATAATTACAGAGTTGCAGATTGGAATTGGCTAATTAAAAAAATAGAAAAAAGAATAGGAAGTTGGTTTTTTCGGTGGCTTTCCCTTGGCGACAGAGTCGTTCTTGCAAAGGCAGGCCTTCAAAGTATTCATGTTTATTGGCTCATCTTAGTTAAAATTCCTTTAACCTCCCTGCATCGCATTAAACAACTTATCACAAACTTCATTTGGCGTGGGTCTAGGAAATCAAATGGCTTCCACCTAGCCAGATGGAAAAAGATAGCACTCCCAAAGGATTGCGGAGGATGGGGATTACGGAATCTAGAATGGTTTTCCCAAGCACTTGTAGCGAAGTCATGTTGGAGAGGCCTCTTTGGTGGAGGACTATGGAGCATAGTGTTGCAAAAGAAATATCTGAAGGGAATTGTCAGATTTATACAAGCCCTGTAACTTCACTCAATACTCCCAATTGTCTTCTCTATGTAAAAAAAATCCAAAAATTCTATTAATACTATTCATTTACTTCTGAGTGCCTTGAAGAGAATATGTCAAAACTCTCAAAGATCATATCATGAAAAACCTTTGATCACCTTAGATCTTGACATGTTGGGCATGGATGTGCACCACGTTATTATTTTAGTATATAATGTGTGGGTTGCCAATGTTAATTTTGACTTCTGTATGAATTTGTTCTTATAATGAAGCTGATGCCAAATAGGTCTATGTTCCAAAGTTTCCCTATTCCCTAGAATGCTATGAAACATAAGACAATAGCACTATAATTTGTTTTTTATTTGGAATTACTGAGAAGTAAATAAAGGTTACTTAACGCCTAATGGGTAGATTTGTGTTGATTAGGCACAAGCCTCAAAGCTCCAAGGCAGCTTTATGCTTATTCGACACAAGGCTCAAATCTCCAAGGTAGCATCATGATTAATAGGTTAATCTATGCAAGGGGCTTAAAGCTTGAGTGTACTTTTATGCTCATTTAGTACTCATGTACTATGGGATTTATCAAGGCCTTACGTTTTTATTGTAGCATTATCTCCAACCCATATATTGTTGGAGATAATGAGGGCCTTACTCATGTACTCTTAAGTTTATCAAGGCCTTACGTTGTTACCCTTACTCATGTACTCTTAGGTTTATCAAGCTCAGCTTAGCTATACTTTTAAGTTGGTTAGGTAGTTATGAGCACATTCTTACTATTACTCATGAAGAAAACAAATCAAATTAATGATGGAATGATAGGTGAGTGAAAATATCTGATTTGATAATGTACAAATATAAATGGAATGAAAGATCGTAAATAACATAAATGATAATAGGGAACACATGGAAGAAAACAAATGAAATTAATGTATGAATGAAAATATCTGATTTGATAAATGTATAAATATAAATGGAATGAAAAATGGTAAATAACATAAATTATAATAGGGAACACATGGAAAAGAAGATGGATGAAAATATGGTACAAATGCAAAAGAATGTGAAAGAATTATAAAATTACATGTCAATCATCTTGCTACTTATCCCATATGAGATATTCCATCAAGGAGATATTAGGATACTAGGAAATCATGTAAATGTAGAGGAAATAAAGATTGAGCCCCAAAATCATGATTATTCATCACCTCTAGATCCACATCATCGGGGGTTCCACTCAACAACAAGGAACTACTTAATTTCCAAAATGGATATGAGGAAGTTTGATGGTAAAGATCCTTTAACATGGGTATTCCAGATGGATAAATTCTTTAATCTACACCAAGTGCCAACCTTACAAAAGGTAACTCTTGCATCCTTGTATTTAGAAAATGATCAATTTGTCTGGTAACAATGGCTTTGCAAAAGAAAAAATTATTCCATTATCTTTTGGTCCATTTTTATTGATGAATTGATAGCACATTATGGGGATATTATGAGTAATACATTTTTTAGTCAATTGATGAATCTTCGGCAAAGAGGTCCAATTACAGACCACATTCAACAATTCCAAAAACTAAGTCTCGGAGTAAAGAAAATCCCAGAGGATAATTTTTTAGATCTCTTTATGGGCACTTTAAAGGAGAACATTCAACATGAGGTGTGTCTCTTTAAACCTAAATCCCTAGAGCATGCTTTTAGTATGGCAAGGAAACTTGAAAGTAAAAATGTGGCCATTAAAAGAGTGATCTCTAACAACTATAGAGAGTACCATGCTCCCTCTTCTGACCTCATTCAACTTATAAGGTTGACACCTTAGCAAATGGACTATGTTTCAATTGTGATAGTAAGTACAGTAAGGGGCATAAATGTGGTCAAAATAAATTATTCTACATAGATTGTGAAGAAGAAGAAGATCAAGAATTGGAACCATCACAGGATATAGAACTAGAAGATACTATTCCAACCAGAACTTGTCATGCATTGGCAGGCATCAGTACTCCACAAACCCTCAATATAGAAGGATATATCAAAAAGAAAAAGGTAACAATGTTGATTATCTCTTGTAGTACCGATAACTTCATTAATTGCAAATTAGTGAAACTTCTCAACTACTTTGTATTTCCAACACTAGAGTTTCAAATAATGCTTGCAGATGGGGGTACCATAAATTGTTCAAGGAAGTGTCGTAGTATTAAGCTCAATATGTGGGAGTACTTATTGGATAGTCCCATGATTGCAATCCAAATGGGTGGTGTTGATGTTGTTTTAGGGGTCCAATGGTTACAATCATTGGGAACAATGGCTCTTAATTTTCAATAACTTTTCATGAGATTTTACTTAAAAGGTAAGGAAATTGAACTCAGAGGTATCCAAGAGAATCCCTCTAAAGTGATAATATTTAACAATGTGACAAAATTACTCAAAAAGGGACACCATGGTGTACTTGCACAATTGTGCTCACTAGATGTTCAAACATATAGACCATCTATTCTAGTGGATATCCAAAAAGTTATCAACGATCCTGCAAGATACCAGATATATAAAATATGCAGAACAGAAATGAAATGCTAGAAATGACAGAATAACAGTAAAATATCCAGCATAATCTTCACAATACACAGAAATGATATACGAAATAGCAACAGAAATAGCACTTTGAATC
>ML786519.1:395069-412514 GCA_009831015.1 Picea engelmannii | reverse complement strand
TTCTCCTCTGTTTGAAGAACTCTGAGTTTCTTTTTTGCTGTGGTGGGCCGTTGGAGCGATGCTCCAAGATGTCACACTTTTTCGAGTGGTATTTGCGGATTGAACACTGTTGTCACTGGGGCCTTTCCCCTGTTGCGTGTACAATTTAGTGCAGCTTTGCACTGTGTCCACGTCACCGACATCAGAGGCAGGACCATTATCGCCACTGTCTCTGTTTTTGGGCAGGTGTTTATTTAAAAAAAATCTCCGAGGCCAAGTGTTTGTAAATGTTGTCGAAAAATATTATAGGGGTCAAACCCTCTTATGATTTCAACATATCTCAGGTTGGAGATGCTAGAATGTGTTGTAAAATCGTCAATTTTGTTGATGTTTTTCAACACAAACTCCCCTACTTTCCAAGGCAAAGGAATGAACTGTTTTTTCTTCTTCTTTTGGAACAGATGGAACCAATAGCTGTATTGACGTGCTACTTCTGCAACAAACATTATGTCCATAATGTGACATGGAAGGAGAGCAGGTTGTTCTGTGGAGCCAAACATTCTTATCACAATGTAATTATCCAAAAGTTTGAGTGTCCCCTTCTTATCCAAAAAACTAGTTGCCTGTTCAGATATGCGGGGAGTATCTTCTCCTAACAACAAAACTTTGAAAACAAACATGAAGCCATTAAAAACCTCATAAAAATAGTGGGAAGCCTTGTGCTTCCACAAGGCCTGGTACCAGAATGTTATTGGGTGCAATTCGTAGTTGACATTCTTGGACAAAGACAGTTGCGGAAACTGACAGGAATGTGCTATTGCAAAAACTAAATAGGATGACATATAAAATTTATTTTCCCTTTTGTAGCTTGACAATTGGGAACAAATTTCATGGGAAATTAACCTGCCCCAATAAAAAATGGCTTTTTCGTTGACTGTGAAATACAAAATATAAAGAGCCATGTGGGAAATAGTTGTTGTGGACTTCTGTTCGGTTATTCTTGTAAATAGCCAAGCAATTTCGCGAAATGAATTTCTAAAGGAACTAACCTGCATGCTTGTAATATCTTCGGGAACTAGAAGAGGGTTTTCCAAAAAATGGGACAAGAGGTCTAATCCGTTATTATGCTTTTCTAGGAGCTGTTTGCAATCTTCTCCTCTGAACGTCAATGTTGGCTTCGACAATTTTAGCATCTGGCGGAAGACCTGAGGTGACAAAGAAAAAGAAGAGTGGTCCCACAGTGGAATAATTCTTTTATTTGAAATATATTTATCAGTGCACCAACAGACCAGGTCCTTACAGTAAAAAACATCAAGGACACAGCCTGCATGAGCAATCCCGAAGGTCCAAATTAGTTGGTTCTCTGCAACAGAGGTTGAGTAATAATAATATGCCCTGGACCACTAGAAGTTCTGGTCCTCGTGCCCGAATATGTTGAGTGTATCTCCATAGAACTGTTGTTGAGCTGATGCCATAGGTTTATGTGAACGTTGGTTGGCTGCAGATGATGGTTTACATGAATAGTTAGAGTCGATAATGTAACTCTTCGCTAAATCTTGGTTAAATGCTTATGAATGGGAAAGATCCTCGAGCCTTTCGCTGAGTAATAAAAATCTGTATGGGTGGTGCATGATGAAATGTTAGCAGTAAAGCTTGTTTATTGCATATTTAAAAATGCGAAGGTGGCGGGTACGACGAAGAGAAATTAAGGATTAGAGGTTTCGTGAACATGTGAAGGCCACGAAGTGCAAACAACATTTCATGATTTTGAAATCCACACTCGGAAGGGATAGTACAACCCCCCCACAAATTTTGGTTTAATGTGCAACAATACGAGATCTCCTCGAGCCTTTCACCCATAAATGACAATTTATACGGTTTCTGCATGATGGCATGTTAGAATTAAATGCTAGTAATTCCATATTTAGAAACAAGATATGTGTGTGTGTGTGTGTGTATATATATATATATATATATATATATATATATATATATATATAATTTTTTTTTTCTTTTATTGTAGACAAGTGCGAAGGTGACAGAGATGACAGAGAGAAAGGAAAGAATGGAAATCTTTGAAAAGCAGTCGGACGAGATTCAAAAAAGGATTATGGGGATACTCATGACAACCAAGTATTGCACAGTCAAATTTCATGTATCGGAATTTTTGAGTGCAAAATGTGTAAAACGGAAGAAATCATGATGGGGCACTTCAACGACCGGTTTGTATATTTGCGAAATTTCGGCAAAGTGGATAAGTATGGAATAGGGAAATTTCTAATTGCATGCGTAGCAATAATATCTTATATATAATTGACAACTGCTAATTGCAAAGGGGTGCAGGCATAGGAAACAACGACTACGAACTGAATATTTCTTCAACCTGCCAAACCGACGATCCGCCAAAGAAATTTGAAGAAATGGCGAAGTATGGAAAGAGGACAGACGAGCTTCAAAATGGGGTGACAATAGTTCCACAAAATATGCGAGGACCCGATGGTTAAATTGTATTTCTCGGAAGTTTTCAGTGCAAAATGTATACCATGGAAGAGGGCAAGTTCGGCTGTCAATTTGTATAGTGTGGAACTGTGGGTGTTTTTTGCAGAACAAAAAACTATAGAGGAAATAATTTTCCCTTTAATATAGCTTCTATGCCACAAATGTGGTATGGCTCATTTTAGCACTTTTCCATCCATAAAGAAAGGCAATATTGATCCCGCCAGCCCTGAAGACCGTCTGTCAATTTGTATATAGCCCTGAAGACCGTCTGTCAATTTGTATATCGCGGAGCTTCGAATGTTGTTTAGAGGTAATGAAAAAGTAGAAGTGAAATGTCAACCCACTCAATGTGCAAGTCCTCCTGTCAAGTTGTATATCGCGGAACTCTAGGTTCCAGTTGTAGGACATAGACCAATAGAGGGTCAATTTAAAGAAAGGGGAAGCGGTCGTTGGAAATGCGTCAATCCGCCAAGCTACGCATCAAGGCATTTTTGGGAAAAAAACGATTAAGTAACCAAGAAGAGAAACTAGAGGGAATAAAAGAGTGGGAAAATAGAAAGGCGGAAGGCAGTTTTCGTAAGCACGAATTGGTTTCAAAGAAGCCCCATTGTTGAAAAACCATCATTTTCTACTAATTGTTAGCAAATGCATTGTTCAAGATTAGATTTTATTGCAATGTGCGCATGTAAATAAGTTCTTGATACATTCTTCCATGACTGTAACATATTAAGTTAACTACTAAACTTTATTTTCTACTAATTTCTAGCAAATGCTTTGTTGAGGATTAGATTTTATTGGAACGTGTGGGTGTAACTGTGTTCTTGATGCATTCTTCCATGACTGCAACATATTAACTCAAGTATTAAACTTCTTGCATTATGGGTTGTTAGCATTAAAACTTAATAATTGCATGTATAGAAACAAGAATAACGATTTCGCTGCAACATTGTGCATTGGTATTGCTATGTTCTATCTGCATTACGAATAGAATTGAACGTTGGTTTGAAACTGTGCAATCCATTTTTTGTTTGCATAAAAGGCTAGTGGATTGACACAGTGCATTGCCATATAATTGTTAGATGTTCCATTTTAGAAAAAAATAACCCAAGTAAACACAATATCGAAGGAGTACAAGAGCACCGAACCATGCCAATGAGAACATGCATTAAATCCAGAAAAGAAGCAGCAGTGAAGAGTCGAAGGGAAATATTTCTTAATAGAAAATCCATTTAAAAAAATAAGAAAAACATTGAGTATTGTACATCTATCCTTAGAAATTGGACCCAGTTCTCTGGGCCAAAACATTGAACATATCTGCGACAAACACACGCACGAGATCCTCAGTATGCAAGATCCTTGCAATTTTCTCCTCGATGAATCATCCTATGCTGAAATTGATAGTTTTCAGAAGCTTCTCATGAGGAAGAAGATGAAAAACATTGCAGGGAAAATGGAATAGCCCTTAGTTGAAACCGCCTCTGCATAGTCCAAAAAAATTCAAGAGCCTAAGTTGCATGTGCAATTCCAGAGGGCCAAATTAGTCCATTTTGGGTGAAAGGAGATGACTAGTAGAAAAATGCCTTGCAACAATGAGAGTTTTGGACCTGATTCCCGAAGATGTCAATCAATACTTTTTTTTCTTAAAATATATCTCTGGTAGCATCAACATATCATTTCTTTACAGTGAAACTCTTCTGCCCAGAACAGACTAATTTGGAACTCTGGAATTCCTACTTTCGCGTGCAAAGTGGCTATTGCGTTTACCATCGGTTTCTTTTTTGAAACTCCTTTTGGTGTTGTTAGGACCGCCATCACCGAGCTGGGAAGTTCCATCCGTTATGGTTGATTTCAATTTGGGCGCATGAGTGGGAAGATTTTCTGCATTGCCATCATCCATTGTCGTATCATCGCCCATCAGATCATCTTCTTCCGGTTCAAAATTCATGACATTAACTTCTGTGACATCCATGAATGCAACTGGGCAGGTTCTGTGATCAGGCAGGGTTGCCTTGGAATTCTTTGGCTTGAAACATATCTCTCAGTGTACCAAGGGACCATCTCCTTTTTTTCTCCTGGGCGAAGGGAGATGAATAGTAAGAATATGCCCTGGAATAGTGGAACCTCTGGCCATTATGCCCCAATGTGTTTACTGTGTCTGGACAGAAATGCTGCCACAAGTTATTAAAAATTTTCGTTTGCTGGAGACAATGTTTGAAATGAAAATCGGGGAGGGATAATATAACCCTCCACAAATTATGGTTTAATGTGTATCAATGGAATATCTCCTCGAGCCTTTTGCTGATCAATGACAAGCTCCAGGGTTCGTGCGGAATGAGCTGTCACCATCACAGCTCACTAATTGCACAATTAGGAAAAAGTGCGAAGGTGGCGGTGACGACAAAGAGAGATTAAGAATTAGAAATTTCTTAAAAGCGCCAACCCGCCGACGCACAAAAAAAAATATTGCATCGTCTTTGAAATGAATACTTGGAAATCATAACATACTTGTGCACAAATCTTAGTTTAATTCGTAGTAATGACAAATCTTCTCCGTATTTCCGGACATTAATGACAATGTTAATGGTTCCTACAGGATAACTACTACCATTAAAGCTTAATTATTTCGCATATGGAAACAAGTACGAAGGAAGCGGCGATGGCGAAACCAATTCCAAGAAATACCTAAGTATGGAAAGTGGATGGGTGGGTTACAAAAGAAAAATGACAGAAGATATACCCAGGAGACGTGAAGGGCCGATGGTCAAATTGCATCTCAGTGACAGATATCGACTGTCAATTTGTATGTCGCGGAATCTCTAAAAGGACCAACCAAATAGAAAGCGAAAGTATACGAGTCTACATTGATAATGTTCTCAGACATCATATTTAAAAGTAAAATAAAAATAAAAACATCATATTTAAAATTTATATTTACATATATATATATATATATATAATTACTCCCTGGAAACTTTTTTTTTTTAAACATTAAAATATTGCAGAGTGTTAATGAAAACTACAAATTTGTAAATCGCGGAAGTCTGGGTGCTAGTCGCAGGCGACAGAACAACGAAAACGCAATGTTAAATCCGCATATGTAGGAACCCGCGTTTCAAAGAAGAAAAGCAGAGAGAAAAGAGAAACTAGAAATTTTCGGAAAAACGAGTAATACACACTAAATATCTACTTAGCCACTTTTTGGATCGCGGGTTCTCGGACTGGCAGGCTCTAAATTGGGTATCCATTGTTCCCTGGCCTACAAATAGCATTCATAATTCCGCGATATACAAATTGGCCATCGGACCTGAGGGGTGGCTCACTCAAAATTGCACTCTTTTTGTTTCTTTTCATACAAACAATACTTGCAGTTCCGCGATATACAAATTGGCGTTCGGACTCCAGTGATGGTGGCCACGAACGTTTCATACAAAATTGCATTTATGTTGTTCCGTGTCATTCAAACAATAGTTGGAGTTTCATCATATACAAATTTACAGATGGACTGCAGGGCTGGTGGGCCCAACCTTGCGAGTGTTTACAGGTGGCGATCCCTATGAACTATGTAACACTACCAATGGACTCACGGGTTGGCTAGCTCAAAAGTGGGGCTTCGCTATTCCCTGCCCTACAAATAACACCCAGAGTTCCACGATATACAAATTGACAAGCCCATTTGCGGACTATTTGAATTTTAAGGGCCTCCTGTTGATGTAATAGCACAATTGGAATTCAACTCATGAATCCCTAAGTATGAACTCTTACAAGGTATGGACACGAGGTTCTTATAGAGTTTGTACGGATCCCACATTTCATACTTGGCCACTTTTTCGATTGCGGGTTCTCGGTCTGGCGGGCTCAAAGCTAGGCCTCTATTGATATGTATCCTACAAATAGCACCCAAAGTCTCGTGATATACAAATTGACTACCGAAGATATGGACTGGGTCGCTCAACATTCCAGTTCTATTGTTCCCTGTCTTCTAAACAAGATTCGGAGGAAACGAGTAGTACATAGTAAAGATGTGTTTCTCAAAACTATGGACATGAGATTTTATAGAGCATGTATGGATCCCTCATTCCATACTTAGCCACTATTTGGATGGCGGGTTCTCGGGCTGGCGGGTTCAAAATTGGCCCTCTATTGCTCCGTTCCCTACAAATAGCACCCACATTTCCGTGATATACAAATTGACAAGAAGACTTGCCAGCTATTTGAATTTTAAGGGACTCATATTCATGTCATAGCACAATTGGACTTGGGCCAGTTTATATTCGTTTATTACAATATCAAACGGGGAAGCGGTTAGTCGGCCTGGTGATATAAAAGTAAGTGAAATCTGAAGTCATGAATCCGCCAGCTTCCGCACCTACAAGTTTTCCAAAAAATGAGTAATACATACTAAGTATGTACTCTTGTAAACTACAGACATGAAATTTTTATAGATCATGTACGGATCCGCCCTTCCATAATTAGCTACTTTGTTGGATCGGGGGATCTCGAGTTGAAAATTGGGCCTCTATTGTTCCGTGCTCTACAAATAGCACCCACAATTCCACAATATACAAATTGACAAGCGAACCTACGGGCTACCTGGCTCAACATTGCAATTTCATTGTTCCGTGTTCTCTAAATAGCACTCAGAGTTCCGCGATATACAGATTGATAGATGGACTCGAGGGCTAGCGGGTTCAAGTTTGCCATTGTTTATGGATGACAATCCCTATCAACTATCTAACATATCTAAAAACATTATTTTGAACACTAAATTATTAATATTACATATTGATATTGGAGAATTTAATTAGATGACAAAGTTTGTACAAGTTGGTCGGGCAAGTAATATAAAAGTTTTTCGACAAACGAGCAATACATAGTAAACATGTACTTTTATAAAGTATGGACATGATATTTTATAGAGCATATGCGGATCCCTCATTCCATACTTAGGCACTTTTTGGATTGCGAGTTTTTGGCTTGGCGGGCTGAAAATTGAGCCTCTATTGTTATGTGTCCTGCAAATAGCACCCAGACTTCCGCGATACACAAATTGACAGGCAGACTTGCGGGCTGGTTTTCTCAACATTTCACTTTTAGTGTCCCGTAGCAATTCTGTATTAATTCCATATTTAGTCACTTTTTTGGATTGGGGCCTCTCGGGCTGGCGAGCTGAAAATTGGGCCTCTATTGTTCTGCACTCTACAAATAGCACCCACAATTCCGTGATATACAAATTCACAACCGGACCTATGGGCTGGCTGGTCAACATTGCACTTTCATTGTTCCGTGTGCTCCAAATAGCACTCGGAGTTCTGCGATATACAGATTGACATATGGACTCCAGGTAAATTATTAATATTAAATATTGATATTGCAGAATTTAATTAGACGAGAAAGTTTGTACAATTTGGTCATGTGAGTGATATAAAAGTATTCCGAAAAATGAACAATACATAGTAAACATGTACTTTTATAAAGTATGGACATGAGATTTTATAGAGCATATGTGGATCCCTCATTCCATACTTAGGCACTTTTTGGATCGCGGGTTCTCAGCCAGGCAGGCTGAAAATTGAGCCTTTTTTGTTCTGTGTCGTACAAATAGCACCCAGAATTCCGCGATATACAAATTGACAGGAGGACTTGTGGGCTTCTTGACTCAACATGAGATTTTATAGAGCATATGCGGATCCCTCATTCCATACTTAGGCACTTTTTGAATCGCGGGTTCTCGGCCTGGCGGGCTGAAATTTGAACCTCTATTGTTCTATTTCCTACAAATAGCACCCGGACTTCTGCGATATACAAATTGACAGGCGGACTTGCGGGCTAGTTGGCTCAACATTGCACTTTTATTGTCCCGTAGCGATTCCGTATTAATTCCATATTTAACTACTTTTTTGGATCGGGGGCTCTCGGGCTTAAAATTGGGCCTCTATTGTTTCGTGCTCTACAAATAGCACCCACAATTCCACGATATAGAAATTGACAACCGGACCTGCAGACTGGCTGGTCAACATTGCACTTTCATTGTTCTGTGTGCTCCAAATAGCACTCGGAGTTCCGCGATATACAGATTGATAGATGGACTCAAGGTAAATTATTAATATTAAATATTCATATTGCAGAATTTAATTAGACAAGAAAGTTTGTACAATCTGGTTGGGCGAGTGATATAAAAGTATTCCAACAAATGAGCAATACATAGTAAACATGTACTTTTATAAAGTATGGACATGGGATTTTATAGAGCATATGCGGATCCCTCATTCCATGCTTAGGCACTTTTTGGATAGCGGGTTCTCGGCCTGGCGGGATGAAAATTGAGCCTTTTTTGTTCCGTGTCCTACAAATAGTACCCAGACTTTCGCGATATACAAATTGAGAGGAGGACTTGCGGGTTGCTTGACTCAACATTGCACTTTTATTGTTCYGTGTCCTCCAAACAACACTCAGAGTTCCACAAAATAGAAATCGGCAGGACTCCACGACTGGCGGGTTCAAGATTGCAATTGTTTAGGGATGGTCATCCTATCTAACTTTATCTAAAAACATTATTTTCAAATACTAAATTATTAATATTAAATATTGATATTGTACAAGTGAATTACATTAAATTATTAAAGGATGTTAAATCGCTTATTTTTAAAAAAATGAAGGWAAGAAAACATTTTTTTTWWAAATTCTATCACCGCAAGCATAACAAGGACCAATTTCAATTTTAAGGGCATCTTGTTCATATGATAGCACAATTTCACTCCACACAGTATATATTCGTTGATTTAAAATTATTCAAGGACATTAATTTTACCAAGTTCATTGAATAAGCAAAAATGCCAAAACAACAACCAATTTGAATTTTAAGGGCCTCTTGTTGATATGATAGCACAATTGCACTTCACACACTATATATTCGTTAATTTCAAATTATTCCAGAACAATAATTTGACCAAGTTCATCGATCAAGGAAATCCGCTAAAACAAGACACATAGTACATTTGCGTAATAACGCCATAGAAACTATCATGCAGATCTGTGGGCCAACTGGCTAAAAAAATCAATTATATTGTTCTGTGTCCTCCAAATAATAGTTGGAGTTCCACGGTATACAAATTGGCAGAAAAAACACATAACCAAGAAGAAACCAAACTTCAAACAGGCCAGAAGCAAGTTCCCAGAAGGTTCCATAGAGCAGAACCCATCGGCCTTTGCACCAAACAATTTGATATACAAAGAAAAGACGTCGCCACATTCGTTTTCTCTTGCATCTGGTATATGTTGCTAGTAGAAAATAGCCGGGGCCATGGGATATAAGGGGTTTTCTACCATGATAATCTTATGCACGTGCAATCCCAGCTAGCCAAGTCCAACGAACATTCATCTGGATGCTGAACAAATATTACAGACACATGAGGTATTTTTCTTTCCTGCCAAAGTTTGATATATAATTTTTTTTCCCCCTTCTTCAACCGATATGCAAAATTGCATTGTCCTCATTTAAGGTGAATTTTCTATGTATCTGAAGCTCCCGCAACATGTACACACTACTTTCCTTTTTCTGTAAATAAGTTTCATATTACAACTCTGCCAACTTAGGAAACACATTTTGTAACAGAGGCTGCCTAACCGTACGATGCACAGTTGTGTTGCCCACAGTTCGGATAATAGCATTGATGCAATGTCCATATATATATGGACATTTTTCACCGCATCGCAGATGATCATTCATATCATCACTTATCAAAGCGGAGGCGGAAACAAGGGAGTTGCAGGGGGGACTTGCCCCCTGCGGGGTTCAGGGGCCAGTGGGGGTAGCGTCCCCCAAAGGAAAAATTGCCTTGTAAATGTATATTGTAATTTCATAGTCAATCTTGACCATTCATCATTAAGTTATAGATTTGACGATAGAGATTATGTTAGGGTTTTTTCCCCTAGAAGGTAACCCTCTTTTCTGAGGGAATTGTATTGTGACTGTGTAATATTGGAAATATTGTATTATGAGTGAGGACACTGTGAGAGAGAGAATATGAAGTTACAACATGCATGTTGTAGGTTGTATCCCTTCATTTTGCTGGATAATAAAAATGAAGGACCTGACAATTTCTCTGGTGGACATAGTCCACACTGGGTGAACCACGTATATCTGTGTCTCTATTGTATTGTGTATCTTCTATGTTTTATTTCTGCATTTGTTTTATTTTATTGCTCCACGATCTTGTTTTTCTAACAACTACTTGTTTATATTCAGGGGCACATCCATCCCCAACATGTCAAGATCTAAGGTGACCAAAGGTTTTGCATGATATGATCTTTGAGACTTTTGACATATTCTCTTCAAAGCACTCGTAAGTAAATTAATAGTATTAATAGAATTTTGGGAATTTTTCACATATAGAAGAAAATTGGGAGTATTGAGTGAAGTTACAAATCATGAGGTTGTTGAAATCTGATGTAAGGGTTTGTATAAATCACGAGGTTGTTGAAATATGATGTTCTCTCTGAGGTAAAATTAAAAACCATGTTGACTAATTTAAAAAGTTCGAAAAAATATTGTTGTCACACTAAAAAAATGCATTGCAATTTGTATTCCAAATACATAAATAATATAACAATTCCAATTACATAAATATTTTTAGACTATACATTAGGAAGTGATTTAAAAAAAAAAAAACAATTTATTATTTTTTAAAAATATTTTAAAAAGTCATTTCATTATTTTTTTTTTTAAGAATATTAAAAACTGTGCACAATCAATTTTCATCAAATTATTCACTCTTCTTTCGAGGCATGATGCATAAGCCATGAGTTTTTCCCATATTCCATAAAACGTTGCAACATAGATAATGTTGGAATATATTGTTACTCTTACATAAAAAATTTAATGCATGTATGAAGTAACGAATTTTTATTATTCCCATAGATGTGGTGTTGATGGTCTCACATTGTGGTGAATTGGAGGTCCTAGATATGTGGGAGTTCGAAAGCTGTAGTTTTTAGAATTAAGATAAAGGATACCATTGCGTAGTATGTAAGAAGATATAAGAATAAGTTATCGTTTGGTTTGTGAAAAAAATATGGAGAATGGTGTAGGCCCGAGCTTGGTGACCTCACTGATCAAAGGGATGAGATGGAGGGCACCACCCCACCCCACACCACCCAGAAGAAAGGTAAAGGCTTTAGCCCATCCACAAAGCCCCATGGAAGAAAGGTAACGACTTTGATTCATCCACACACTTTTAAGGAGTGCATAGATACTAAGGGTTTAGAGGGGTAAGTTGGTCCTAGATACAAGTATCTCACGTAGCATAATAACAATTGGTCCTAGATACAAGTATTTCACATAACATAATAACCCAATATAGTAGAAGAATGAACTTGTATTATCATACCAAAAAAATGAGAGAAATGATAGATTGCAATAAGACATTCACAAATATAATTATCTTTGAAAGAAACCTATGACCTACACACTAAAACTGCATGCTCGGAATGTAAACATGTATGTGCTAGTCAACAACATAGGAGAAACCGACATTCCTAACTAGAAGCACCCCATAGCACCCCATCTCATTCGATGATGAGGAAATTGAGCTAGGTTTTCATGACTTCTTCTCGGTTTTTATTGCCTTTTATACTATATTATTGGTCAAGGAAGGTCTAAGTGTCAGCTTTGAGATTCACTATTTTAATTCAAGGGGAATTCGACTATCCCATGCACCCTTTTTATGAAACATTATATATGATACTCTAAACTAAAACTAAAAATTATTTGGTCTATTTGCTTGTTTAAATCTCTATTAGCTTTTCACTATTTATTACTATAGGTAAGGTTTTAAAGCCTGTATTGAAAGATCTAGAAGGTTAGATCTTGGTGGCCACTCTACATGTTTGTAACCTATTTTTGTATATATAACTATAATGTCTTACTCCTATTAAAAAAAATGAACTTTTATTATTCATATATGCGAAGACATTAATTACTTATTTATATAAATATAATTCAGAACACAACTTAACTAATACTATAAGTTTTAGCTCAAGAGGTTAGGATAATATACTCTAAACGTTTTACTGGTTGACTCTTTTATGGTCACTTATAGTAATGGGAAGGGAGACTCACATGTTTTGGCCTAACATCTAGCAAGATAAATTTGAATTGATGTAATTGTAGATATCGGATGTTAATATTGCACAATCTATTACAAAATAGTATTAGAGGGGGTGCTAAATTCATTTATGCATTAAAAACACCAATGTCATCAAATCTAAAATTACAATTTCGGCAAAGATTTCTTGAGAGTGATGGCAAACCACAAAAGGTAAAAAAAGTAAGATCTTTAACATTTTTAACTTAACCAATTATTATCAATGCCATGGAGCATTTGGTTAGTTTTGTTTTAATAGAAACCTGGTTGGAATCCCTTTGAATTAGACACACCATATTAGTTGACAAGTTTACTAGTAATACGATCCACCAATATAGAGAAGCATCCCTTATATCTTTCCACCTAATTTATTTTTATTATTCATCTAATTGTATTCATGTAATATGAAGCATCATCACATATGATTGCATATTATGATATGTGATATGAAACATCATCTCAAATGATGGCATATTATGAAAATTTTCCTTTACGTGAAGAAGAATTCATGAGTTTTATTATTCAATATGAAACTTCATTTTATTTTATTTTGCATACACATATTCATAAGATTTTAGTGTTTATTTTTATGTAGACATTGTTAGAATTATATTTAAATCATTCACTCTACTTTTTAATGAATTTTTATTATTCTTTATAAGTAAAAGCATTTTGAAGATAATATTTTACAATGATAATAAAAACATATTGATGAGATGTTAATTATGTCGAAAGGCGTACACCTATTGATCATGGACACATTTAATAGGTTTTTCGTGTTTAATCAGTTTTATATGGACAAGATTAAATATTGATGGAATATTCTTAGTAGTCCCAATAAATCAATGGTTGTGATTTCAACCACTAACTTCCTCACTATTATAAAGACATCACCAGCCACGTTATGGACACACTGCCTCCTTCCAGCCAACTCCTTCCGACTCCTTCCGTCCACCTCTGAGCCGTTTCTCTTTCCACGATTCAAGGTTTGCAAGCCGTCCTTTCGGCGTTCACCAATTCGTGGCTGTGCTAGTATTTACTTTCACATAGACATTGTTAAAAATGTACTTTAATTACTCACTTTATATTTTAGAATAGGTAAATCAGATTTAATAGGCTTTTATTATTCATTTATAAAAAGATATTTTGAAAACACTTTCTTTTCCATGGTAACGAAGACATATTGATGAATACAGTTTAAGTGGGTCTAATGGTTAAGAACACGTGTTTTCTCTTAAAAAATCATAAGTTCAAATCTAGAAAAATTAAGATATGTATACTAGCTGACAGCGAACGGAAACTACATAAATTTTAATTTTAATTGTTCATTTATCTCCTAAATGTATATTTATGATATTTTATTATTACTTCTATGAAGACATTGTTAGAGTCTATTTTTAGGATAGGTGAATGTGATTCCTCTTCCATGACAATAAAGGCATATTAATGATATTTTATTATTTACTTCAACAAAGACGTTGTTAGACTCTATTTTTAGGATGGGTAAATGTGATTTCTGTTAAATGATAGTAAATGCATATTTATGAGATTTTATTATTTCCTTCCAGATGGCAAGCGTGTCCAGAATAGGCTGCCTGGACGAAGTGGAGATCTCTCGTACAATTCTTACATGCCTCATTTCTAAAAGGCCATCATATAATGTAATGCTAATATTTTATTAAAAATGAAATTTAATAAAACGAAACGTCCGATGAAGATGGGACGTTGAAGTAGATATATTGTTCAATTGTAAAAATCTTTTAATTAGTATTTAATATTAACAAATTAAATGTTTATGAATAAATAAAAGGAGGTTAATTAAGTATAGTTTTGGATGGTTGTGATAAAAGATGTTAAAAAGAGAGTTATTGTTTTTACTCAAATTTAATTTTAATAAGCAATATATTGAATTTTTGATATTAAATTGTTATAATAATTATAATTTTTTTTTTAGTAAGATTTGTATAAAAGTTTATTATAGGAAAGTTTGTAATTGTTTCCTGGAGTGTAAGTTGTCATTGTTGGAAATTGATTCCGTTCTAGTTGATTGTTCAAGATTATGCTAACTATAAGATCTTGACAAAGAAAATGTTCATTGGCATTGTTTGACATAAGACATGTACAATATGATTAGACCCATACGCTTTCGATTGACCTCAAAACTGATGACAATTAAAAACGTTAAACCCAAATACAAAATTGCAAGACCAAAACAAAAGGAAAACCATATGAATTTCAAGCCTCGTGTCATTTCTGAATACAAGGGGGTAGGATATGCACCCATGCCTCCTCCGTCACATGAGAAAACACAGTTTCTCGAGTGAAGTTGAAAGGCATGGATGTGGACATACGTTTCTCTAGAAGCTCAATGCAAAATTTCAAATGAGATACCTCGTTGCGCAGCTCGAAGACCAACTGTTGAAGAGTGGAAAGGGCTCCAAGAATGCGTTGTCTATTTTCATCATTGTTGTTGCTCCTCATGTCTGCATGTGACGGTGCCAGAGAATGCTTCACTGAATTGTCCTCATGGTGAACTTCGTGACTGCCGCTAGTAGGATTGTTGTGAGTGTTGGGTTGCGGGCTCTCGGATGAAGTCCAGCCCGAAAAACACTTCGAGGCATGGCCAAGAGAGCATCCCTTTCTGTCAAACCACTCAATTTTGCATCCCCAGCCTCTCGGGGTATGCCCACTTTCCTGTTGTTGATCCCTACTTGAATTGTTTGTTGGTGAATTGGACCTCTTTCTACAAGAGTGTCGTTTATCCATGCCTTCCACCGTGGAGATGGGTCGACCCACGGGGATGTGGACACCCCTTCCTTGCTTCGGGCGTCCCCTTTCCCTTGGCATTTTCTGCTCAGAAATTGTAAGCTCTCTAAGATGAGAAGACGAGACCCACTCATGGAGATGGAATACCCGGAAACCCAGTTTCCTCCCACTACAACTGTGCTCTAGGTAGAGGCGAGAGACGAAATGCCATTGTGTCCAGGCTCTATGCTGGCTTAAGTTTCTTCTCCTCGCTTGCATCATGGCTCTTATGAAATCATTGAAGTCCATGTACCAGACATTAAGGTTGTCTTCCTCCGCCATGCAAGCCTACCGTCATCATCTGCTTTCAAAATCTTTCATCTACGATGAACTCTACTTGAAATGACCTCATCACCTCCCAATGCATCCACCTAAGTTACCAACATTATAATTGAGTAACCAAATATCCATAAGTTTTAATATAAAATTGGGGAACTCATTTTGAAAACTTTCCCACACTCAAAAAAAATATAAAATTAAAATTAAATAAAAGTGATGCAATCAATCACTATGCGACTATATCTCACACTTAGATTAGCATTTACAAAATTCTATCCAAGAGTGGAATTATTTATAACGTAAAGTGTTAATCAACTCCTAAGAAAGCATTACTTACAAGCAACATTGACTAGAAACTTCAATTCACCATATAGGATTATTTATTTAAATCATCTATGGCAAAACTGAATGCTCATCATATCCACTTATTAATAAATTTGTATAAAAATGGAGAGATTTAGATTTCAATTTAAAAAATAAATAAATACAATTCTCACATTCCCTTTACAAAATATTGAATTTGAACATGTTATTCTTTGCAATGTTGTCATTTTGCCAATGATACAGAATCCTTTATATTTGAGTAAATATTAAACACCAAATCCAAAATAATATTAATATTTTTTTTTCACATTTTGCCAAACATAATACAGAATCCAAACAGTATTTTTATATTTGAGTAAATGTTAAACACCAAATCCAAAATAATATCAGTATTTTGTTTGTTCACATTTTGTTAAATATAATATAGAATTCAAACAATATTTTTATATTTGAGTAAATATAAAAAATATCAAATCCAAAATAATATTACTATTTAGTAGTTTTTGGATTGCATTAACAATTTTGCTATTTTATATTAGATCTTTAGCACTAAAACAAGAGACAATTTGTTTACTTATATTAAGTGGTTTAATTTAAAAAATATATGTTCTCAAAAATTTCATTAAAATATTTTTGTTTTTTAAAAAGTGTTATTTATTTTTTTATTAAAATATTTTACTAAAAAGGTTATATACTTTATTTTTGTTTTTGTTAGAAGTGTTATCTATTTTTTTATTAAAATATTTTACTAAAAAGGTTATATATTTTATTAAAATATACAATCCATTTTTAAATCCATATTTTTTACTTTTCATATTTTATTTATATATTTCATTTATATAACACAAGCTACTAAATTTTTAAAAAACTTCTTATCAATTTTTTCATTAAAATATTTGGTTAAAAATGTTATCCAAATTTTCATTAAAATATTTTGCTAAAAAAATTATATATTTTATTAAGATATACAATCCATTTTCAAATCCACAAATTTTGTTTTTCATGTTAC
The DNA here is from genome assembly GCA_009831015.1 of Picea engelmannii. NCBI lineage: Eukaryota > Viridiplantae > Streptophyta > Pinopsida > Pinales > Pinaceae > Picea > Picea engelmannii. The sequence goes on along the minus strand of ML786519.1, from coordinate 395,477 downwards.
ATTAACATAATACGACTAAAAAAAAGTGTTATCAACTTTTTCATTAAAAATTTTAATGAAAAAAAATCAAAATTTTCATATAATTAATTAATTTTTTTTATATTTTATTAAAATATACAATACTTATTTATTTTATTTTATCATGATTGTTTTAAAATAACCAAAAACTCATTGAACCACAACCCACCCACCTTTCCATCAACCAAAAAAATTATAAACCCAACCCACTCAGGGCTTCTCTGCACTGCCTGCTAATGCATATTATTATTATTATTATATATTATTATGTAACAATATATTATTATGCCTGCTCATGCATATTATTATATATCTTATATATTATTATGTATTTTATGTTTCTCTTACATTACACTGAGATGCTTTAGGAAGTGCAAAATTCTATCTGAA
>ML786519.1:357501-391634 GCA_009831015.1 Picea engelmannii | reverse complement strand
ATGTTGCTCCTCCTGATTCCAATGAGCTATTACACTGAGAGGTTCCTCCAAGTAATGTGCCCAAAATGACCTCTTCAGTGAATTCCATTGACTTATAGCTCAAAATAGTCAAAATCATGGAAATCATTGGAATGCAACGAAACCAAAGCCAATCTGTGCGAAATGGCTCATAATGATGGAATATGATCATCAATGCAAGCTGGACCCCACAATGCCTCTCAAATACCCCTATACTCGCTCTAGCACCCATCTGGCTACTCTGGTCATCATAAATCTCTGCCCTGTGATGATGTCCCAAAGTGGGGACATTACATGTTTCCATGAATGTTGTGGTTACTGTACTTTATTTAAAAGGATGAGAAATGGAGAAAAAATGGACATACTTTGTGAGTCGATCCACTACTACCATGATGATATTATTTCCTTCGGACTCGGGTGGACCTGTAATAAAATCCATTGAAACCTCTTCCCAACATTGACTTGGTATAACTAATGGTGATAGGAGACATGGGGTCTTGTTTATCTCTCCCTTATTATGTTGGCGAACCACACATTCAACCATAAACCTTTGAACATTGGTTTTAAGACCTTCCCAGAAAAAGTCCTTCTTGATCCTACAGTAAGTTTTCAAGAACCTTGAATGTCCTCCTACATGAAAAGTGTGCAATTACAAAATGACCTTCTATTTGAGTTGGGAATTCTTACATAAATATAAGTGAGATTGATACCACAATAAATCATTCTTCCACAAAAATTTATCTAATGCACTTGGGTCCTCTTGTAGTTGTTGAATGATCTTGCATGCCTTTTGATCTTGCTTCCATTCTATCCTTTCTTCTTCCACCCAATTAGATTGTGGAATGGAAATATCACACAATAAACCCTTTGTGTCTTCTTTTTCCTTGATAGTGCATCTGCCACCATATTTTGTTTTCTCTTTTTTTGTAGATAATTTCAAAGTCATAACTTAGCATCTTTGTAAGCCATTTTTGTTGTTATTATGAAGATTTTCACTGTTCCAAGAAGTAATTCAAACTATTATGATTTGCTTTTACCTTGAAGTGTCTTCCTATTAGGTAAGGGTGTTATTTCTTAACTGCATGTAATATGGCCAACATTTCCTTTTCATAAATGGGTTTGAATAAGTTCTTTCCCTTAAGAGGCTACTCTCAATGGCAAGGGGCCTTCCTTCTTGCACTAAAATTGCACCAATTCCATGTGCCTAGAATACTTTTCTTGGAACCACAAAAAATACACAAATGTTTTAAAAGAGTTTATAATATTCGGAAAATAAAATGCATTCATCCTAGCGGAATGGGATGGGGCTCCCATGGACCCTAAATACATACAAAGACCTGGAAGAAAAGAGAAAAACAAAGTTATGAATTGACCTTAGATATTCATAGACCATGACATAGAAAGCTTGTATGACTGCTAACTAAGAGGAAATAAAGAAGGTAAAAGCTTAATGAAATGGTTACTTGACTCACTATGATGGAAAAACTCTCTTTCATTTGCTTGGTGAGGATTATTTTATATATTTCTCATTTGGAGTTTCCGTAACGACCGTAACTACTTGAAAATCATGATTGGTTACTCTGTCCAAAGCATTCCTTAACCAGTGTTCAATATACTCTCTCATGGAAGCAACTGTTAACTCATGCTTGATATTGGGATCAAACATATCATCATCAATATCTTTTAATTCAAAACCTAACTGATGAATTGTATCTTCTTGATATTCATTCTTGTTTACATAATAGACTAACCATTTTTCAACTTCCTCTTGTGAAAATTTAGTTAGGTTTTCAAATTCATTATCCCATTAAGTTTTAAGAACTTGTAGTTGTTCTTGCAATTAATCCTTAGTAACCAATATAGTTTCCATTATTAAATGTGGACCCTACAACTCCTTAGTTACATCAACAAGTTTAAAAAACAAGTCACTTCTTTTTGAATTGATAACGTCACACTCAACAATCATTTCTCGCAAACATTTGATTCTCCTTGACCAACATGCATTTATTTGCTTGAGTCATTCCTTTGATGGGATATTTTGTTCTCTCCAATGGGCATTGTTCATGTTTGATATTCTAGCACTAAAAGTGTTGACAACTTTCTTGTAGAAATGTTCATCATTTTCTAGATCTTTTCAGAGATATTCTTCAATATTTAAAATCCTTCTAGATATACTAGTTAAACTAATATCCAATTCCCAAATATAAAGGATTAAAGTGGCCCTCTTTTAAATATTATCTCCAATATATTTTCTAATGAAGCCCCTTTTAGTCTTGAACTTGACTCTGGGGTATCCTCTAAAATATCAAGTGGTTTAATAGTAGATATTGGTTCATCAAATAAGGGTTTTGGCAGCACAACATATTCTAATTATTTTATTCTTCTCTTTAATACCAGGTTCTCTTTTTCTTGTTCATCAATAGAATATTCTAGGGCATCCCCTGTGGCCTGATGAAATTCTAAATCCTTAGAAGTTTTTCCTCCTACAATATCTATTTCAGAGTTCTATTTTTCTACAACCTTTTTGTTTTCCAAATTAATCTCTTTGAATTTTGATTAAAGGTAGCATGATGCAAGGTAATTGATTCTTCTTAAAAAACTACTATCTCTTCACAAGCCAATTATTTTTCTATTTCTATGCTCTCAATCAATTGTTGTTCCGCCCAATCAGGCTCTCCAACTATAACATCAACTTCCATATCTCGGGAACTGACTTCAGACTCTTGAATCTCTTGATTTTCCTTTTCAACAAATTCCCTTTTTCTCTTTGAACTTCTTGGAACTGTGTGTGATTTTTCTATGGCATTTTTAGGACGGTCTTTATCTCCTCCATCCAGAGAATTTCCCACAAGATAATTTCTTTGTTCTACAATGTTTCCGTGAGATTTTATTTGAGTTATTGATGAACGTTTTTGAGGAATATGGGTGAACCCGGGTTACCACTTGCTGTGATTCAGCCTATTTATTTATATTGATCATTGATGCTAACCAGAGTGTCAATATCATCTTGGTGATTTTTAGGGGAGTTTTCTTGAGGGTTTTGGTTATCCCCTCCTCCTTCGTCTAATTGTGACGACTTAATGAAAGATTAACCATAACCTATGTTAAACATATGAGACATGAATGAACCATTAAGGTTCAAATACTTGAAATTCATGGATTTCTTTCATTTTCAACAAATCAAAATAACCAACAAATTCATCTAGGTGAGAGATATTTTTAACAGAAACCTGTCCAACTTTAAAGGGTAATGGAATGAACTATTTTTTTCCCTTTTTCATTGAAAAAGTGGGCCCAATATATGTACTATCTACATACCTCAACTATAAAAAAATTATCACAAACATAATACGGGAGTAAAAAGGGTTTTCCTTGAAACCCATATAATGTGATATAGCTGAATTCATCTCGTACTTCAAAAACTCCCTTTCCAACAAGAAAACCTATGGCTTCATATGACAATCTTTGTGTAGAAGAACCATGAATCATCTTCTTAAACATAGATAGAAAAACACTATGTATTTGGTAAAAATGATAAAGGGCCTTCTATCTCCAGAGTGCTGGATACCATAATTGTACTGGATCCTTATTATAATTCACATTTATTGATCATATTAAGTCTTAAAATACATGGCAATATACTATGACATAAATCAAATAAGAAGTCATATAAAACTTCTTTGTTTTGTAAAAATTTACCAATTAAAAAGAGACTTCATTTGAAATAACATGCAACCAATCAAAAATGACATATTCATGGGCATATTAATGTAGAACATATAGGACATATTTCAGAACAACAACTATCGAATCACGACCCACAATTATGGCAAATAACCATGCAATTTCCTTGTATGAGTACTTGAGTGAACATACCTCAATTTGATAAGAGCTTCCAAAATCATTGGGTGGCTATGTGAGAAAATTATTTAAGATGTATGCTCCTCCATCATGGGACTTCATGAAGGCATCGACTTCAAAACCTTTGAAAGTCTTATTAGGTGTTGGAAGTTGAAGCATTTTCCTAAAAACTGTAGGTGAGAGAGACCGGTGTCTTTTCCTCCAGCTGAATTATCCTTTGTTCAGTGTTGAACTTTTTTGCACACAACAAAACCAATTCCTTGATGTCAAAAACCTTGGGCATACACCCAACATGTGCTACTCCAAAAATCTAAACTTTATTTGAACTTCTTTCCTCGAGTGAGAGTCTCGTATACCACTTGTAAGCCTCAGACCACCGAAACTTGTGGTCTTCATGTCTTGGGGTGTTAATTGTATCTCGAGAATAAATCTATTTTCTCTTAGTCGACATGCTTTGTTTAGATTAATTTAGTAAATAGGTGGCATTCCTGTTGAAGTAATATCTCCTATATCGAGGATAGAAACATTACCAAATTCACCACATATTTGTCATAATATCGTATGTCAGGACACTAATTTCATTAACGTTAATTACTACTTGGATTTAAATTTATGGCTTATCTTTCATGAAAATCACATCATATAAATAACGGTATTAATTTGAATGTGTGACGGTTGACTCAATAGTTCAGTTATAAATGTTCTCGGAAGTGGTGCTTACACGTCAAGATTCATGAAAATAGGCTAAGTATGAAAAGTGGAAAACAAGTCATGCGAGGGCCATTTTGGAGAATGCAAAATTACAGGTTGTGGGTTGTTGAATGCAACATTTCAAGGGGTGGGGTAAAGGGGGTCTCTCGCATCCACATTGATAAAATAAACTATGGGTGAAGGGGGTCTCCCACATCCACATTGATAAAATAAACTATGTGTAAATTCAAGTCGCTGAAATGTGGGTTCATTTTGCAGGATGCAGAATTGCGGGTTACAGGTTATGGGAGTTTTAACAATGAGCTTTCCCTCCGCAACAAAACTCTTGCAAGTTAAGAAAAACAATTAAGTATAGGAGACCCAGACAAAGAGTAATGCGGGACCATATGGAGCGAAAATTGACTAAGTATGGAACTTGTAGGTTTGCAGACTTGTAGGCTTGCAAACTTGTAAACTTAAGGGGAGGTCTTCCCGCAACCCGCATTTGCAAAAATGACTAAGTATGGGATGTTGAAAATATTACTAAGTACCACCAAGGCGTTGGATCATGTTGTCATTGATGTCAATGGTTTGATTGATTGATGTCAAGTGATTGATAGGATTAATTAAGTATGATTGATGAACAATGTAATATGTATTGTCCTTGATGAGAATGATAGATGTCAAGTGGAAACCAATCGATGAAGATGAATCAATGCATAGATACATGATGAACATGGATAGATGTGGTTTATAATGCATAGTTGAAAGACTCATTATTGTCTTATTAAAGTTGATAAGAAGTACAAATGGATGAGACCCAAAGTGGTCCCCTAATGGTGAAAGACCTCATGGGAAGACGCTTTGCGGTCGAGTTGTGGTTGAGAGAACCCATGCTTGTATGTGGAATAATGAAATGAAGATCAGTGACTTTGTTGGTGAAACTATCCTATATGGATAGTGCTTTTCATGCCATTTCCAGTGGTATGTGGAATGTCACATAACTCCTCACGGTTTGAGAGTTATGGCCTTACGAAGTTGAAGGAACCTCACATAATGGCTTGAAGCCCCAAATGGTCAAAGAAGTCAAAGTGCTTGAAAAGAAGAAATCATTATTTTAATGATAAAATAAAGTGACAAAGTCAAGAATGATTATTTAAATATTAAATTAAGGTGACAAAGTCAAGACGGAATATTTAAATGATAAATTAATGGAGAACCTTCTAATTATGGAAAGTGGTTAACCCTAAAATGAGGAAAATAGGTTATGTGACCTAGAAATGGGTTAAGTGATCTAGAAGATGAAGAGTATAAATACGAGGCTAGGGTCTCTTGTGAAATGTACATTTGGTGAGCATCTCTTGTGTATATTTTGTGTGTATCTCTTGAGCATGATTGAAGATCTATTCTGAGAAAGAGAGTGCGAGGAGGATCTCATGGATGCATCAAAGTTTCGGCAATGTCTAAGATCTTGACGGCAAGAGTCTTGGAGCTTCAGAAACCCTAGTTTCTGAGGTATACGCGAGCTGTAATGGGCCATGACGCGTACACACGCGGGCTGTATGAGGACAGGGCATGTACAATTGATGAAGTCATTGTGATTGGTGCTTGAGCTGATGACTGGCTGTTGAAGATTGAAGTAGGTTCCATATATGAATTCTATGGGCTCATATCTACCATAGAAACTCTGGTATGGTTGCATTGTTATCTTGATGGATACTCTTGTTTGATTATGTGATGAATGCTTAGGGAATTATTGGTATGGTTGTTATGATGTGATTTATGCTGGCTGATGGAGTGAGCAATACTCTAGTGATTCAGTGGTGATATGATTGCTATGGTATACTAGTTGCTTATACATGATTGAGTTAGCATTCATATTGATTGGTTGTAGAGAATGAGTAGATTATTGGAGAGCTTGGATGTGTTATGACTAGCTATGGATCAGTTTGGATAGTGAAAGACAAAAGAGAAGATGATTGCAGGTTGCAGAGGATCTGAGTGTGTGAAGAAAAGTAAAACCCTAGTTGCTAAGAAGTATACATAGGCTGTACTATAGACTAGCCATGTACATATGCAGGCTAAACTACTGGTAGGGCGTGTACATATGCGTGTTGCGCTACCGACATGTCACGTACCTGTGACAGATTGATATCTGTGGAGGATTTTTTCCTCATCTCAGTTGGTGCTGAGGATGTAAGCTTGAGTCTTCCATATGGAGTTGGTGCTCTTGTAGAGTTGTACTCTATTTAGTTGTTGTTGATAAACCCCAAGGATTGTAGTCCATAATAAAAAGAAAATTGTACATACATCTTGTGTTTTTTGTGTTCCTTGTGGTAATGACTTATTGATGATATATGTTGATGATACACGCTCCTGATATATGCTCAAATCTAACTAGTTATAAATGACAACAATGAGTAATGAGTAAATATTGAGTACTAACTAATGTGTTTTGTGTAAGAGATAAGTTTTGGAAAAAGAGCCCCACACTCATTCACCCCCCCTCTAAGTGTGGTAGGTGTGTCCAACACAAGGCACTAAAACATTGATCAAATAAACTTGATCAACAATTCCATGAACCATCCTTTTTGTTATCATCACCACTGGTGAAGAGAAAGAACTTTGGCTAGGTTGAATGATTCCAACCTCTAATATTTCTTAAATCATATGCTCAATCTCACTCTTTTGTGCATATGGGTACTTGTAAGGCCTAGTGTTATGTGATACACTTCTTGGTTGCAAACGAATAGTATGGTCATGATATCATGTTGGTGGAAGACCCTTATGAATCTCTTCAAATACGTTGGAAGGATCGTTGATAACGTTTTGTATATCCACTAGAATAGATGGTCTATATGTTTGAACATCTAGTGAGCACAATTGTGCAAGTACACCATGGTGCCCCTTTTTGAGTAATTTTGTCACATTGTTAGAGCTTATCACTTTAGAGGGATTCTCTTGGATACCTCTGAGTTCAATTTCCTTACCTTCTAAGCAAAATCTCATGAAAAGTTATTGAAAATTAAGAGCCATTGTTCCCAATGATTGTAACCATTGGACCCCTAAAACAACATCAACACCACCCATTTGGATTTCAATCATGGGACTATCCAATAAGTACTCCCACATATTGAGCTTAATACTATGACACTTCCCTGAACAATTTATGGTACCCCCATCTGCAAGCATTATTTGAAACTCTAGTGTTGGAAATACAAAGTAGTTGAGAAGTTTCGCTAATTTGCAATTAATGAAGTTATCGGCACTACAAGAAATAATCAACATTGTTACCTTTTTCTTTTTGATATATCCTTCTATGTTGAGGTTTGTGGAGTACTGATGCCCGCCAATGCATGACAAGTTATGGTTGGAATAGTATCTTCTAGTTCTATATCCTGTGATGGTTCCAATTCTTGATCTTCTTCTTCTTCACAATCTATGTAGAATAATTTATTTTGACCACATTTATGCCCCTTATTGTACTTACTATCACAATTGAAACATAGTCTATTTGCTAAGGTGTCAACCTTATAAGTTGAATGAGGTCAAGAGAGGGAGCATGGTGCTCTCTATAGTTTTTAGAGATCACTCTTTTAGTGGCCACATTTTTACTTTCAACTTTCCTTGCCATATTGAAAGCATGCTCTAGGGATTTAGGTTCAAAGAGACACACCTCATGTTGAATGTTCTCCTTTAAAGTGCCCATAAATAGATCTAAAACATTATCCTCTGGGATGTTCTTTACTCCAAGACTTAATTTTTGGAATTGTTGAATGTGGTCTGTAATTGGACCTCTTTGCCGAAGATTCATTAATTGACTAAAAAATGTATTACTCATAATATCCCCATAATGTGCTATCAATTCATCAATAAAAATGGACCAAAATATAATGGAATCATTTTTTCTTTTGCAAAGCCATTGTTACCAGACAAATTGATCATTTTCTAAATACAAGGATGCAAGAGTTACCTTTTGTAAGGTTGGCACTTGGTGTAGATTAAAGAATTGCTCCATCTAGAATACCCATGTTAAAGGATCTTTACCATCAAACTTCCTCATATCCATTTTGGAAATTAAGTAGTTCCTTGTTGTCAAGTGGAACCCCCGATGATGTGGATCTAGAGGTGATGAACAATCATGATTTTGGGGCTCAATCTTTATTTCCTCTACATTTATATGATTTCCTAGTATCCTAATATCTCCTTGATGGAATCTCTCATATGGGATAAGTAGCAAGATGATTGACATGTAATTTTGTAATTCTTTCACATTCTTTTCCATTTGTACCATATTTTCATCCATCTTCTTTTCCATGTGTTCCCTATTATAATTTATGTTATTTACCATTTTTCATTCCATTTATATTTATACATTTATCAAATCAGATATTTTCATTCATACATTAATTTGATTTGTTTTCTTCCATGTGTTCCCTATTATCATTTATGTTATTTACCATCTTTCATTCCATTTATATTTGTACATTATCAAATCATATATTTTCATTCACCTATCATTCCATCATTAATTTGATTTGTTTTCTTCATGAGTAATGAGTAATAGTGCTCGAGTAATGAGTAATAGTGCTCATGAGTAATAGTAAGAATGTGCTCATAACTACCTAACCAACTTAAAAGTACAACTAAGCTGAGCCTGATAAACCTAAGAGTACATGAGTAAGGGTAACAACGTAAGGCCTTGATAAACTTAAGAGTAAATGAGTAAGGCCCTCATTATCTCCAACAATATATGGGTTGGAGATAATGCTACAATAAAAACGTAAGGCCCTGATAAATCCAAGAGTACATGAGTACTAAATGAGCATAAAAGTGCACTCAAGCTTTAAGCCCCTTGCATAGATTAACCTATTAATCATGATGTTACCTTGGATATTTGAGCCTTGTTCCGAATAAGCATAAAATTGCCTTGGAGCTTTGAGGCTTGTGCCTAATCAGCATAAATCTACCCATTAGGCCTTGAGTAACCTTTATTTACCTCTCAATAATTCCAAATAAAAACCAAATTATAATTCTATTGTCTTATGTTTCATAGCATTCTAGGGAATAGGGAAACTTGGGAACATCGACCTATTTGGCATCAACTTCATTGTAAGAACAAATTCATACAGAAGTCAAAATTAACGTTGGCAACCCACACATTATATACTAAAATAATAACGTGGTGCACATCCATGCCCAACATGTCAAGATCTAAGGTGATCAAAGGTTTTGCATGATATGATCTTTGAGAGTTTTGACATATTCTCTTCAAGGCACTCAGAAGTAAATTAATAGTATTAATATAATTTTTGGATTTTTGTTTACATAAAGAAGACAATTGGGAGTATTGAGTGAAGTTACAGGGCTTGTATAAATCTGACAATTCCCTTTAGATATTTCTTCTGCAACACTATGCTCCACGGTGCTCTACCAAAGAGGCCTCTCCAACATGATTTCACTGCAAGTGCTTGGGCAAACCATTCTAGATTCCGTAATCCCCATCCTCCGCAATCCTTTGGGAGTGCTATCTTTTTCCATCTAGCTAGGTGGAAGCCTTTTGATTTCTTGGACCCACGCCAAATGAAGTTTGTGATAAGTTGTTTAATGTGATGCAGGGAGGTTAAAGGAATTTTAACTAAGCTGAGCCAATAAACATGAATACTCTGAAGGACTGCCTTTGCAAGAATGACTCTGATGCCAAGGGAAAGCCACTGAAAAGACCAACTTCCTATTCTTTTTTTTATTTTTTTAATTAGCCAGTTCCAATCTGTGACTCTGTAATTATTTGCCTTTAGGAAGTATCCAAGATACTTGATCCCATCATCGAACACCTGGAAATGGATATTAAAAACTGTGCTAAGGTTTCTGGCTAGATCTGGTTCAATATTCTGGGCTATGAAACAAGATTTTTGGCAATTGATGACCATGCCCGAGGCTTTGCAAAAGAGTCTTAAAATTGTGTGAAAAGTGGACCACTCTTCAAAATTAGCATTCCCCAGTATGAGAACATCATCTACAAACAATAAGTGTGAAATAAAAGTGTCAACAACTATTTTGATTCCTTTGAAAGATCCATTTGAGACTACCTTTTTTATCTTCCTACTTAGGAAATCTATTATAAGAAAGAAAAAAAGAGGTGAGAGGGGACATCCCTGTCTCAAGCCTCGGTGAATTTAAAAAAAAGAGGTTGGGGAACCGTTAATAAGAACTTCCATACTGAAATTTGTAACACAAGCCATTATCCATTGGGTGACATCCCACTTAAGCCCAATCTAGATAAGAATTAATCTCAGAAATTGCCAACTGACTTTATTGTAAGCCTTTTTTAAGTCTAGTTTCAAGATAACAGAGCTGAGTTTTTTTGTTTTTACTGTATGGAGACTCTCATGTTCTAGGCCGACAACATCATAAATCAACCTATCCTTTAGGAAGCTGAATTGCTCTTTTGTTATACATCATGCTAGTTTGTCTTTGATGTGATTCACAATAACCTTTGAGATCACTTTGTATACAAAATTGCATAAGGCTATGGGCTTGAAATAATTGAAAGTTGTAGGTTTTCTCACTTTTGGAATAAGAAAAAAGGTATCATTTAGTACCCCTGGAATGTATCCTTTATTTTTGGATTCCTCGAAAGCCAATAGTAGATCCTTCCCCATGATGTCGAAGAAGGAAAGGAAGAGTTCTTGCGTCCACCCATCCGGGTCGGGGCTCTTCTCTTTAAGATTTTTTTTAATAGTAGACTCAAGTTCTTCGATGGTGACTGGAGTCCCAATTTCATCACTTTCCGCATCAGAAAACATTCTTGGAACATCTTTAATGATTTGGAATTGGTTCCTCATATATTTTTCTTCAGGGGCCTCGTATTGAGATTTAAAACAATTGTATGCATGCTCCTTTATCTCCAATTCAATGGAAAGGGTCACACCATCAACATTGGTGATATCCCAAATTGAATTTTGCAGTCTTCTCTGTGTGGCATACTTATGAAAGAATCTTGTATTCTTGTCACCATTTTGCATCCAGAGGGCTCGGCTTTTGAGTCGCCAGGTCGATTCTTCAGTGGCTAGAATCTTTTCTTTCCTGATCTTAAGGGCTCTCAAGAGATTAAGTTCCTCCTGTGATAAAATCTGTGACCATTGGCTCTCTAGAATCCTTATCAAATTTGATTCAATGAGTGATAAATCTAACTTTTGTTGTTGTTGTTTTTTTTTTTTGCCAAGTTATCACATGCTTCTTTAGATATTTCATCTTTTCACACACCAGAAAGCAAGAGGAATTATTAGTCAATTTTCCATGGAAGCCCATGTCGACTGGATAAGAGTTCTGAAGCCCGGCTCTGTAATCCATGAAATTTTGAATTTGTAGTGAGAATTAACACAATGATGGGAGGAAAATAACTGCAGGAAAATCGGATTATGATCTGAGATGTCTGAGTTTATAGTCCAGGACTTGAGAGAATTCTGGCTTGTGAGAAGATTTCCATCCAAAAGAAATCTATCGAGACACTTAGTGATGCCTGCCTTACCAGTGTGACCATTTCTCCAAGTTGGGGTCAGATGAGAAGGGGCAAGGTCCACCAGTCCAGAATCCTGAAGAAGATTTGAGAAATAATCGGAAAGTGGATCTGCCCTTGCCAAGCTCCCTAAAATCTCATGAGAGGACAAAGTAAAATTTAAGTCACCACCAATTATGAGTCTCGGTTCTTTGAGGAGTCCAGAATCCACAATCAGCTGCCAAAAGCTCTCACGATCCTTATACGGAGCATAACAATTGATTAATTTGACTTTTTCCACTGTGTTTTTGAACCTGCCCTCCAAGAATATATCCTAATCTAAACATGCCTTGTTTAGATTAATTTAGTAAATAGGTGGCAGTCCCGTTGAAGTAATATATCGTATATTGAGGATAGAAACATTAACAAATTGACCACATATTTGTCACAATATCATATGCCAGGACACTAATTTCATTAACGTTAATTACTACTTGGATTTGAATTTATGACGTAGCTTTCATGAAAATCACATCATATAAATAATGGTATTAATTTGAATGTGTGACGATTGACGCAATAGTTCAATAATAAATTTTCTCGGAAGTGGTGCTTACACATCGAGATTCATGAAAATAGGCTAAGTATGAAAAGTGAAAAACAAGTCATGCGAGGGCCATTTTGGAGAATGCAAAATTACAGGTTGCGGGTTGTGGGATGCAACATGTCAAGGTGTGGGGTAAAGGGGGTCTCCTGCATCCACATTGATAAAATAAACTATGGGTGAAGGGGGTCTCCCGCTTCCACATTGATAAAATAAACTGTGTAAATTCGGGTCGCTGAAATGTGGGTTCATTTTGCAGGATGCAGAATTGTGGGTTGCAGGCTGTGGGAGTTTTAACAATGATCTTTCCCTCCGCAACAAAAATCCTGCAAGTGAAGAAAAATAATTAATTATAGGAGACCCAGACAAAGATTAATGTGGGACCATATGGAGCGAAAATTGACTAAGTATGGAACTTGTAGGTTTGCAGACTTGCAGGCTTGCAGACTTGCAAACTTAAGGGGAGGTCTTCCCGCAACCCGCATTTTCAAAAATGACTAAGTATGGGATGTTGGAAATATTACTAAGTACCACCAAGGCACTAGAACATTGATCAAATAAACTTGATCAACAATTCCATGAACCATCCTTTTTGTAATCATCACCACTGGTAAAGAGAAAGCACTTTGGCTAGGTTGAATGATGCCAACCGCTAATATTTCTTGAATCATATGCTCAATCTCACTCTTTTGTGCATATGGGTACTTGTAAGGCCTAATGTTATGTGGTACACTTATTTCTTGCAAACGAATAGTATGGTCATGATCTCATGTTGGTGGAAGACCCTTAGGATTCTCTTCAAATACCTTGGAAGGATCGTTGATAACTTTTTGGAGATCCACTAGAATAGATGGTCTATATGTTTGGACATCTAGTGAGCACAATTGTGCAAGTACGCCATGGTTTCCCTTTTTGAGTAATTTTGTCATATCATTAGAGCTTATCACTTTAGAGGGATTCTCTTGGATACCTATGAGTTCAATTTCCTTACCTTCTAAGGAAAATCTCATGAAAAGTTATTGAAAATTAAGAGTCATTGTTCCCAATGATTGTAACCATTAGACCCCTAACACAACATCAACACCACCATTTGGATTGCAATAATGGGACTATCCAATAAGTACCCCCACATATTGAGCTTAATGTTATGGCACTTCCCTGAACAATTTATGGTACCTCCATCTGCAAACATTATTTGAAACTCTAGTGTTGGAAATACAAAGTAGTTGAGAAGTTTCGCTAATTTGCAATTAATGAAGTTATCAGTACTACTAGAATTAATCAACATTGTTACCTTTTTATTTTTGATATATCCTTATGATATAGGTGGATATCGGTGGCCACCCACCTTTTCCAACTAGCTCAAAACAATTTTCTGGCAATTTTGGCAATTTACTATTTTTAGCAGTTTTAACTTCTGGGGCCATTTTGAGGGCCTAAATGAAGGTTTTTCAAGATAGAGATTCCCATGATAGTTGAAAGTATGATTGAGACCCCAAAATTAATCTCCTTGATGATACCTTTCCAACGGGCTATCATACACCTAAAACGGAGATCATATGCAAAAGTTACGACCCCGGGAAGTTGATGTACTAACTTACCCAGACGAGGCCCACATGACTTTTGGTGCTTCATCTCCTAGGGTTAGATTTTTGGATGTCTAGGGTTTTTGGAATTCCTGTTTATTGTAAAAATGCCTTCAGAGCCTCATTGTGATCATCTTCTTACTAATGCAAGTAGCCGTCACATCTCTTCTCAGAGATAAGCTGCCACCATTCTAGCAAGTCTTTCACTCTGTATTTTTACAGTCTCTGTACATTTATTTCATTAATAAAAATCATGTATTATTATATATTTGTGTTTATGGTTGCATCTCTAATACATTTCCGTTATATTATTGGATATCCGCGATATCTCTGTGCATTTATTTATTATGTCTTCGCTCTCATTTTGTGCCGAAAATAATCTGGATTAGTGGTATCAGAGCGGTCTGCTCCTTGTTGTCTTAATGCATGTCACCAATGAGGTCGGAGTTCAAAGAGTTGGGTCTCGAACTTGTTTCTCTTGAGGAAAAAAGATCTCGCACACCCAAGTGACCTTTAATGGCAGGAGAAAATAAAGATGACGTGACAGGAGATCCTTTCAAACTGTTGATTGAGGAAGCCCTCACGCAACAAAGGAACGAGATGATGGATAGTTTTGCGCAAATACTTTGGTGACTACCAACAGGTGACACATATTCTTCGAGTGGAGGCGCTGCCCCCTTCAAGGTACAAATAAACTTCGATATTCCTATATTTGAAGGTCATATAGATGTAGATGTTGTAGACAAGTGGCTGATTCTACTAGAAGGGTATTTTTCTATCCATAACTTTTCGAATAGAGAACAGATTATTTTTGCGCTCCTCAAATCTATTCCCCATGTCAAATATTGGTGGGAAACTTTCTGTGAGCAAAAGGAAATAGAGGAACCCTCATTATTTACAGTAACAACCACCTGAGAATCCTTCAGGGATGTTATTAAGGAACAATACTACCTTGTCGAAAGTTATGATGACTTGTATACCAAATGGACCACACTACGGCAAGAAAGAGACTAAGCAGTGTCAGATTTCACAAATATCTTTCATACCTTGCGCACTAAGTTGGGTATCAAAGATTCAGAGAGACATCTAGTGCTCAAGTATCATGGCGCTATGCATAGATACATCCAGACCGAAATGGAATTTCTGGACATCTCATCCTTGGGCGCGGGATACCGATATGCCATCAAAATTGAGAAGAATCTCAAACAAAAGATGCGGAAATTTGGGGTTGGGAACCCCTCACAACAAAAGCGAGGAAAGGGCGGCCCCAACCCATAGAAAAAAGGACAAATAAAATATGGACAATATCAGGACAACCATTCCAAGCCTCAAGCAAAGAAGGACACCGGAAAGACAAAGAAAGATACTGGGAAGTGGTGTGACTTCCATAAGAGCCCTTGGCATAACACTGCTGACTGTCGCTTAAAGCAGTTGCTGGTGGCCGAAGTGAAAACCTATGAATCAGATGCGGGTTCAGATTCTGAGCCAGAACCAGAAAGGGGAAGACAGATCATTGACGCGGAACCCATTGTCACCGTTGCTACCACCAAGCTCTAGCCTGGTGAACCAGACGGGCCAGAAGAAGGAGAACACCTCTTCCATTCACAGATGTGGGTAAAAGGCACCCCACTGCACTTCATAGTTTATAGCAGTAGCCATAAGAACCTCATCTCAACAGACGTCATCAAGCGGCTGGCCCTGCCAATAATGCCGCATCCCCAACCCTACACCATTGGATGGCTCCGCCAAGGAAGCGATCTCCGCGTTAGCCAACAGTGTCGACTGTCGTACGACATCAAGCCCTTCAAAGACGAGGTATTGTGTGATGTTTCTCCTCTCGAAGTTTGTGATGTTCTTTTGGGCCAACCTTATTTATGGAAACGTCATGTTGTATATGAGTCTACGCCTCGTAGTGTTATTATTACTTTGAACATGAAATTGTACAGGATACCCGAGGTAGTCCCGCCTAGTGTTATTTCCTTGATCTCTGCTAAGAAATGCAGGAAGGTAATCTCTCAGAGGGGGGAAGTTTGTCTTCTTCATGATTCACTCTCAGAATAAGAGAAAGATCACAGCCACATCCAGGGTCTCTATGGTCGACCTCTCCAAACAACAGAAGCAAGTGGATAAGGTCATGGAAGAATACTCAGATATCTTCTCCTCACCTACCAAGGTACCTTTGCATTGCCAGGTCAAGCACCCCATCGATATGACCCCCGACACACTGTTGCCCAATGGGATAGTCTATCGTCGCTCTTTTTTATATAATGAGGAGATCAAGAGATAGATCCAAGAACTGCTCCACAAGGGGCACATCCGTCTCATCTCATCACCTTGCGAGAGCCCAATCGTGCTGGTATAGAAGAAATATGGAACTTGGCGACTCTGCCTTGATTATCGGGCTCTGAATAAAATCATAGTTAGAAACCAATACCCAATTCCCCCGAATCGACGACCTCCTCGATCAACTCATGGGGGCCAAATACATTAGTAAGAATGATCTAAAGTCTGGTTACCACTAGGTCTCAATAGAACAGACAAATGTGTGGAAAACCATCTTCAAGTCAAAGGAAGGCCTTTTTGAATGGTTGGTCATGCCCTTTGGTTTGACAAATGCTCCAGCCACTTTCATGAGGATGATGGACGATATCCTGTGACCATTCACCAATACTTTTGTAGTGGTGTATCTGGATGACATTCTCATTTACAACAAGACTTGGGCCGAACACTTGCAACATATTTAGCAGGTTCTGCACACCTGGGCTACATAATTGATCAGCATAGCGTACATGTGGATCCAACCAAGATCCAAGTCATCCGTGACTGGCCAGCCCCAACCACACTCACTGAGCTTCGGAGCTTCTTGGGCCTTGCCAATTTCTATCGCAAGTTCGTGTTGGGATTCTCCCATATTGCATGGGACCTCAACCAAATAACCAGGGGTGGTGGTAAGGTGAAATTTGCGTGGGGGCAGTCCCAACAACAAGCGTTCGACAATTTGAAGCAGTGCTTGTGCTCGACCTCAGTACTTTCACTACCAAACTTGTAACATCCCTTTGAGATCGAGACAAATTCTTTAGACTATACAGTGGGTGTCATTCTCACTCAGCACGACCACCTCATGGCCTACCATAGTGAGACACTATTAGATGATGGTCGTAAGTACCCTACTTACGACAAATAAATGTACTCCATTGTGCAAGCTTGCCGCCAGTGGAGACATTACATTCTTGGGAAGGAGAAAATCATCCACATTGATCATAAGCCACTGCAGTTCCTACAGACATAAGGAAAATTGCAGAATGATCGCAATCAAAAGTGGTCCACATATTTGCAGCAATTCCACCTCAACATCAAGTATAAAATAGGAAGCACCAATCGCGTCGCTGATTGCCTCAGCAGACCACCAGTCGCGACACTCACCACAATGATAGACTTCTGCGGCCATGAGACCTCTAGATGGCCCCAACTCTATGAGACAGACCCAGACTTCGCCACTACCTACCAAATGTTGGGTGCAAACACAATTGTTGATAATTTCCATCTTCAGGATGGGTTGTTGTGTCGTCTGGGCCATATCTGTGTTCCATCAAGTGAGCGAGAGAAGTTGATCTAGGAAGCTCACTACAGTCGGGTGGCAAGACACTTCGGCGTCAAAAATACAGTGGTAATGCTACATAAACATTTCTACTGACCGAAACTTCGACAAGAGGTCAACAAGTATATCAGGTCCTGCACTGCCCGCGCTATTGTCAAACTGACCACTAAGAAACATGACCTGTACACCCCTCTTCCTACTCCTGACAGACCATGGGAATCCATCTCAATGGACTACATGTCGAGCTTCCCATCCACCAAGAGGGGAAATGGCTGTGTTTTTGTGGTTCTTGATCGCTTTTCTAAGATGGCGATTCTGGTTGCCTGCAAGAAGAACATCACAGCAGAGGCCACTGCCAAGCTCTTCTTTGAATGAGTTTGGGTACATTTTGGAATCCCACAAACCATTGTCTCAGATCGGGACAGTTGATTTCTCAGCATATTCTGGTCGAGCCTCTGGTCACTTCTGGACACAAAGCTCACCAAATTCACGACCTTCCACCCCTAGACAGATGGCCAAATTGAGGTCGTAAATCGAATGATTGTGCATATCCTTCTCATGTATAATTCAAAGCACCCTTGCACATCGGATGAGAGCCTTCCCTATGTCCAACATAGCTACAATCGAGCCCTGCATAGCTCATCCAACCACAACCCCTTTCAGGTGGGGTTGGGATTCCAACCATTGAGCCCCATAGATGTTTCACTTCCCCTTGCGGTCACCTCAACCGACTCATATCCTGCTCCAACTGAGGCTGAAAAAACCACCCGGTTCATTGAGCGGATCCAACACATCCGCCAACAGGTTTAGGATATCCTATAGAAATCCAATGACAAGTACAAGCAGCGCCATGATCAACATCGGGTACCACATAAGTTTCAGGTGGGCGACAAAGTTTGGTTGCACTTGCAGAAAGAACGCCTTACAAGACCCCATCAGAAGCTTCATCCACTCCGTTATGGGTTGTACACCATCACCAAGGTCGTGGGGGATAATTCTTTTGAGCTCAACATTCCTCCTTTCCTTGGCCTGCACCCTATGTTCAACGTGGATCTCCTTCGCCCTTATTTCCCACCATTATTGGACACCTCAGACGTGGCAGAACATCTGACACCAACAGAGCTCAACCCCAAATGCATACAACAGGAATCCAACAATCAGATTGTGGACACACATATCAAGGGAACTCAACAACAAAGGATCCAGCTTTATCGAGTCATTAAAGAAGGGTAGCTCCTGCACCAAGGCAAGTGGCTCACCCGGGGCCGAATTCAATAGAAATTTCCTCATCCGATGGGGGAACTCAACGCAATGGAGACCATTGATTATTAAGGAGGGATGATTGATCTAGGTGGATATCATTGGCCACCCACCTTTTCCAACTGGCTCAAAACAATTTTCTGGCAATTTTGGCAATTTACTATTTTTAGCAGTTTTAATTTCCGGGGCCATTTTGAGGGCCTAAATGAAGGTTTTTCGAGATCGATCTTCTCAATGATAGTCAAAGGCATGATTGAGCCCCAAAAATGGATCTCCTCGATGATACATTTCCAACGGGCTATCATATGCTTAAAACGAAGATCGTATGCAAAAGTTACGACCCCAGGAAGTTGATGTACTAACTTACCCAAACGGGGCCCACATGACTTTTGGCGCTCCATCTCCTAGGGTTAGGTTGTTGGATGTCTATGGTTTTTGGCATTCCTGTTTATTGTAAAAAGGCCTTCAGAGCCTCATTGTAATCATATTCTTGCAAATGCGATTAGCCGTCACATCTCTTCTCAGAGATAAGCTGCCACCATTCTAGCGAGTCTTTCATTCTGTATTTTTACAGTCTCTGTACATTTATTTCATTAATAGAAATTGTGTATTACTATATCTCTGTGTTTATGGTTGCATCTCTGATACATTTCTGTTATATTATTGGATATCTGCGATATCTCTGTTCATTTCTTTATTATATCTCCGCTCTCATTTTGTGCCGAAAATAATCCAGATCACCTTCTATCTTGAGGGTTTGTGGAGTACTGATGCCCGCCAATGCGTGACAAGTTATGGTTGGAGTAGTCTCTTCTAGTTCTATATCTTACGATGGTTCCAATTCTTGATCTTCTTCTTCTTCACAATCTATGTAGAATAATTTATTCTCACCACATTTATGCCCCTTGTTATACTTACTATCACAATTGAAACATGGTCCATTTGCTAAGGTGTCAACCTTATAAGTTGAATGAGGTTAGAAGAGGGAGCATGGTCCTCTCTATAGTTGTTAGAGATCACTCTTTTAGTGGCCACATTTTTACTTTCAACTTTCCTTGCCATACTAAAAGCATGCTCTAGGGATTTAGGTTCGAAGAGACACACCTCATGTTGAATGTTCTCCTTTAAAGTGCCCATAAAGAGATCTAAAAAATTATCCTTTGGGATGTTCTTTACCCCGAGACTTAGTTTTTGGAATTGTTGAATGTGGTATGTAATTGGACCTCTTTGTCGAAGATTCATCAATTGACTAAAAAATGTATTGCTCATAATATCCCCATAATGTGCTATTAATTCATTTGTAAAAATGGACCAAAAGATAATGGAATCAATTTTTCTTTTGCAAAGTCATTGTTACCATACAAATTGATCCTTTTCTAAATGAAAGGATGCAAGAGTTACCTTTTGTAAGGTTGGCACTTGGTGTAGATTAAAGAATTGCTCCATCTGGAATACCCATGTTAAAGGATCTTTACCATCAAACTTCCTCATATCCATTTTGGAAATTAAGTAGTTCCTTGTTGCCGAGTGGAACCCTCGATGATGTGGATCTAGAGGTGATGAATACTCATGATTTTGGGGCTCAATCTTTATTTCCTCTACATTTACATGATTTCCTTGTGTCCTAATATCTCCTTGAGGGAATCTCTCATATGGGATAAGTAACAAGAGGATTCACATGGAATTTTGAATTCTTTCACATTCTTTTCCATTTGTACCATATTTTCATCCATCTTCTTTTCCATGTGATCCCTATTATCATTTATGTTATTTACCATCTTTCATTCCATTTATATTTATACATTTATCAAATCATATATTTTCATTCATACATTAATTTGATTCATTTTCTTCCACGTGTTCCCTATTATCATTTATGTTATTTACCATTTTTCATTCCATTTATATTTATACATTTATCAAATCAGATATTTTCATTCACCTATCATTCCATCATTAATTTGATTCGTTTTCTTCATGAATAATGAGTAATAGTGCTCATGAGTAATAGTAAGAATGTCCTCATAACTACCTAACCAACTTAAAAGTACAGCTAAGCTGAGCCTGATAAACCTAAGAGTACATGAGTAGGCCCTGATAAACTTAAGAGTAAATGAGTAAGGCCCTCATTATCTCCAACAATATATGGGTTGGAGATAACGCTACAATAAAAACGTAAGGCCCTGATAAATCCAAGAGTACATGAGTACTAAATGAGCATAAAAGTACACTCAAGCTTTAAGCCCCTTGCATAGATTAACCTACTAATCATGATGTTACCTTGGAGATTTGAGCCTTGTGCCGAATAAGCATAAAGCTGCCTTGGAGCTTTGAGGCTTGTGCCTAATCAGCATAAATCTACCCATTAGGCGTTGAGTTACCTTTATTTACCTCTCAGTAATTCCAAATAAAAAACAAATTATAGTGTTATTGTCTTATGTTTCATATCATTCTAGGGAATAGGGAAACTTGGGAACATAGACCTATTTGGCATCAACTTCATTGTAAGAACAAATTCATACATAAGTCAAAATTAACGTTGGCAACCCACACATTATATACTAAAATAATAATGTGGTGCACATCCATGCCCAACATGTCAAGATCTAAGGTGATCAAAGGTTTTGCATGATATGATCTTTGAGAGTTTTGACATATTCTCTTCAGGGCACTCGGAAGTAAATTAATAGTATTAATAGAATTTTTGGATTTTTTTTTACATAGAGAAGACAATTGGGAGTATTGAGTGAAGTTACAGGGCTTGTATAAATCTGACAATTGGGAGTATGAGTGAAGTTACAGGGTTTGTATAAATCCTAAGGGGTTGTTGAAATCTGATGTTCTCTGCATGTTAAAATTAAAAACCCTGTTGACTAATTTAAAAAGTTAGAAAAAATATTGTTTGTACAATCAATTTTCAACAAATTATTCACACTCTTCTTTCGAGGCACGATGCATAGGCCATGAGTTTTTAATTCTTATATTCCATACAAAGTTGGAATGTAGATAATGTTGGAATAGATTGTTAGTCTTGGATAAAAAATTTAACGCATGTATGACGTAACTAATTTTTATTATTCCTATAGATGTGGTGTTGATGGTCCCACATTGTGGTGAATTGGAGGCCTTAGATATGTGGAAGTTCGAAAGTTGTAGTTTTTAGAATTAAGATAAGGGATATCATTGTTTACTATCTAAGAAGATATAAGAAGTTGCTATCGTTTGGTTTCTGAGAAAAACATGGAGAATGGTGTAGGCCTGAGCTTGGTTTCTGAGAAAAACATGGAGAATGGTGTAGGCCTGAGCTTGGCGACTTCACTGATCAAA
Source organism: Picea engelmannii (assembly GCA_009831015.1). Classification (NCBI taxonomy): domain Eukaryota; kingdom Viridiplantae; phylum Streptophyta; class Pinopsida; order Pinales; family Pinaceae; genus Picea; species Picea engelmannii. The sequence continues at coordinate 369,192 of ML786519.1, read as the reverse complement.
GGGATGAGATGGAGGCTGCCACCCCACTCAGAAGAATGGACAATAGGAGACCCTCAAAGTCCCATGGAAGAAAGGTAAAGGCTTTAGCGCATCCACAAAGCCCCATAAAAGAAAGTTAACGACTTTGACCCATCCACACACTTGTAAGGAGTGCATAGATACTAAGGGTTTAGAGGGGTAAGTTGGTCCTAGATACAAGTATATCACATAGCATAATAACAGTTGGTCCTAGATACAAGTATTTCACATAGCATAATAACCCAATATAGTAGAAGAATGAATTTGTATTATCATACCAAAGAAATGAGAGAAATGATAGATTGCAACAAGACATTCACAAATATAATTATCTCTGAAAAAGAAACCTATGACCTACACACTAAAATTGCATGCTCGGACTGTAAACATGTCCATGCTAGTCAACAACATAGGAGAAACCAACATTCCTAACTAGAAGCACCCCATAGCACCCCATCTAATTCGATGATGAGGAAACTGAGCCAGGGTCTCATGACTTCTCGATTTTTTCGTCTTTTATACTATATTGTTGGTGAAGGAAGGTCTAAGTGTGAGCTCTGAGATTCACTATTTTGATTCAAGGAGCATTGGGCTAGCCCATGCACCGTGTTTATGAAACATTATATATGATACTCTAAACTAACACTAAAATTTGTTTGGTCTATTTGCTTGTTTAAATCTATATTAGCTTTTACACTATTTATGATTATAGGTAGGGTTTTAAAGCCTTTATTGAAAAGATCTGGAAGGTTAGATCTTGGTGACCACTCTACATGTTTGTAACCTATTTTTGTATATATGATTATAATGTCTTACTCTTATTTAAAAAAAAAAATGAACTTTTATTATTTATATATGCAAAGACATTAATTACTTCTTTATATAAATATAATTTAGAACACGACTGAACTAATACTATAAGTTTTAGCTCAAGAGGTTAGCATAATATACTCTAAACTTTCTACTAGTTGACTCTTTTATGGTCGCTTATAGCAATGGGAAGGAAAACTCACATGTTTTGGCCTAACATCTAGAAAGATAATTTTGAATTGATGTAATTGTAGATATCCGATATTAATATTGCACAATCTGGTTACAAAATATTATTAGAGGGGGTGCTAAATTCATTTCTGCATTAAAAACACGAGTGCCATCAAATCCAAAATTGCAATTTCGATAAAGATTTCTTGACAGTGATGACAAACCACAAAAGGTAAAAAAAGTGGGATCTTTAGCATTCTTAGCTTAACCAATTGTTGTCAATGTCGTGGGACATTTGGTTCGTTTTGTTCTAATGAGAACTTGGTTGAAATCCCTTTAAATTAGACACGCCATATTAATTGACAAGTTTACTAGGAATGCCATCCATCGATATAGAGAAACATCCCTTATATTTCTCCACCTAATTAACTTTTATTATTCATCTCATTGTATTCATGTGATCTATAGCATCATATATGTGATTGCATATTATGATATTATGTGATATGAAACATCATCACAAATGTTTGCATATTATGAATTTTTTTCTTTATGTGAAGAATAATTCATGAGTTTTATTATTCAATATGAAACTTCATTTTATTTTGCATACACATATTCATAAGATTTTAGTGTTTATTTTTATGTAGACATTGTTAAATTATATTTCAACCATTCACTCTACTTTTTAGGACAAGTAAACGTCATTTAATGAATTTCTATTATTTATTTATAAGAAAAAACATTTTGAAGATATTTTCTTTACAATGATAATAATTTTTTTTATTATTCATTTATAAGAAAAATGACAAGTAAACGTCATTGAATGAATTTTTATTATTCATTTATAAGGAAAATGTTAAATGAAAAACATTTTGAAGATACTTTCTTTACAATGATAATAAATTTTTTTATTACTCATTTATAAGAAAAAACATTTTGAAGATACTTTCTTTACAATGATAATAAAAACATATCGATTAGATTAGATTAGATTTTATTATTTATTTTCACATAGACATTGTTAAAAGTGTGCCTTGATGATTGACTCTATTTTTTTTAAATAGGTAAACTTTATTTAATGGCCTTTTATTATTCATTTATAAGAAAAGGCATTTTGAAAGCACTTTCTTTTCAATGGTAATAAAAACATATTGATGAGATTTTATTTATTTGTATATATTGATCAGATTTTATTATTTATTTTTTCCTTGGAGTTCTGGCCATGATGGAGGCTTCTTGGGATGAAGATTTTAGTTGGATTTTGGTTCGGATGTTTTTTTTGAGTTTAGTTTAGGGGAGAAGCTTTGTTGTTGGGTGTATTAGAGGACACTTGTATCAGATATAGTAGCTAGGGGAGGGGAGATATAAGGTATCCATTATCATTTAGTAGAGCCTTTAATACTTTTTCAAGGCAAAGCTTCTGGGGCCTTTTCTTACCGGTTTCTTTGACTTGTTTTTGTCCCAGGAAGCTTCTTCTGATTGGGTGGATAGATTTATTTTAGTGGCCTTGGAAGCTAGTGCGCTCATGGGTGCTGTCAACGAGGCTAAGTGGGAGTGGGCAGGCTTGTTTAAAACGGTAGATGCCTTGAGCAGTAAAGAAGGTGGTGGGGGCACCTTAAATGCTACATTAACACATGCAGTTAATGCTCAACTGCCTTCCTTGTTATATTTTCCTAGGGTGGCGGATACGAGCTTTCTGGAAAGTGGAAAGGATTTGAATCATAACATTTCTGATTTTGGAGTGAGTTCGGGCCCATTATAGAGGAGTACCGGTGCAATTTTAGATTCAAAGATTGAACCAGGCATTACTCTGGTTATTCCTAAGTTGACTTGTAAATTTGTTAATATCAGTCGTGAGCACTTGAGAGTTAAGGACATTCACAAAAAGAAGGTTGCAAGGGTTTGGAAACCAAAAATACAGAGAAGACGTCTGGTTATCGGTATGGATGTCGTCTTGGAGGAAATGTGTCGACTGTCCCTCTATGCTCTTGTTGGGCGTTTCACTTATAAATCTAAAAGTAAACTTTCGTTTGCAGAGTGGATGCATTGTAAATGGTTTCCCATCCTCAGATATGTGTCGAAGCACTTAACTCTTACTTATGGGTGGTTCAGTTTAGTCTTTAAATCTCCCAAAGATGATGAACTTATTCTGAATAGGTTTTGGGACTTTGAAGGTGGGAGTCTTATGATGAAGAGATGGAGGACGAGTTTTGACCCTACAACGGATTTTTTCAGCCACCATCATGTGTGGGTTTTACTCCCATGTTTACCACTTAACCCGTGGAACCAAAAATATTTGACTGCTATAGGGAACCTTCTTGGCTGGTTTCTCAAAGTTGATGATAGTGGATTACTTTCTTCGGACAAGCGCCTGGTGCGGGTCTTGGTGGACATAGATGTCACAACTGGTTTGATGGACACGATGGAACTTGAATGGAGGGGTCAGGTAATGGTTCAGCGCCTGGATTACCAAGGTATTCCTTTTTGTTGCACTCATTGTCGGAGGACTGGCCATCTTCGAAGAGACTGTACAAACTGGGTTGGTAATGGAGAAACTAATGAAGCAGAGGATAATCCTACTATGAACTGTTATATTTCTGAAGAGGAACCAGAGGCAATGGGTGTCTGCTATTCTGGAGGCAAGGATGACCCGGGGGACGACCTATCAGGTACCTTAATCGGTAAGTTGAGGTCTTTCTGTCCTAACCTGTTTTTTAAACTTTTTGCTTGGGAATGTGAGTTTTTGGAGAATTCATATTTTTCTGAGGCGACTACTGTTGAAGCCATTCACCCTGCTAAGGTTTCTACGGTCTTAGAAGGATCTTTATCTAATACAGATAGGATAGTTGGTTCTCCACCTGTAGTGGAGGCTGCCTCTTTGTTACCTGTTTCTATTGAGCCTCTTCCAGGCGAGGAGTGTACTGTGGTCCCTCATTCTCATTCTGTGCCTGCCTCGAGTCTGGAAGATGTGATAGATTCTTTGATACCTTCCATTAGAGACTCAGTTGACCCTTCTCCCCTCACCACCTATGTAGGACAACAGGTCCACCTTAATCCTTGTAATTATGGGAGCATCTTGACCAGTAAGGAGGGACAAAAAGGAAAAGCCTTAGCCTGGTCCAGGGGCTTAGGGAGGAACTTTCTCCTATCAAGACTAGGAGTGCACATAAGAAATCTGGTCAGTCTTCGACTATTGAACTCCACTCGGTTACTTCACCTAATATAGGGGCACTTAGAGGCATGAAATCCCTTGCAAGGGATAAATCATGATCATCTTATCCTTAAACATCAGAGGGGTAGGTGGTCCCCATAAACTACCTTCTTTGCGTAGATTTTTAAGTAGTTCAAAGGCGGACATAGTTTTTTTAAAATAAACTTTAGTGGATGAATTGAAGGACCGGAATTTCATGTTTTCACTTTGCCCCTCTTAGTGTATCAGTGTGGTAAGTGCGGTTGGGAAGTTGGGAGGACTTTTGGTTGCTTGTAACCCCATCATATTTGAGCTAAATCCTTTCCTATGTGCTGGTGGTATTTTGTTGACAGGTTATAATTTACCTGACAAAAGCAGGATTAGTTTTTTAAATGCTTATGGTCCCTGCTCCGGTAGAAGACAGTTCTGGGAACAGGTTGAGTCAAAGGGTTTACTAGCATAGGATGATCTCATTAAGGCAGGTGACTTAAATTTTATAATGAGTATTGATGAAGTGTGGGGAGTGGAAGCTCGCTTCGATCCTTTAGTCAGTTTCTTCAGAGACCTCTTTCAAAAAAATCATTTGGTGGATGTACAACCATCGATGTTAGTGCCTACTTGGCATAATGACAGAAGCGGGGAACATTGCATTCAAAAAAGGTTGGATAGAATTTATGCGGCTGAAGGCTTATTGGATGATACAACGAGGTTTAGATATTGGGTTGAACACCCTTATTTCTCGGATCATGCCCCGATGATCTTTCAATTGGACCATGGATATAATTTAGTTGCTTACCCTTTTAAATTCAACCATGCTTGTTTGAAGGATGAGTTTTTTGGGGACTTAGTTCAGTCAGTTTGGTGCAATCCTTAGTACTGTAGTGTGGCTGGAGCACAAAGGAGACTTTCTGAGAAGTTAGTCAATATAAAGGCGCATACTAAGAGATGGTTAGTAGAGAAGAAATTAAATGAAAATAGAGCCCTTGCAGCTCTAGATGATTAGATAGAACTTCTGACAAAACAGAGCTGGGAGCATGACTTCAATGTGAATACGGGGTCTCGATTAAAATCTCTTGAATTGGACCGAAACATTTTATTGATGGAAGAGGAGGCACGCTGGTGGTTGAAAAGTCGTGCCACATGGATCCAAAATGGTGACAAAAATACAAAGTATTTTCACCACTTTGCTTGCTTCAGACAGAACAAAAAACACCTGTGGGAAATCAAGGATGAACAGGGGAAAACTCATCATGGGTAGGAGGCTATAAAATAGGAAGCGATGCAGTTCTTTAGATCCTTCTACCAAGAATCAGCTGAGGACATAATTGTGGAAAAGGTAGAGGCAGTGAGACTGTATCCCATAATGGTGATGGAGGAGGAAGTACAATTTTTAGAAAGCCTTGTTACAAAGGAGGAAGTTCTTGTTGTCCTGAAAGGTTTTACGAAGGATAAGAGTCCAGGCCCGGATGGGTGGACTGTTGAATTTTTCATTCATTACTTTGATTTGGTGGCAAAAGATTTACTGGAAGCATTGAAAGATTCACGCACTATAGGGGAGATGATTAGAGGTATGAATTCAACCTTCATTGCTTTGATTCCAAAGGTTAATGGGCCGACAAATTTTGGTGGTTTCGCCTGATTGCTTTGTGCAATCTTTGCTACAAGATTATATCAAAGATTATCGCCAATATAATAAGACTGATCTTGTTGCGTTCTTTATCCTAGGAGCAATTCGGTTTCCTAAAAGGAAGACAAATTGGTAATGTAATTGGGACTGCCCAGGAGTGTCTCCATAGTATTAGAAAAAAAAAATTGAAGGCACTAATCCTCAAAATTGACTTGAAGAAAGCATACGACTGTATTAGTTGAGATTATCTCAGGTTGGTTTTATTTCAATGTGGTTTTGGGCAGCTAAAGACCAACTGGATTATGGGTTGTGTCACATCAGCCTCTTATGTGATTCTTATAAATGGTGAGCCTATAGACTTTTTTAGTAGCGGGAGAGGGCTCAGACATGGATGCCCTCTGTCGCCCTTTCTCTTCATCCTCATTACGGAAGGTTTGAGCCTGGCCTTGAAAATATGTCAAGGGGAAGGAAGCTTGACTAGCATTAAGGTTTCCAGACTCATTTGGATTATGCATCTACTCTTCGTGGATGATATTCTTATTTTATCAAATGACTTCTTGGTCGAATGGAAGGAGATCAACAGGGTAATAAATTATTTATGTAATGCTTCAGGCCTTCAGGTATATTCCCATAAAACCACTTTATATCAGTATGGTGTTAGTCATCCGGTCCTGGATTCTTTGAAATTATTTTTTCCTTATAACTTTCAAGTTCTCTCTGAGGGGTTTAGATATCTTGGTTTCTTCCTTAAGATTGATAGGTACAGACCAGAAGATTGGCAATGGCTAATAGAGAAATATGAAAAGAAGATCAATCAATGGTGTAATCGGTGGTTGTCATTAGGGGGGCATTTGATTTTGATTAAAGACATCCTGGAGAGCTAGCCTGTCTATTGGTTGGCCTTGGCGAATATGCCAATAGTGATTTTCCAGAAAATTCGTCAACTATTTTTTAGCTTCCTTTGGTCGAGATGCCAAAAAAAGAAGAGCATACATCTCTGCAACTGGCATTTGATAGCTAGACAAAAGCTCTATGGGGGATGGGGGTTGAGGAACTTGATCGATTTCAGTAGAGTATTGGCAACCAACAGTCTTTGGAGGGCCCTGATGAAGGAAGGGTTATGGCATCGGGTGCTAAAGGACAAGTATCTGCCTTTTGTTTCAATTGCTTGCTGGCTGCGAACAATTGACATCACAAAGGAGAAAGGCTCTCAGGCCTGGAAATACTTATTAAAATCCCTCTATCATCTTTTTCATTGGATAGCCTAGAGTTCAGAGAATGGGCAATCAATCGTGATTGGAAAAGATTGTATATTGGGGATGGGACAGTCAGCTTTACTATCGGAGGAGTTGATTGAAGCGATTAATAGGAAAGGCATGCACTATCTTTTTCAGGCACAAGTTGTGGCACAAGTGGGTAGGATCACATCCAATTGGATCTCTAGCGTGGATTTGGATTTGTCCAGGCAACTCCAGGAAGAATGGCAGGCTTATCGATGCGCTCTTATAAATAATGGAATCATACTTCAAGAGAGGCCAAACACGTTAAAATGGACAGGGGGAGACTTGTCAGGACAGGTTACAGTAAAGAATGTCTACTTAGCATCAGAAAAGATAAAATGGAATTACAAGATAGGTGGTTGGAGAAAGGCCTTATGGGGTTGGGATTGCTCGCTGAAAATCAAGCTTTTTATCTGGCTGTTGGTGGAAAATAAAATACTTACGTGGGAGATCCTCCAACGCAGAGGATTTATAGGTCCAAGTGTTTGTAAGTTATGTTTGAAGAATGCATAATCGACTAAACACCTTTTTATGGAATGTGCCTTTACGTTGGAAGTATGGAACAGTTTAAGATTGTATATAAACTATTCTGGATTTTGGGCTGGGAATAATCTGATGGATTGTTTCAAACAATGGATACCCAAAATTTTCATCTTCCTACTCTTCTAGCTCTAATATGTTGGTCCTTATGGCGGGAACACAATTTCGTGGTCTTTGAAGACATTATTCCCAGGGTTCAGAAAGTTATTCATAGATCTCTTTTAGCTTTGTGGGAATACAAACATATCCCAAAAGTATCTGTTCAGAGATTGGGGCTTTCACATCTGACGGTGGGAGGCACGGTTGGTTGGTTCAATGGTATGGCTTCATCTTCAGGTCTGATCAACGGAGTGGGGGGTGTCATCAGGATCAATGAGCAGTGTAGTTACAAATGGCTCCTTAATTGTGGGCCCGATACCAATACCAGAGCCGAATTGCTTGGTGCTTGGGCATTGCTATCATTGGCTTCTTGTCTTTCTATCCAGGAGCTTCATGTTATGGGAGATTCAAAGACTATAATTGACTGGTTGAAGGGAAAGGGATGCCTACAAGTCATCTCTTTGGACTATTGGATGGAATGTATCACTGCATTAATCAAACAATTCAACAAACTATCCTTTGTTCATGTTTATAGAAATGACAACAAAGTGGCAGATAGTCTATCAAAAAAGGCACTCATAAGGGAACCCAGGAAGCTTATCTACTACCAATGCGTAGAGGAGCATGAGGGCCCTCTCCAGTTTCTTGATCTTTACTAATCCTGCTTAGTTGCTTTGTCATGGTGGCACAACTTTTCCTTTTTTGGGTCGATTAGAGGCAATTGTTGTATTGTCCTCTTGATTTGGATGTCTTGTGATCAACCAAGGATATTTTGTGGAACAAATAGTTTATATTATGAAGTGATATGTTGCTTTTGCTGTTATGACCTGGGGGTCTTTTCATTGTGATGTATAGGGGAATATTGACATTAAATATGGTCTTTTTGACACACGTAAGTAAGGGCATTTTGTAAGCGATTAATTTGTATTTATAATACAAATATAAAGTGTAAATTTTTGTGGAAAAAAAGAGTGATTTAATAAGTTTTGGTGTTGTCTAACTGTTTTATGTTTTTATCCTTTACGTTCGAATCCAGAACATAAATCTACATAAAATCATAACTTTATGTTGTTTAAATTGCATTTATGAACGCATAAATGAATTTAGGGTGCCGAAAAACTCATGGAATACTCAAGAATCCGATTACATAGATTTAACCATACAAATCCAACAATATCTCACCAAATTTCCAACAAATATTCCCTAGAAATATACCAAAAAAAATAAAAACCTAACACATATTTTTATTGTTCATTTAGGATGATATTAATATAACATATTTTATTGTTCATTTATGATGATATTAATATAACATATGTTATATGTATTATGTTTTTTTTCCAGGAAAAAAAATACTCGAATTATATTAAATATATAATTCATTTTACATTTGCAGGCCCTGTCGGGCTGTGACCAATGTTTTCAATGGATAATATTCGACCAATGACCAACGACCGATAACACACCAATGAAAATACCAACTAACGCCAGGATATGATACCTAGTCGGACAGTGAAATGGGCAATCCAGGGCTGTGCGGATGTTGTGATCTTAAGCTGCTATATGTATTATGTTATATGTATTATGTTATACATATGTTATATCTATTCATAAATGTATATTTATAATATTTTATTATTTACTTCCATGAAGACATTGTTGGAGTCTATTTTTAGGATAGCGGAATGTGATTTCTCTTCAATGCTAATAAAGGAATATTTATGATATTTTATTATTTACTTCCACAAAGACGTTATTAGACTCTATTTTTAGGATAGGTAAATGTGATTTCTGTTAAATGATAATCAATGCATATTTATGAGATTTTATTATTTCCTTCCACGTAAAACGTAAACATCGGTAGAAGCATCTTGACCATTTACTTTATTTATAGGATAGATAAATATGATTTACTAAGTTTTCTTTATTAGTTATAAAGAAAATATTTCATATAAAAATAATTTAATAAATGAACAAATTCACTTCTTTTTCAATAAAAATGATAATTAAAATATATGTATTAGCATGTTTATTTTATTTTTAAAATAAATAAATAAAAATTGAATATTAATAAAATATTTAATAAATAAAACATGCTTACTCTATTTTTAAAATAATTAAATATTCTAAACTTGAGTAAAGGCATTTTTGATAATAAATAATTTAATGAATGGACAAATTGCACTTCTTTCCCATGACAATGATCATTGAGAATATAAATTATTACACTCACTCTATTTTAACGTGAATCAATGAGTTCTTTATAAGTAAAGGTATTTTGGATATGGAATAACTCGAATTTAATTTTTTTTTTATAAGAATTTTATTTTAAATTTTATTAAAAAATTATAATAAATTTTTTATTAAAAAATTATAATAAAAATTATATTTTAAATTTTATTTGTTAATAAAGAAAGTTTTTTAATAAAGATTATGTTAGTAGATTTTTTTAATTATAAGTAGATTTTAATATATTCAGAGTTTTGTCTATAAAATTTAATTTCTAAAATTTTTGATAATTTTGAAATTTAAAATTTCAAAAATTAAATAAATAAATAAACAAATTTATTTTTAAATTAATTAGTCTTAATCTATTTTAATTTATGATTTATCATGGATCAAGAGGTATCAAAATTTTTGAGATGCTAATTTTTTTAGAGTATAAAACTTGAAGAAATGTTTGCATCTTGAAGGATTTGATGCCTGTAGGTGGGTGATAGATTCGAAGTTAAGATGGATCTACCCTGATTCTTTATATATGTGTATGTGTATGTGTGCAGTTGCGCCGTGTGTCAACTCCATGTTGAGCACGAAAATAATTGCATATCTCCCTAACACTCAACCCACCATTCAAATGTTTTAACCACCACCCTAGGTCTATTTTAACTCCATATCTATCATGCACAAATTCTTTGATATGCATATTTATTTAGAGTACAAAACTTGAAAAAATGTTTGCATCTAGAAGGATTTGATGTCTCTCTAGGCCTAATAGATCCCAAGTTAAGATGGATCTAAGCCTATTCTTTATATGTGTGTGTGTGCACCACATGCCAACTCCATGTTGAGCACATAAGGAATTGTACACCTCCCTCCGTGATACTCAACCCACTATTCAAATGTTTTAACCATAATAATTTTTTTGCTTTCAATTATTATATGTACGTATGTACGTATAAAGTTGATATTGAATATTTACTTGTTGCTAATATCTTCTTAAATGACACGTGTTAACTCCATATTGATAATGATGATGATGATGATTAACGTCCACTAAGACCAAATTGGTTTATCGTACCTTAAGAGGGTAAGTGATTACTTGCGATTCTTTAGAATTTTGTTTCTATGCTCGAAAAACATTAAGAGAAGATTTCCAAGATCACCATACTTTTGTTGAGTTAAGAGGTTAGGAAGGTTGGTAGTGTGACAAATATTTTGAAAATGAGATTTAATATGGGTATAGGCTCGAAAATCTAAGAGAAAGTGTTTTTCATCTTCAACCTTCTTAGTGTCACAAAGGTGACACACTCTTTCATCCCATGGCGTTTTAGGAATTGACCAATGCCCAGTTTCACTATGGAGTTTGTGAGAATTTGTTCTTATCTTAGCAATGCTTATTTTTTTCTTTACACTTTGCAAAACAGATAGATAATTTTGATCTTCTAGATTAGGGTTGATTACATCTTTTCCTCTAACTCTTTATCACACCACATTTTCTCCTTAAATTTTGATTTGAAATTTTTTTTAATAGTATCTTTATTCTGCAAAATGGTGTCTTCCATTATTTCCCAATAGTTTATCCAAGACCAGGCATCTTTATGCCATCCTCGCTTGAGTCGATGGTGGTTATGACTCAATTTTGAAGCAATTTTAGGAATCCTCTTGTCTTCCATGTTGTTTAACTTGTTCTTATACATTAGGTATCTAGTCATAGCCATGCTCTCAATGGGGGA
>ML786519.1:309404-320586 GCA_009831015.1 Picea engelmannii | reverse complement strand
CTTCTTTAGAATTCTTGTGATCATCATCCTAGGTTTCTTGGGTTATGAAGAGGACTTCTCCTCCATCATTATCTTCTTCATCACTCTCATCTGAGGAGATGTCATCATCCTTGGAGTAGAAGCTCTTTTTATTGTTGAGACTTTTCTTTTTATAGTAGCAGTTTTCAACAATATGTCCTATTCTACCACAATTAAAGCATTTGAGAGGAGACTTACCTTTGTATCTTCCACTTCCCTTCTGAAACCTTCTTACAAAATTTTCTATTTCTTCATCAAGGTCGTTATCATTGTCTTTTGTCTTCTTTATGGATTTAAAGGCTGCTTCATTGTTTGGTTGGTCACTTTCTGTACCTATTCTCATTTCATATGCTATAAGAGATTCATGTAATTCATCCATTGTCATTTTGGTCAAGTCCCTAGTTTCTTCAATGGAGGAGACCTTAGCATCATACTTCAAGAGAAGTGATCTTAACACTTTTTGTACAACCAACAATTCATCAAGCTCTTCACCTAATCCTCTGATAGCATTAACACCTTCATCAACTCTAAGAAGATAGGTTGCAATATCTTCCTTTTCATTCATCTTCAAATTTTCAAATTCCACTCTATGTCGTTGAAGCTTGACCTACTTAACTTTTGGATCACCTTCGTAGATACTCTTGAGTTTGTCCCATACCTCTTTAGAAGTGTTGCAACCCATAAATTTGCTAGCAATGGTTGGTGCCAATGCTGCTAGAATAACATGTCTGGCTTTTGAATTACAACTCATAAGATTCTTGTCATTTGGATCGGTTGGAGCATTATTTGGGATTACATAGCCATTTACAACTGAGTACCAAATGTCTACTCCCAAAGCCGTTCGGTAAGTTTTCACTCTATCACTCCAGTATGCATAATTTCTTCCACCAAATTTTTGAATCCCATTTGAAATGTGCTCATGGTCATCCATCTCTGCTCAGGATTTTCCTCCCAGTGGTTAAACTGTTTTGAAGGCAACCTGCTCTGATACTAATTGTTGACACTGAGAGGGGGGTGAATCAGTATCAAGTAAAATTTAAAACCTTTTTCAACTTATACTTAAACCATTAAACTATATCCAATGAGAAATGAACAATAGTATAAGAGTTACACCAATACACCACAATACACCATGCATAATTTATGAGAAATAATCAATAGTTATTGTTCAAGGGAAGTAATGACTTCCAAAGGTAGCTACAACTTCCAAATGTAAAGGGAGGGATAAAACTCGAAGAGGAATATACAATACTCCAATATCAAGAGAGGATTTAACTCTCCATCCTTGCCCCTTCCTTCCACCCAAAAACAAGTTATAGAGAGAATGGTAGACTTTGTTCAATTCTGGTTTATTCAGGAGACTGAACTTGCACAGAATGCCCCGCGCTCAATATTTAACATTAGATTTTGAAACTCGCACAAAAGAAACTACAATTCGTACTATTTCCAATGCAATTTTTCCCACTTCATTTGGATTTTCTATGAAGAAGTTATGATTGTTTTACCTGGAACACCTGTTTATTGACTAGCTTCAGGACGGGTCAAAAACCCTATCTTTCACAGAGTGTATCTCCATAATTGTAGTGAACCAAGAGCTGAAATTTTTACCATAGGTACCTTGATATGTCTTCTCAATACCATAGAAATTTCACCATATGAATCGTTCTAGAAAAAACACTATAGAAAAAATGGTAAGATGACCTGAAAGTAACATACCTTAGAACACATCACCAAAACACTTCATCCTCCCTTGAAATCCGACCTTCTTTACTTCTGATTTCCTCTGAAATTCGACTTGTGTATCAAATGAATGTCTAATGATATTTATTTACACCATTTATGTCACTTCCTTTTAACATTAGTCCAACCTGACAATTTCTTATTTTGTAATTCTTTTCTTTAATTATCTTCAGGGCCTACATGTACTTCCTTCTTCAATTCACTTTGTCATCTTCAAAAATTCATTTCTCCTCAACCATGAGGATCCATGTGAAATGCCACATACCACCGGAAACAACATGATGTATACTATTCATCCATGGGTCTTGTATCTACATGTGTATTTTCCTTCATGTCCAAATACCTTCATAAATCTTGTGGTCCAAAACCCATGACTAGGGTTGACATCAATGACAACAACCAATCTTCCAACAACCACCGATATCCACCTGGATCAATCCTCCCTCCTTAGGAAGCAATGGTCTCCATTGCATTGAGTTCCTGAGGGAGAGGGGGAAGCATTTGCTGAGTTTGAATCTTGGTGAGATGCTTGTCTTGCTGGAGAAGTTGTGTTGATTAGCTTGTTGAAGGCTGTCATGAACCTGTGGCTGGAAGGGTTGGACCTTTTTAACCAGTCTGGCTACTTGATATGACTGTGTGTAGGAGGAATCTTTGTGCTTCATTGCAACCTTGTCGACCTGCTTCTTTTGGATAGAAGGTGCTTGGGCCGAAGATGTGGTGGTTGCAATATCCTTCTGTTCACCTTTCGAACAGATTGTGAAGAAGTTGAATTTTGTAGTATGAGATACTACCTTGCGGAAATGTTTAGGTGGAACAATATTCGGAATTACCTCTGGTATTCTGTAGAGATGACCCCCCAGAGAAATAATGACACTGCGGGGTTGAAACTCATAAACAACATGGCGCTTCCACATATATGGTTGGCCCAAGAGAACATCACAAACATCCAGTGGGGCAACATCACATATTACCTCATCCTTGAAGGGATGGATGCTGTATGAAAATCGACACTGCTGGCTGACATGAAGATATCGTGCTTGGCAGAGCCACCTGATGTTCTATGGCTGTAGGTGTGGTGTTGTTGACAATCCCAACTATTTGACGACCTCTGCTGAGATGAGATTCTTCTAGCTTCCGCTATCAACAATAAAATGCAGCGGGGTCCCCTTCACCCACATCTGTGAATGAAAAAGACGCTCCCCCTCTTCTGGATCTTTTGGTTCTTATGGTTGAATTGCTGCGGTCACGACAATAGTAGTGGGGTATGCGTCGATGATCTGTCTTTTTCCAGTATTTTCAGAATTAGATTCTAAATCAGGGTTCGGTTCCTTGTTTTTGATCTCGGCCACCAATGACTATTTTGAGCGACATTCATTGGTATTTTGCCAGGGGCTTTTCTGGAAATCACACCATTTTTGGTGTCCTTCTTTGTCTTCCCGTGACCCTTCTTTTCCTGTGGCTTAGACTGGTTTTTAGGAAGTTGTTTGTTAATGAAATGAAGTCTTATTTCCACTGCATCTCTGCGTTTATGTGTATTTCTATATTTCATTGTGTTCCTACATAAATCCAGATCATTGAGTTATCCTTTTTCACACAAAGTCAACTTAATAATATAATGTTATGTTTAGGAAGTGTCTTCTGGTTGAATTTGTCCCCAATATTCCTGAGACTATAGTCTAGTGGGGATAACTAGACTACTGAGTCTCTCCAGACCTCTTCATCAAGAGGTGGGGGACATTACAGTGAGCACATTGTAGAAATAGGTTATCATTGTTTATTGGCCCGGATCTTCATAGATTGTCTTGAGATTTCATCATCTCATTAGAATTGGCCCGATATACAATCCAGGATATTTCAGTGGCTTTTGGAGGCTCCTAGAAGGGAGAAAGGAATCTCCTTGATTCAATCAAACCAGGAGGGCGCAAACCAGTAGAGTGTTTGCTCAGTTGGAGGAGCAGGACTTCTCAGTTCAGCTTGAAACTTGGTGCAATGGATTCTACTAGCCCGATCTACATTCCGGGAGAGTTTGGAGGGTTTTGGAGCTTAGAAAGAGGAGGGCTGAAACTTGAGGGTTCATCAACAACTAGAGAAGGGTGCAACTCAACCAGTTGGAGGGGTTCTGTAGTGCATTGATGGGGTTCTATTATCTTCAGTCTTGTCTTGCATGTTGATAGCCTTTGGAGGCTTGGATCTCTTCTGAGACAACCTTTGGGAGGCTCTTATCTTTTTATTTCTTATTATTGTGTCGGCTGGCAGCCCATTTTGAGATTATTGGGGTTTTCTTCCAGATCTGCAGATCTCTTGTGTAAGGGATCTCTCTACTATCTAAATAAAGGTCAGATTTGACATTATTGGTTCTTTACTGGTGTTCTTTGTGTATCTTGTCTTGTTTATGATTATATGCTTCAGATCTATTATTCCAATGCTCCACCAACATTAAGTAAACCCATAATGCACATCTTCATGAGTAAACTTACAAATACATAAGCAAACATGGCAAATAGTAACCAATTAGTGTTTTGAGCAAAAAATTTGGCTTGGGAACATTACATTTCCAAACTTTGATAAATTATTTCAAGTTGATATTGATGCTAGCAGGAATACAATAGGAGTTGTATTGAGTCAGGAGGAAAGACCAATTGCATAATCTAGTGAGAAATTAAATGAAGCAAAACAAAAATATTCCTCTTACGACAAGGAATTTTATGCAATTGTCCAAGCACTTAAGAAGTGGAGACATTACCTCATGCCCAAGGAGTTTGTCATGTACATTGACAATCATGCATTACAGTTTATAAGTAGTTAACCAAAGTTGAACCAATGACATGCCAAATGGGTTGAATTAATGCTTAATTTTACCTTTGTGATTAAACACACAAGTGGTAAGACCAATAAAGTTGTTGATACATTAAGTAAAATTAATTTTCTTTTGCAAGAACTTCAAGTCATAACTTTAGGTTTCGATGGTTTAAAAAAAATGTATGAGGATGATGAAAATTTCAAGGATGCTTATGCAGCTTGTGACGTTATTAGACTCTAATTTTATTATTTACTTCCCCAAAGACGTTATTAGACTCTAATTTTAGGACAGGGAAATGTGATTTCTGTTAAATGATAATAAATGCATATTTATGATATTTTATTATTTCCTTCCACGTAAAACGTAAACATCGGTAGAAGCATCTTCACCATTTACTTTATTTATAGGATAGATAAATATGATTTACTAAGTTTTTGTTATTAGTTATAAAGAAAATATTTGATATAAAAATAATTTAATAAATGAACAAATTCACTTCTTTTTCAATAAAATGATAATTAAAATATATGTATTAGCATGTTTATTTTATTTTTAAAATAAATAAATTAAAATTGAATATTAATAAAATATTTAATAAATAAATCATGCTTACTCTATTTTAGAATAATTAAATATTATAAACTTGAGGATAGTAAATAATTTAATGAATGAACAAATTGCACTTCTTTCCCATGACAATGATCATTGAGAATATAAATTATTACACTCACTCTATTTTAATGTGAATCAATGAGTTCTTTATAAGTAAAGGTATTTTGGATATGGAATAACTTGAATTCAATTTTTTTTTTTATAAGAATTTTATTTTAAATTTTATTAAAAAATTATAATAAAAATTTTATTTGTTAATAAAGAAAGTTTTTTAATAAAGATTATGTTAGTAGATTTTTTTTTATTATAAGTAGATTTTAATATATTAAGATTTTTGTCTATAAAATTTAATTTCTAAAATTTTTGATAATTTTGAAATTTAAAATTTCAAAAATTAAATAAATAAATAAATAAATTTATTTTAAAATTAATTAGTCTTAATCTGTTTTAATTTTTGATTTATCATGGGTCAAGAGGTATCAAAATCTTTGAGATGTTAATTTTTTAGAGTATAAAACTTGAAGAAATGTTTGCATCTTGAAGGATTTGATGCCTCTAGGTGAGTGATAGATTCGAAGTTAAGATGGATCTACCCTGATTCTTTATATATGTGTATGTGTGTGTGTGTAGTTGCGTCGTGTGTCAACTCCATGTTGAGCACGAAAATAATTTCACATCTCCCTAACACTCAACCCACCATTCAAATGTTTTAACCACCACCCTAGATCTATTTTAACTCCATATCTATCATGCACAAATTCTTTGAGATGAAAATTTATTTAGAGTACAAAACTTGAAAAAATCTTTGCATCTAGAAGGATTTGATGTCTCTCTAGGCCTAATAGATCCCAAGTTAAGATGGATCTAAGCCTATTCTTTATATGTGTGTGTGTGCACCACATGCCAACTCCATGTTGAGCACATACGGAATTGCACACCTCCCTCCCTGATACTCAACCCACTATTCAAATGTTTTAACCATAATAATTTTTTTGCTTTCAATTATTATAGGTACGTATGTATGTATAAAGTTGATGTTGAATATTTACTTGTTGCTAATATTTTCTTAAATGACATGTGTTAACTCCATATTGATAATGATGATGATGATGATGATTAACGTCCACTAAGACCAAATTGGTTTATCATACCTTAAGAGGGTAAGTGATTACTTGCGATTCTTTAGAATTTTGTTTCTATGCTCGAAAAGCATTAAGAGAAGCTTTCCAAGATCACCATACTTTTGTTGAGTTAAGAGGTTAGGAAGGTTGGTAGTGTGACAAATATTTTGAAAATGAGATTTAATATGGGTATAGGCTGAAAAATCTAAGAGAAAGTGCTTTTCATCTTCAACCTTCTTAGTGTCACAAAGGTGACACACTCTTTCATCCCATGGCGTTTTAGGAATTGACCAATGCCCAATTTCACTATGGAGCTTGTGAGAATTTGTTCTTATCTTAGCAATGCTTATTTTTTTCTTTACACTTTGCAAAACAGATAGATAATTTTGATCTTCTAGATTAGGGTTGATTACATCCTTATAATACCTTAATTTTCTTTTTTCCTCTAACTCTTTATCACACCACATTTTCTCCTTAAATTTTGATTTGACATTTTTTTTAATAGTATCTTTATTATGCAAAATGGTGTCTTCCATGATTTCCCAATAGTTTATCCAAGACCAGGCATCTTTATGCCATCCTCGCTTGAGTCGATGGTGGTTATGACTCGATTTTGAAGCAATTTTAGGAATCCTCTTGTCTTCCATGTTGTTTAACTTGTTCTTATACATTAGGTATCTAGTCATAGCCATGCTCTCAATGGGGGAGGGACTTTTTTCTAAGAGGAGGATGAGATAAGGCATATTTCCTTTAATTTTGAGATTATAGGTTATAAAATTCTTTTGGATTTGCTCTATATTTCTCCACTAGAGATACTACAACCCTAGACTTCACATCCATAAAGAATATTTCTCCACTAGAGATACTACAACCCTAGAATTCACATCCATAAAGAATAACAAGTGTTACAAGAGTCTGGAAGAGGAGTTTCTTCTTATCCCAACTCCAAAGATCAGCTGATTAAGTAGAAAACACCTATGTGCAAAATAATAATTTTTTTACTTTCAATTTCTCTCTCTCTATATAAAGTTGATATAAAATTATTTTACTTAAAGGTGAATGCTGATATTGAATTATTTTACTTAAGGTGGATGGTAAAATATTTTTTAAAGACAATATTAAACTAGGTGGACATAGAAATATTTTATTGATGATCCACATTGAAATTATTTTTTCTCATTAATCTTTTTTTAAATGCCACATGCCAACTACATAATATTAAGTATTGAAGGAATTCCCTCATTCTAGAAGTAGAAAGCAATTATTAAAGAAATCATTATTTTTTTTACTTTCAATTACTCTCTCTCTCTCTCTCTCTCTCTCTCTCTCTATATATATATATATTTACTTTCAATTACTCTCTCTCTCCATATATATATATATATATATATAGAGAGAGAGAGAGAGAGAGAGAGAGAGAGAGAGAGAGAGAGAGTTATTTTACTTAAGATGCATATTGAAATATTTTATTTATGGCCTATATTGAAATATTTTTTTGTTATTGATATTTGTTTAGATGACACGTGTCAACTCCATGCTGAACACTGAAGAAATTACACATCTCCCTCATACTGGGCTATAGAAAGAGCCTTCCAACCCAATAAATTCATTGAAAAAACTTAAAATGTTGTATGTAGTTTTATACACTATTTTTGAAGAAAAAAATAATTAATGAGTTTCATCATTTATATGCATTTAGATTAAATTGTTTAATATCATTATGGAGGTTCTCAAAATTGAAAAACACCCAAAGTTTTTCATTTTAAAGATTTTTTAAAACTTTGAACACATTTTAATTTTCTTATCTTATTTATTTCAATCTCTTAGCACTCTTTTCCCATTCTTTAGCTTTATTGATCCCTTATGATGGGTCGAGTGTCCACTCTAAAAGTTTTTCATTTTTAAGACTTTTTAAAACTTTAGACACATTTTATTTGTTAATTCCTACTGATATATTAAACTAAACCCACACGTTAGCCTATTAAAGTGTCACTTCATATTTCATTAATAATAAAATATTTTAACAAAGAAAGTCCATATTTTTTACTTTTCATATTTTATTAATATAATATAAGGGGTTTGATTTTTAAAAAAATTAAAAATTTTCACTAAAATATTTTGTTAAATGTTATTCAATTTTTTTTATTAAAATTTTTTGTTAAAAAATTATATATTTTATTAAAATATACAACCCATTTTTAAATCTATATTTTTTACTTTTGCATATTTCATTTATATAATAATAATAATAATCTATTTTTAAGGTCACTATCAAGCACACCAAATAAATGGTGTATGAGACCCCTTCCACCTAGACTTGTCTACGGAAGTATACATACCCTACCTTTTCTGGATTTGAACTTGTGACCTCTTATGATGAAACACATGTTCTTAACCATTAGACCCACTCATACTAAATTAAATAAAACATATTATCAAAAATTTCATTAAAATATCTGCTTAAAAATATTATCCAAATTTTCATTAAAATATTTTACTAAAAAAAATATACTTACTAAGATATGCAACTCATTTTCAAACCCATATTTTTAACTTTTCATATTTCATTAACACAATTAAAAAAACATATTATCAAAATTTCCATTAAAATGTTTTACTAAAAAATTATTATCAAAATTTTCATTAAAATAATTAAATTAAAGAATTATATATTTTGCTAAAAAAAAAATACAACACATTTTTTTATTTTCTTCTGCCATGGAAGTTTTTAAAATGGCCAAGCTCATTGAACCAAGTTTGTTTCATTGAACCATGGCAACCTGTGCATAAAACGAAAAAAATAATTAAGAGTTTTATTAGTTATGAGTTTGTTTTTATGTAAGGAAATAAATAAATTATAAGATATTTAATAAAAAAAAATAAAAATAGATGATCAGATTTTATTTATATAAAAAATGTTTCCGAATTATTATTTTTTGAAATTCTACCCACAAAAATTAGACCTACAATTTATAATATTGTAAACTTTTCATATTAAAAAAGACACATTCATATTACAGACCTATTTGACATTTGGCATTAATTTACACCTCATATGGGAGATAAAAGAGAACTCTCAAGTAAAAATTAAACATGATAACTCATACATTATATAATAATAAAAAATAATGTTGCAGAGTGGGATATTGTGCGTTTTGACATACTCTTTTCAATTTTCAAGGCACGTAGAAGTAAATTAGTGAGATTAATGGCTTGATTGTGTTTTAACATAGAGAAGGCAATTTGGAACACATGAGGTTATGAGGATTGTATAAATCATAAGGATGTTAAAAATGTGATGTTTAATTATTAGAGGTTATGTGGATTGTATAAATCATGAAAATGTTTAATTATTATATTATAATTAATTAAAAAACGAATATGATAATTAATAAATAAAAATGTGTAGTCCAAAGGGGTTGAATTTAATGGTGGAAAGTGATGAGTTTTTTACTGTTGGGCAAGGTTCAATTCTCGTGAGGGCTTTACTTGGAGCCATGGGGGCACCTTGACGTAGTGGTCGAACATGTGGTTGCACCCAGAGATATTATATTAAATGGTATCGTGACCCGTGCACACATAAGTGGATCAAAGCTCACCCCCATGTCCTTCAAATTTTTAAGGTCCAAAGGGGCTAGATCCAATGGTGGAAAGCGATGAGTTTTTCACCGTTGGGCAAGGTTCAATTCTCGCGAGGGCTTTACTTGGAGCCACGGGGACACCTTGAGGTAGTGGTCGAACGTGTGGTTGCACCTAGAGATACTATATTAAATGGTATCGTGACCTGTGCACACATAAGTGGATCAAAGCCCACCCCCATGTCCTTCAAATTATAAGCCCACAGGGGTGTAGACTGATTGACAAGTGCCGTGTAAATGGAAGGAAATATGTAAAAAGAGGTCTCAAGATCGATTCTCACCCCGATTTACTCGGAGGGCGTGCTTGCGGGCTGTGCATTTCTCCCTAGGGGTTATAAGGCAGACAACATGATTTGACCCCATGACACGCGAGTACGATACTGCTGTTGTTACAGATTCCCCTAGTTACCAAAAAAAAAAAAAACATGTGCAATGTGTTTTTTTGGGTGGTAAGAGTGGGTGGGGTGTTTTTTTGGTTCGAGATGAATAGTGGAATTCACTTTTTCTTGTAGTTTAGACCATGCCTCTAATAACTAGGCGAAAGCCTACACCATGTTCTAGGGTCTTTTGCTTGCAAGCAACAACCAGGTTCATCATTTCATCATCTTGGGTGATTCTAAAATCACGATCCAACATTTCATTCAAGACTCCCCAAGATAAGTCAAGTTGAACTCCATTATCCAAAGAATTAGAGTGACACTTCATACCATTCCCCGTGTGCAATGTTATCATATTTTTTGGGAAAGCAATGGTCTTGCAGACCATTATGCAAGTGTGGCCACAACTTTTAAAATGGGTGTTTTAGAGATAAATGGTCAAAGTTTGTTTAAGCCAATATGAAGTGGATCTAGTAGTCCACTTCATGAGAACATCATGAATATATAACATAATTCCATATTTCCATAATAAATAATATTTTATTTACTATCCATTTTACATATTTTCTTGACATCATATAAAATACAATACATGTATATAAATACACATGAGGAATGATAAGTCATGTTCTTGGCAAAGGTCACAACTTATCATAGACCAAAGGTCATGACTTATGATAGACTTATCATTTACATTATAATGCATATTTACACAATAACAAACCTATAACATATTTTTTTTTTTTTTACGAAAACGGTTATGTTGCATTAATCGGCATTCTGGCAAGCCAGAATCAGAAGGTTACATCTCTGAAGAAGGTTGGTGACCTCTGACAGTGCTGCCAACCTTCTTGTGAATATCTTGGGGAACCAGTC
>ML786519.1:282966-308162 GCA_009831015.1 Picea engelmannii | reverse complement strand
TTGCAAGGTCCCTCTGGAGATAGCTCCAGAGATGGGATCTCTTCCAACTTCTTTACAAACTTAGACGAGGGCGAGGGCTTGGATTTGGGCCCTGCCGGGCGGATTAACGCTTTGATTGCTTCCAGTGGATCTTTTTCCTTCTCAGCGGTCGGATCCGGGGCCATCTTAACAAGTCGTCGTCCTCCAGCAAACGAGAGGACAGAGGCCAATGCCGCTACTCCAAAACCGCATGCAAACACTCAGGAAAAACCTTCCGCGGCCCGTGGATGAGCAGCTACTCCAAAAACGCGTGCAAACCTCTCAGTCCAGACGCAGAGACTCCATCCGCGACCCTTGATGCGTGGATCAGCTGCTACAGGCGTAGAACGCCCCTGCAAACGAAAACCAGGCGGATAGGGTTTTAGGCCCTAGCCGCAATGACCATCCGTCTCAAGCCGTCTCGCTCCATTCAACCCTCCATATGGATCGAAAGAGTTTTATATTTTACTCCAAAACCAAAATCGTAGCTTGATATATATTACAACCACTAGAACTGATTTTAGTTTTGTTGTGAGCTTCACTTCTAGATCCATGATCAAAAGGTGGTGAGCTTGGCTCAGAACGGTTAATTAGGCAGCGAGCAACGGCCATGTTCGGGTTTGAACCCGAGACCTGACCGTCATTACATGACCGACCTTACCACTTCGCCGCACCCACGACCTTAACAAACCTATAACATATTATTACATGATAAGAATTGTAATATACTTCAGGTATATTACAAGTCTTCCCCCCTTAAAAATGCTGTGTCCTCAAAGCATCGAGAATGAGAAACTCTTATGGTAGAATGACATTCTTTTACAACTGCTATCGATTATATAAAGTTGAAGACACGAGGTGATACAAAAATCGAAGTCTCGAATAATACTGGAGCATCGAAAAAGAATCAATCCATCCAAGTTGGATTTTTTCTAGAACTCTCTAATGATAAGATTCTAGATATGTTCTTCTTTGTTGACTTCTGACACATATATCTTTGGATGCCTAGAAATTTTATCCTTCTTAATGTCTGGTTTAGTCTTGTCGTGATTTACTTGAGTCATCATGATGATATCTAATTTTTTGTATTTATTGGTATGACAACATCCTTCTACTGACCTATGACTTTATTAGTGGTGATCAACAATATGTCAACTTCAACTAAATTTGTGGATGTTGCTTTACCATATAATTGTTTGTTGAGAATGACTTCTGGAAACACTTCCACCACAGATACAACTTCATTGTTAAGAACATTAGTATTTTCCATATCGATCAAGTCAGTGCTAGTGCCTTTATCCACGGTTTGGGTTTCTTGATGTGCCTTCCTCTTATTCTTCAATTTCTTCATATCTACAAGTAGACTTTTATTGTGATTTCTCAAACACAAAATTTCTTCATCTTTAGACAATAGTTCTTTATTGATATTTTCAGACTCTTTTTTATGAGTGCTTTTTATATTACTAATTTGTTGTTGTGACTCTTTAATTTGTTGTTGCAATTTAAGAATTTTTGTATCTTGATTCTCCAATTATGTTCGATTTTGCATAGTTTCTTCCTCTTTGCTAATACTTGTTTTTTTTCATTTTTTTAAAATTTTCCATTAATTTTGTGTGATTTTGTTGTTCATCTGATCTAAATTCGATGATAGAGGAAGGTGCTTTGAGTTAATGTCTCACAACATTATCTTATTGGTAAGGTGCTCGATTTCTATGTACTTTTTATCAACATTCATGGTAAAAGTACCAATAGATTTCAACCAAGGGTTCCATAGGACTACATCAACTTTTTTGATTTGTAACACAAAAAAAATTGCATTTTGGGGAGTACTCGTCGATGTTTAATTCTAAATTATTAATCTCATCATCATATTCTTGTGTAAGAGCTCTTTTAAATTCCTCTTCCGCAATCATCATATTCTTGTGTAAGAGCTCTTTAAATTCCTCTTCTGCAAGTTGTAATTTATTTTCCAATTTAATATCAATATAGTTCCAATGACTATCAAGGTCAATGGAAATGCTTATGGTCACATTCTGTATCCTCCCTAAGATACATATGACAATATTGATTGGTTCCAAAACATACCTAGAAGTGAATTGAACCTTATTTTCCATTTCACTCCTTATGAAATACTTATGTTAATACTTTAATATAAAGTAATTGAATATTAATTCCCAATTTTCAAAATACTCCTCATGAAATACTTTAACTTTTATATCACTAGCTAATAAGAATATTAATATAAAAAACCACCTCCTTCTTCTTTATTTTTTTACTTTTTTTTCTTATAGTATTTTCCCAATACCATGGACACTCCAATGGTTTATCAAAATCATGGGCCTATAAACCACCAACTGTAAAATCAATTTTTTACCCTTCGTCCTTCTTTTGATTTACTCTTCCATCTTTGAAACTTTTTCTTTTAAATCACCTTTATTACCTTTTTCTTTTAAATACTTCTTCACATGAACCTTTTCCTTTTTAATTCTTTTTTTTTTCTTCTCCCTTTCATCTTCTTCTTCTTTTTCCACCACCAAATTTAACTTGATTACACATAAGGGAAACAAACAAAAAGTTGACCACGGGCTAGTGGAAAAATCACTCTGATACCAAATGAAGTGGATATGGTGGTCCACTTCATGAGAACATCATGAATACATAATATAATTCCATATTTCCATAATAAATAATATTTTATTTACTATCTATTTTACATATTTTCTTGACATCATATGAAATACAATACATGTATATAAATACACGTGGGTAATGATAAATTATGTCATTGGCAAAGGTCATGACTTATGATAGACTTATCATTTACATTATAATTGTATATTTACATAATAACAAACCTATAACATATTATTACATGATAAGTATTGTAATATACTTTAGGTATATTACACACTACCTTTATGAATCCCCTAAATAATTTCATAGCATGGAGTATCTGCATGGTAATCCCTCATCAATGTGATGATATTTAGATAACAAACTCACCATCATTTCACATACTACTTCTTCGCCCATATCTGTCCAATATTTTCCTCCCCCGCTTCTTGCAAGTTCACGATGGGATTTCCTTCCTTGCTCAAATGTTGGCTATCTGGAATCAATTAAATATTTTTGTGTGGATTATCGGTGGCATGTTTGGTTCAATTATGGACCATCCGACCATGTATTGGCTTTTTCCCTTACAATTCAAGCATGTTATTGGAGGGTCTTTTCGCCCTAAGGGAGCTTTGAATTGGCTTTGTTTTTTTGGGTCTCTATGTGACGCGTTTGAGTTAGTTTTAATCCATTCTATCAATTCATGGAACGTTTCTTACGAATGGGTGATTCTTAGTTATGTTTGGTGCATGAAGTGCAAGTCTAAGCCATGTTTATGCATTTGGAAGGTTGAAGGTATTGTTTTATTATCGATTTGTTGGGGATTCTTTGTTGCCTTTTGTAGTATGGATCGTAGGGAAGATGATAAATTCAAGTTGTTTAGTAATCAAAGAGAATTGGTGGAGACAGACTTGTTTTCGACTCTTCAGGATCTACAATTTTGAGTTAGTGGTCTCACTACACAAGTTGTCTCCATACTTGACATCTTAATTCAACATTGGTTGGCTACGAGATAGGTACAAAATGAAGTCGAAGCCCTTAGAACTCAGATAGAATCCATTCAAGTTCGACCTATGGTATCACAACCTCCTTATTATGGGAAATCTGATGTAGCTTCATCCCCTTTAGCTGAAAGTTCTCTTCCAGATTTGAATTCTCTTGCAGTAGGGACATAATTGGAGAATAAAGGTTTCAAGGTCTTCTCTCCATCTTGGTAATCAATGTAGTGTTTTTTCCTTTTGATTCTTAGAATTTATTACAGAGTATACTTAGTCCAAAATTATAGTGTTATCTTTCCTAATGCTTAAATTTTGTACTTGGTCGTTGTAAGTTTTAGTAGTATCTCAGAGCCTTATAAAACATGGCATGGTATCAGTTGGGTCCCTCCTTTTGTATCTCTGCATGCTTCAGCTACAGTTTTTGGTAATACAAGTCTTCCAGTTCTTATTAAAAAATAAATGTGTAATGCATTTTGTTTATAATGTATAAACAATATTTTAAATATTTTTATTGTTATTAAAAATAGTGAAAATGTGTAAAATCAATTTCCAATAAATTATATATATTTAATAAATTATATATATTTTAAAAATAATAATTAATATTTGTAAAAGTGAATTGATACAATTTTATTATTCATTATGATGATTATTTACTTAGATAAATATTGGTTTATGGGGCATTAAAAATGATAAGGTATTGATTGGTTTGATTTAGATTTGATTTAGAATTTTCTTTCTATACTTAAAAAATTTGGAAAGAAGCTTTCCTAAATCTTTGGAGTTTTGTCAAGTTAACAAGTTAAAAAGGTTTGTTGACGCAAACACGCACCACCCTCACGGGCACGTCCGCTCACACAGGACCTTCTTCTCTCGCTCGGCCCGAAGAACTCAAAGGTTCTCTTAATTCCCTATCGGGAATCTTCCTACCCACAGATTCTCTTCGTCACACGATCCCCTTCCTTAACTTCTCGGAGGATCGGAACTCGCGACTTCGCGAGTCCAACAGTCGAGCGCTACACCCTCGGATCCCCGAGACCCGATGGTCAGTGAACTCGCTGACTTTTCCCGGAGGGATTTCTCTACTCGCGCCCTCGCTATTCGCGATACCAAACTTTTGGTTCTACAACCTCCGATACCCGAGGCATTGAAACTCTGATGCGCACGTGTGACTTGACTCGTCCACGCCTGTCACTTTTATCGGGACTTCCGCGCTATCGCGACCTCGCTCCCTTGCGACTCGCTTCTCACGAGGTCGACTAACTTCCCCTACGACTCCCGATGTCCGAGGTGCCGAGACTCGCGACTCTCCTTACCAAACTTAGGACACCTTCCTCACGAGGTCCTGATGGGCAATCTCGTGAACAATCCAATGGCCCTGACCGACTTGGATCAATGGTGCTGCCCCTCCTGAGCTTTGAATCCTCTCCACGCTTGCGTTGTAACTACCTTGCACCTCTGTGAGGTCCAACGGCTTTCGGAACTTTGTGAAATCTCTTCCAGAGATTTCGTCCGTCCGTTCTTCCCTTGAGGATTCTGCGAAATAAAGCAGTGTCTCTCCACGAGACTCATTTGCTCGCTCGCCAACCTGCGACGCTTTCCTCCAACTTCCCACGACAACTTCCCTGCACTTAGGCTTCAGGGAGTTCAAAGGTCTATTCCTCCTGAGCTTTTCCACAACTTCAATAGTCTCTTAGGAAAAAGAGATCTCTGTGCATGCACTTGCAACTCCGCCCTGAAACCTTTCATGGCACAAACCCCGGTGCTCTTCTTCAACGATATCATGAAGGTTCTATACCTCCTGAGCTTTACCACTCTGACTCTTTCAGAGGGATTTTCACGTGCTCCTCGCGGCAGTCATTCAACAACTCTCAAGTGTTGAATCCCTTCGACTCTGTGCAACTCCTGCAACAACAGTCTTTGATTTCCTTTGCTCAGATTCACAACTGAGACTTCTGCTTCAACCTGCGCACTCCTCGCACGGATTCAGCAACCCACTTCCACTTCTGGGTGAATGAGAACAAAAGTTAAACTACTGAGCCTTCATCAACGCACTCCTTGCGGATGACTTCGACTGCACCCTTTGCAGGAATCTCCTGGCTCAGATAGAGAAACAATTGAACCTCATTCTATCTCCCTTTAGACTTCAGTTTGAAAACATGAAATCACATGCACAGCATATACAAAGCAAATGCATAACAAGAAAGCAAACATTCATGAGCATAACATCAATACACAGAGAAAACAACACAAACCATGAATTTGAATCAAAGATTCCTTCTATTAATTCAATATATGTACATGGGTGTTCATCATACAACATTCTCTTCTTGCTCCTCTCTTTTTGCTCCTGAATGCTTGATGTTACAATCATACAAGGAGGGTGTCTATATCTCGTTTCCCTCTTGGAATCTACGCTATCAAATCTAGAATTAAATTCCTATCCACTAGCATTAAATCTATTAAATGTCGTCTATCTACTAAGGACGAGAGCTATCCGCTCAAGGTCCATTACAATATACAAAGTGCGCTTCATTAAATCCACACATTAATGTTTACGCAACAATATCAAGGTGTTTTCAAAATTTGTGCTGGCGCTGTCTAGCTGTTCTCCGCTCCATGCTGGCTCGCTTGATGGTTTCGGTGATGCTCCTGCATCATACTCCCTGGCTTGACAAATTTCATGGGCTCCTGTCCATGAGCTCCTGCATGGTCTATCCATGCTTCTGAATCATTGCTTCGTTTTCCCAGCTGGCATCTTCCACTGGATGATTCTTCCACTTGACCAGGTACTCATAGTATTCTTTCCTCCTGGTCTTCTTACCCACTCTCTTGTCCAATATGCACTCCATTTGCGTCTTCTCTGCAATCGGCATCTGCTTCTGCCACTGGACTTCTGGCTGTTCATCACTTTCAGCTCCTGCTTCCTCATCCTTATATGGATATAAGTCTGAGACATTGAATGTCAGAGATATTTCGATGCCATCCGGCAACTCAATTTCATACGCATTCTCTCCGAACTTCTTCAGGACTCTGCATGGCCCAATTTTCTTCATTTTTAGCTTATTGTATGTTCCCCTTGGGAACCTTTCCTTCCTCAGATGTGCCAGAACTAGATCACCAACTTCGAACTGAAGTTGTCTCCGATGCTGATCTGCTCTGCGCTTATATTCCTGGTTTGATTTGAGCAATCGCTCCTTCACCCTGCTGTGAAGTTCTTCCATCGCCTCTGCGAATTCTTCAGCACTTGCGCTCTTAGTCATTATCTTCTCCGAATCCCTCAGTTCAGATACTCCTCTTGGCTGCCTGCCGTATAAAATTTCAAATGGAATTTTTCCTGTGCTCCTGTTCACTGAGTCATTGTACGCAAACTCTGCCTGTGGCAACACATTGTCCCAACTGCTGTGGTGCTCTGTCACCAAGCTTCTTAATAAGTCTCCTAGACTTCTATTTACCACCTCTGTTTGCCCATCCGTCTGAGGATGATAGGCAGAACTAAACATCAAGTTAGTTCCCATCTTCTTCCACAGTGTCCTCCAGAAATGTCCGATGAACTTAGTATCCCTGTCCGAAACTATGCTTTTCGGCAATCCATGAAGTCGAATGACTTCCTTGAAAAACAAATTTGCGATGTGAGTCGCATCGCTGGTCTTTTGGCATGGAATAAAATGTGCCATTTTCGAAAACCTGTCCACTACTACAAAGATGGAATCAACACCTCTTTGTGTTCTCGGCAAACCCAATACAAAATCCATGCTAATCGCCTCCCATGGTCTTTCTGGTATGGGCAATGGCTGATAGAATCCTGCATTCTTCTTTCTCCCTTTCGAATGCTGGCAAATTCTACACCTGTCAACGAATCTCTTGACATTTGACTGCATTCCTGGCCAAAAGTATGCTTCACTCAGCTTTGCGAACGTTTTGTCATGGCCAAAATGTCCTGCTAAGCCTCCACTGTGCTTTTCTTTCAACAAGTTCTCCCTCATGGAGCAATTCAGAATACACAGTTGATTGCCTCTGAACAACAATCCCTCCTGGATCATATAATCTATCCACGGGCTTCTGTCTCTGAGAACTGGATTCTCAGTTGCTTCATATGCCTCTGCAAAATCTGCATCACCTGCATACATGTCCTTAATATTTTCAAAACCCAATGTTTTGATTCGGAACTCCTGCAACAACAAACACTTCCTGCTCAAAGCATCAACCACTTTGTTAGCAATACCTGAAATGTGTTTGATTACAAATGTAAAGTTCTGCATATACTCTACCCATTTAGCATGTTTTTGATTCAACTTCTCTTGTTGACTCACAAACTGTAATGCATGGTTATCACTGTACAATATAAATTCTTTTGGGATCAAGTAATGCCTCCACTTCTTCAGTGCTTGTATGATAGCATAAAATTCTTTATCATATGTGGATTACTTCAGCTTTGCCTCATCCAGCTTCTCGCTGAAATATGCAACTGGTCTGTCCTCCTGGTTCAAGACCGCTCCTATGGCAAACCCACTTGCGTCACATTTCACCTGAAATGTTTTCAGGAAATCCGGCAACACCAACACTGGTCGTTCCATGATCTTCCGCTTCAACAGATTGAAGCTCTTCTCAGCCTCTGCTGTCCAATGAAAAGACTTATGTCGCTTCTTCACAGTGTCCATCATCGCTGCGCTAATCCCACTGAAATTCCTGATGAATTTTCTGTAGAAGCTAGCCAAACCATGAAAACTTCTCACCTCGAAAACATTTCTCGGTGATGGCCAATTTTTAATCACTTCCACCTTACTCGGATCCATCCTTAATTCATTCTCCGAAATAACAAAACCCAAGTAGATGAGCTCTGTCTTCATAAACGAGCACTTCTTCATATTAATTAACAACTTCTCCTGCTGTAGCTTCCTCATCACAATGGCCAAATGCTTCAGATGTTCAGCCTTCATTTTGCTGAAAATCAGTATATCGTCCAGATATACGACGACAAATTTCCCAATGAATTCCCTCAGGACTTCATTCATCAGTCTCATAAATGTACTTGGTGCATTCTTCAAGCCAAACGGCATGACCAACCATTCATACAAACCTTCGTTTGTCTTGAATGCTGTTTTCCACTCATCGCCTTCTCTCATGCGAATCTGATGATATCCGCTTTTCAAATCTATCTTTGAAAAATACTTTTCCCCACTCAGGCAATCCATCAGATCATCCATTCTCAGCAACGGAAACCTATACTTGATGGTTATCTTATTTATCGCTCTCGAATCAGTACACATTCTCCAGCCTCCATCCTTCTTTGGACTAAGTACTGTCGAAACAACACATGGACTCAAGCTTTCTCTGACTAATCCTTTGTCCAACAAATCCTGGACCTGTCTTTTAACTTCTTCGTTCTCCCGCGGCGTCAATCTGTACGCATCTTTGTTCGGCAAACTAGCTCCCGGTATGAGGTTTATGTGATGGCTTACACTCCTCATTGGTGGCAACGAATGGGGTAATTCATCCACTATGATGTCAGCGAACTCTTCCAGCAGTTCCTGAACTTCATCTGGTAAATCATCCACTCTTGTGCTAGTCAGAACAATCCTTGGCTTTCTGACCACAAAGAACTGTGGATCTTCTTTCTTCTCCATCTCTGTGAGAAGTTCCTTCCCACTCATGAGAAGTATTGTGTTGCTTACTTCCGGCTTCACCTCCTTATCCTTTATCGGAAGCAACATATGGGTTCTCCCATTCTTCTCCAGGGTATATGTGTTCATCCTCCCATCATGAATCACATTTCTGTCATATTGCCATGGTCTGCCTAGCAATAAATGACATACATCCATAGGAATAACATCACAGAGTATTTTATCATTATATCCTCTTATCTTGATGTCAACTAAGCACTGTTTAGTGACACTTACCTGATGTCCCTTCTGTAGCCATGAAACTTTGTATGGACTGGGATGATCATTCGTCTCCAGTTCTAATTTCTCCACCATCTCGGTTGAAACGAGATTATCTGTGCTTCCACTGTCCACGATAACCTTGCATTTCTTGTCTTTGGTTTTGCAAGCTGTTCTGAAGAGTCTGGTCCTCTGGACCGAGCT
The DNA here is from genome assembly GCA_009831015.1 of Picea engelmannii. Lineage (NCBI taxonomy): Eukaryota > Viridiplantae > Streptophyta > Pinopsida > Pinales > Pinaceae > Picea > Picea engelmannii. The sequence goes on along the minus strand of ML786519.1, from coordinate 298,447 downwards.
TTCCACGTCCTTCTCGGGTGTCAAAAGGACTTTATGCATCGCAAGCGATCTTCCGCCTTCAGCGTCCTTGGTCTCAGCATCACGCTTCTGCGATGTGAGCTTCTCCACCATCCTTCTTCTTCTCTGGACACTCAAATGACCCGTGACCATTCTTCCCACATGTGAAACATGTGATTACTCCACCTTGGCCTCTTCCTCTGCCTCTGGTATGAGGAAAAGTATTTGCGTCAGCATAATCTCCCTTCTGCTCATTATGATGCCCTCTATGTTCAATGTATGGTCCTTTCTGTGAGGTATCACCTCTCTCAACTTTACCCTGAGGTCTCTTCCATTCCTCCTTGGGCTTCTGGAATTTATCCTGGGTAACTGCCTTACCTTTGGGCTGACTCCTACCTCGCCCTCACTGTCCTTGCTTATGGCTCAACTTTTCTTCAGCTTTCAGAGCCATCTGATAAGCATCCTCAATTGTTCAGATGGTTACCATGCTCAATTCATCCTGAATGTTGTATCTCAGACCATTCAGATATCTGGCAACCTTCTCATCATCGCTCTCCCGATGACCTGCTCTGATATTGAGCTTGTAGAATTCCTCAATATACTCTTTCACTGTCATCAGTTTCTGTCTCAGGTTCTGCATTCTCCTGAACAGTGTGATTTGATAATCTCTTGGGATGAACTTTGCCTTCATCTTTGCAATCATTCGATCCCAACTCTTGATCTTCTGCTTGCCTTTGCAGCGTCTGTCTACTTGAAGCTTGTCCCACCATAATGCTGCATGTCCTTTCAAGCGTGTGACAACATGCTTGACCTTCTTATCCTCTTCGATATCCTCATAATCGAAGTAGGTGTCAAGAGCTCTAATCCAATCTAGCAACTCTTCTGCATCTAGATTTCCTTCGTAGACTGGAATGTCCATCTTGGCCTTTGCACCCATTCTGGAAATGGCTTTGATCAACTGCTCGGTTGATGCATCCTTGGCTGCAACTTCTCCTTGTTGTTCAGCTTCAACTTTGCCTTCAGAGTCACTCAGATCTCCAGCACTGGCTGTGCATCTCTGCGCTGCTTCCATATCTTCTAATCTCGCTCGGAGATCACGTATCTGCCTTTCCATTTCTGGATTCTGTGCCGGCCTGCCTCTTCTTATCACCTCCCTATCTTCGGGATCAGGTGACTGTCTTTCTCTTCTGGGCGGCATGGCGAATTTCCCTCTCTCTGCTATAGAAAACAAAGAGTCAATCCCGCTTTGATACCACTCTGTGTGTATCAGAGTGCTTCTTTCCTTCCTCGCTCCTCTTGCCTGAAATATACAGACAAGTAATAGGCTCTGATACCACTCTGACGCAAACGTGCACCACCCTCATGGGCACGTCCGCTCACACAGGACCTTCCTCTCTCGCTCGGCCCGAAGAACTCAAAGGTTCTCTTAATTCCCTATCGACAATCTTCCTACCCACAGATTCTCTTCGTCACATGATCCCCTTCCTTAACTTCTCGGAGGATCGGAACTCGCGACTTCGTGATTCCAGCAGTCGAGCGCTACACCCTTGGATCCCTGAGACCCGATGGTCAGTCAACTCACTGACTTTTCCCGGAGGGATTTCTCTACTCGCGCCCTCACTACTCGCGATACCAAACTTTTGGTTCTACAACCTTCGATACCTGAGGCACCGAAACTCCGATGCGCACGTGTGACTTGACTCGTCCACGCCCATCACTTTTATCAGGACTTCCGCGCTATCGTGACCTCGCTCCCTCACGACTCGCTTCTCATGAGGTCGACTAACTTCCCCGTCGACTCCCGATGTCCGAGGTGCCGAGACTTGCGACTCTCCTTATCAAACTTAGGACACCTTCCTCACGAGGTCCCGATGGGAAATCTCGTGAAAAATCCAATGGCCCTGACCGACTTGGATCAACAGTGCTACCCCTCCTGAGCTTTGAATCCTCTCCACGCTTGCGCTGTAACTACCTTGCACCTCTGTGAGGTCCAACGACTTTCAGAACTTCGTGAAATCTCTTCTAGAGATTTCGTCCGTCCGTTCTTCCCTTGAGGATTCTGCGAAATAAAGCAGTGTCTCTCCAGGAGATTCGTTTGCTTGCTCGCCAACCTGCGACGCTTTCCTCCAACTTCCCATGGAAACTTCCCTGCACTTAGCCTTCAGGGAGTTCAAAGGTCTATTCCTCCTGAGCTTTTCCACAACTTCAATAGTCTCTTAGGAAAAAGAGATCTCTGTGCATGCACTTGCAACTCCGCCCTGAAACCTTTCATGGAAAAAACCCCGGTGCTCTTCTTCAACGATATCACGAAGGTTCTATACCTCCTGAGATTTCCCACTCTGACTCTTTCATAGGGATTTGCATGCACTCCTCGCGGCAGTCATTCAACAACTCTCAAGTGTTGAATCCCTTCGACTCTGTGCAACTCCTGCAGCAGCAGTCTTTGATTTCCTTTGCTCAGATTCACAACTGAGACTTCTGCTTCAGCCTGCGCACTCCTCACATGGATTCAAGAACCCACTTCCACTTCTGGGTGAATGAGAACAAAAGTTAAACTACTGAGCCTTCATCAACACACTCCTTGTGGATGACTTCGACTGCACCCTTTGCAGGAATCTCTTGGCTCAGATAGAGAAACAATTGAACCTCATTCTCTCTCCCTTTCAGACTTCAGTTTGAAAACATGAAATCACATGCACATCATATACAAAGCAAATGCATAACAAGAAAGCAAACATTCATGAGCATAACATCAATACACAGAGAAAACAACACAAACCATGAATTTGAATCAAAGCTTCCTTCTATTAATTCAATATCTGTACATGGGTGTTCTTCATACAACATTCTCTGCTTGCTCCTCTCTTCTTGCTCCTCTCTTCTTGCTCCTGAATGCTTGATGTTACAATGATACAAGGAGGGTGTCTATATCCCATTTTTCTCTTGGACTCTACGCTATCAAATCTAGAATTAAATTCCTATCTACTAGCATAAAATCTATTAAATGTCGTCTATCTACTAAGGACGAGAGCTATCCGCTCAAGGTCCATTACAATATACAAAGTGCGCTTCATTAAATCCACACATTAATGTTTACGCAAAAATATCAAGGTGTTTTCAAAATTTGTGCTGGCGCTGTCCAGCTGTTCTCTGCTCCACGCTGGCTCGCTTGATGGTTTCGGTGATGCTCCTGCATCATTTGTATTGTTACAAATATTTGGAAATTGAGATTTAGTATGGGTATACATATGACATTTTAGGAGAAAATGCTTTTCATCCTCCACCTTCTAAGCACCACAATGTTTTAGGAATTTATAGCCTTCTATTTACTATCGGGCCCATGGGAGTTCATTCTTATTTTAGCAATGTTTTTTTTTTTTTTTTAAAACTAGCTATAATGGAAATATAGTTTTGATATTTTAGATTGGGGTTAATGATCTCTTTATAGTATCTTACTTTTCTCTTATCCTCAACTTCTTTATCACACCATAATTTATCCTTAAATTTAAATGTGGTAACTTATTTTTAATGGTATTAATATTCTACAAAATGACTTCCTCCTCTATTCTCCAATTATTTAACCAATATTTAGCATCTTTATGCCAACTCCTCTTAATCCACAAGTGACATTAACTGGAGTTTGAAGTAATCTTAGAAAGCCTATTGTATTTCATATTAATTGTCTTGTGCTTGTACATTAGGTACCTAGTCATAGCCATTCTTTGAAAGGGGGATCAACCAACTTCCATGAGGAGGATAAGATAGGGTGTATAGTTTTAATTTTAAGATCATAATTTATAAAACACTTTTATATTTTTTGGATCATCCCCCATAATTCTTTAGAAATGATGTGTTATGCACCAAACAACCAAAATAACACAGAGAGAGAGAACTCAATGCCTTGATAAAGAGAGAAGAATGGGCCTTTACATGGGGCTTTATGCTTAGTGATGCATGCGCATCTGCCAAGTAAATTTCGAGATTGACCCAAGCGGTCACAAAACATTTACCAAGGGAGTTGGTTCCCTAATATTTTATTTTATTTTGTAATAGCTAGATATTTCTAGAAGATATCTTAGCATATATCTTCTATTTGATGGTTTAGATTATTATTGATTTTATTGCTCTTATTTAGGAAAAAAATTCTATATTTGGAATTGGTTTTGGATAGCTCAGGATTTTGTTGTGAGCTACCTAAGAGCTCTAAGTTTTTATTGATTATTGTTGTATTAGGAGAGGTTGGCAAGTGTGTAGAGTGGAGATATTGTGTGTGTTTGTAGAGGTTGGAGAGACCACAAAGGAACAAAGCATCAATGTGTAATTTTATTCCTTCGATCATTTAAATAAAGATTGTTTTCATGAATATATGCTTCTATGCATGATTGTCAAATTTTGTATATCCATTAAGAGTATAGAGTGCAGGTGATCATAATTGCATGGATAGAATGTAAGATCATAGTTCAATTGTGAAAAACCCATGATTTACAGAGGTTAATAAACTGATGGTCAAGATTAAATCCAGGAGGAGAGCCTCACCAGATCGATGACTTATATTAACCATCTATCAATCCCTGAAATTAAGCTGAAGTGAGTTTTGAAGCTTCATATCAGAGCCTTATATCTCAACTCCGATGCTAAGGCCCCAAGAGTGAGATTTGGTTGTTCAATAGATCTAGAATCAATCCACACCATCCACCAGAGAAGTTGTTTCAGAACATGTTCCCACACGTCGATGAAAAGGCATCGAAGAATATTTCATCACCTTGATATACATGCGACCGATCTGTCCATCCATTGAGAGGTGATCCATGGTGAATATTGAATGTTTATTTACTCCTATGATAGATCAAGAGCGTTCATTGGAGAATATCTGGGAAAGATCGTGTCCATCCGTCAGAGGTTTACAGAGGGCAATCTACACCGTCCATTGGAACACAAATTTGGAGTGTTCAGAGATGCACTTTTAGTTTGACTTCGACTACAATAGTATAAATGATATCTAGATCTTCCTTCTAGTGATGATCAATGACGAGAGTTAAAATTTGAAGAAGTCCGAGGAGAGATCTTTATCATCCATCTAGTAACTAATCAATGGTTTGCAGAGGGACCTCGCTAATATTCCAAAATTCTCATCTAACCGTCCATCGGATAATAAAACAATGGTCACAATTAAGAGTTAATTGGAGCAACCCATCAAAGTTTCTAAGTTTTTTTCACTCCGATACAAGACCCCGACCATGTGGATGTAATTAGATAGTACATTGAAATGAGATCAACGACTGCTGAAGCTTTTTATTTGGCAATTTATTTGAAGTTTATCCCTGCGAGATTTGTAAAGGGAATAAGCTCGTGGACCTGGTGTTTGGTCACGTGAGATAAAAAGGGGTTTATTGCCCAACTGAACCTACAAATTTCCATTGAATTCTCTACGAATATTGTTGTAGAGTGGGAGATTGGATACAAAGACCGATCTGAGGATGTAGAAGAGAAATTCGCCAATAGAGTAAAGTGAAAACACTTTTTTTCTGTGGGTATTGGAGCCATAAGGCTATCATTTGTGGTATTAGAGATATAGAATGCGTTTTTTTTAGTATCCATGCCGCCCAAAAGAGGTAGGACAAAAAATGTGGTAGTTATAGAGCTACAAAATGAATTGAGGAGAGTCCATGCTAGAATGGAAGTAGCTCAGCGATGGTACCCTGACATAGGTGATGTCAGTGAAGATGAATACACCATATCTGAAGAAGAAGCATAAGCTCCAAGAGTTGAAACAACTGAAGAGAAGTTGTTGAGGTTGGTTACAAAGGTTGGAGCTAGGAAAAAAATGGAGGTCCCAATGTATGATGGAAACCTAAATGTCAGGGAATTGATTGATTGGATCAATGCAATGGACAAATACTTCGACTATGAGGACATAGATGAAGAAAAGAAGGTTAAGCATGCAATGCGTAGGATGAAAGGAAATACAACCTTATGGTGGGATGAATTACAGGATGACAGAAGGAAGAAAATAAAATAAAATATTGAGAATTGGGACAGGATGGTGGCTAAATTTAAAGCCAAGTTTATGCCCAATGTAGAAAGTTGTGTCAGTAAAAGAGTATACAAAAGAATTCTACATGTCAAACATCAGGGCAGGGCATGTGGAGAATGATGTTGAGAAAGTTTCAAGTTACATCAATGACTTATAGTATGACATCTAGAATGAAATCAATCTCCTGATATTGAGAATTGTAGAAGATGCTTACCAGGAAACTTTAAAAGAAGAAGAGAACATAACTAGAAGAAAGAGCTAGAAAACAAGAGGAAGAGGTCCAACAAGAGGCAAGGGACAATCCAGTCACAAAGGAAAATTACAAAATCCAAAAGATGAAGGAGGTAACTCAATCTCAAGTAATCATCCATCAAGAGGAGGAGAATTCATAGGCATGAGATTTGGCTCTAGAGGCAAAGGTAGAGGAGGCAGATAAATTAGATGCTACACTCGTGGCAAGAAAAGACACATGTCTTGGGACTATCTTGAAAATAAATCAACAAATCAGAGAATTGTAAATGTTGCAGAGGCAATGGAAGAAACGATTAATACTGTAGAAAAGGAAGAAACTCCTGAGGTAGGGGAATATTTAATGTTGAAGAGGATCTTGGTCAAGTTAGAGAAAGAGACAAGTGAGACATCACAAAGAAAATTTTTGTTTAGAATTGTAGCAAGTCAGAGGGGAAGTATTGAAAATTTTTCATTGACAGTGGAAGTACATATAATTTGGTTTCCACAGATATGGTATAGAATATTGGATTGAAGAGTATGGCACATCCCACTCCCTAAAGAGTGTCCTAGTTGCAGAAATGACATCAACTCTTGATGCATGAGCATTGTAAGGTGGAATTTCAAATTGGTAGTTACAAGGATGAGGTGTTATGTGACTTAATGCCCATGGATGTATGCCATATTCTATTAGGAAGGCCATGGAAGTATGAAAAGAAATCCATTCATGATGGAAGGAGAAGCACTTATTCTGTAGAGATATATGGACATAAGCATGTGTTTCTTCCCTTGAAGGATGAATCAACCAAAGAAGAACCTTGACCTAGTGTTTTGCTGATGAGTGGGAAAGAGATACTGCAATAAGTCAAGAAGAAAGAGGAGGTACATTTTTCTCTTGCTGGTAAGACAAAGGTAATACCCACTAATACAAATCTGGATGATTTTCCTACTCAAGTTAAAGGTATGCTTGATGAATTTGTTGATATCATAGTAGATGAATTACCAAATGCTTTTCCTCCTGTGAGAAGCATTAGTCACCATATTGTTTTGATACCAGGAGCAAGTTTTCCTAACAAAGAAGCATACATGCTGACCCCTCAAGAGAATGAAGAGATAAAGAAGTAGGTACATTAGTTGTTAGACAAAGGTTTGGTGAAGGAGAGTTTGAGTCCATGTGTTGTACCAACAATGCTAAACCCAAAGAAGGATGGTGGATGGCGCATGTGCACTGATTCCAAGGCCATTAACAAAATTACCATAAGGTACAAATTTCCATTACCCATAATAGATGATTTGATAGATTGCTTAAGTGGGGAAAAGTATTTTTCAAAAAATGATTTAAAAAGTGGGTAACATCAAATTAGGATACGAGAAGGGGATGAATGGAATACTACTTTTAAGACTAATAGTGGATTGTATGAATGGTTGGTGATGCCTTTTGGGCTCACAAATGCTCCTAGTACATTTATGAGAATGATGAATGAAGTCTTAAAAGAATTTATTGGAAAGTTTGGGATAGTCTATCTAGATGACATTCTGATCTACAACAAGACAAAGGAGGAACATTTAAGACATCTTAATATGGTTTTGATTACCCTCTAGAAGGAAAAACTGTTGATAAATTTGAAGAAATGCAGATTTACGAAAAGGGAGATGATATATTTGGGGTTTGTAGTATCTAAAGAAGTTTTGAAGATGGAGCTAGAAAAGGTTCAAGCAATTGTGAATTGGCCAACCTCAAGAAATACATTAGAGGTAGGAAGTTTCCATGGACTTGCAAGTTTTTATAGAAAATTCATTAGAGGTTTCAGCTAGATATGTGAACCTATTGTAGAAACTATCAAAGAAAGAAAACAACCATTTAAGTGGACATAAGCAACTGACAGAAATTTTAAATTATTGAAGAAACAAATTACTGAGAAGCCTGTATTGGATTTTCCTGTAATGTTCCTAAGACAATGTTTTTGCTCGGAACACTAACTCTTTACTGCTTTCTATGTTTTCTTATGTATTTGCAGGTTTACTCATGAATATGGGCATTATGGGTTTACTTAATGTTGATTTAGCATTGGAATAATAGATCTAAAGCATATAATCATAAACAAGATGATGAAATATATAATTATCAGGCCAATGCTAACAAGATGATGAAATATCAAGACAATCTATGAAGATCTGGGCCAATGCTAACGAGATGATGAAATCTCAAGACAATCTATGAAGATTTGGGCCAATAAACAATGATAACCTCTTTCTACAATGCACCCCTCTCTCCTCCAATTTGTGCCAAGCTCCAGGAAATAAACTTCCAGGATAATCTCCTCAGGAATAGACCAAGAATGATGCTAGGGACCCTCCGAAGAAAACTTAGATGCTCCTTTTCCAAGAAGCCTTCTCCTTCCTCTAGATCGAATCAATCTCCTCAAGGTGGTGAGCTCCCCTAGCCAAAAACTCCCTAGGTTGCGCACTAGCCTAAATTATGTTGTAGATCAAACCCCTGCAACACCGTGGAATGATGTGGGAGGATTATTTCACCTACGGGACCAAGCCTGGATCAAGAAAGTTGGGCTCTTTCACCACCGATTTGATCTCTAGGGTTTTAGACTCAAAACCCTAAAAAATGATTGTGCTCAAGAGCTCCAATGCAAAAAAAGATAATAATCCAGAATGCCTTAGGAGTGCGCCCTGCCCTTTCCTTTATATCTCTAGTCTATTAATCTATTGAGTTAGTTAACCCATAGGGTTAACTCTTAATTTTAACTCACCTTTTCTTTTCTTTCATTGAGTGATCCATATTATTTTCGGCATGAAATGAGAGCGGAGATATAACACAGAAATATTTAGAGATATTGCAAAAGAGACAACAATATAAAATAGATATAGTGGAAATAACAAGAGTCACAGATACAATAATACAAGATTTCTATTAATGAAATAAATGTACAGAGACTGTAAAATACAGAGTGAAAGACTTGTTAGAATGGTGGCAACTTATCTCTGAGAAGAGATGTGACGGCTACTTGCATCCGTGAGAAGATGATCATTACAATGAGGCTCTAAGGGCCTTTTTAACATAAGTAAAATCCAAAACCCTAACCCTGGAATATGAAAAGCCAAAAGGTTTATGGGCCCCGATGGGGGTAGTTGATACGTCAACTTCCCAGGGGCATAACTTTTGCATATGATCTCCGTTTGGGGCACTCGATAGCTTGTTGGAAAGATATATCCGAGGACAACAAATTTTGGGTGAGAAACATTGATGTACGATCCATGTTGCTCCATTTTCTCAAAAAACATTGTTTAGGGCCTCAAAATGGCTCCAGAAGTTCAGGACTCGAAAAATTGCTAAAAATAGTAAATTACCAAAATTGACAGAAAACCGTTTTGAGCTAGTTGGAGAAGGTGGGTGGCCACTGTTGATATTGAGAGGGGGGTGAATCAGTATCAAGTACAATTAAAAACATTTTTCAACTTATACTTAAACCATTCAACTATATCCAATGAGAAATGAACAATAGCATAAGAGTTACATCAATACACCACAATACACCATGCACAATATATGAGAAATAATCAATAGTTATTGTTCAAGGGAAGTAATGACTTCCAAAGGTAGCTACAACTTCCAAATGTAAAGGGAGGGATAAACCTCCAAGAGGAATATACAGTAGTCCAATATCAAGAGGGGATTTAACTCTCCATCCTTTCCCCTTCCTTCCACCCAAAAAAAAGTTATAGAGAGAATGGTAGACTTTGTTCAATTCTGGTTTATTCAAGAGACTGAACTTGCACAGAATGCCTCACACTCAATATTTAACATCAGATTTTGAAACTCGCACACAAGAAACTAAAGTCCATAATATTTCCAATGCAATTCGTCCCACTTCATTTGGATTCTCTGTGAAGAAGTTATGACTGTTTTACCCGAAACACCTGTTTATTGACTAGCTTTAGGACTGGTCAAAAACCCTATCTTCCACAGAGTGTATCTCCATAATTATAGCGAACCAAGAGATTAAATTTTTACCACAAGTACCTTGATATGTATTCTCAATACCATATCAATTTCACCATCTGAATCATTCTAGAGAAAACATTGTAGAAAAAATGGTAAGATGACCTGAAAGTAACATACCTTAGAACACATCACCAAAACACTTCATCCTCCCTTGAAATCCGACCTTCTTTACTTCTAATTTCCTTTGAAATCTGACTTTTGTATCAAATGAATGTATAATGATATTTATTTATACCATTTATGTCACTTCATTTTAACATTAGGGCTGACCTGGCAATTTCTTATATTGTAATTCTTTTCTTTAATTATCTTCAGGGCCTACATGTACTTCCTTCTTCAATTCACTTTGTCATCTTCAAAAATTTATTTCTCCTCAACCATGAGGATCCACGTGGCGTGCCACATACCAATGGAAACAACATGATGTATACTATCCATCCACGGGTCTTGTATCTACATGTGCATTTTCCTTCATGTCCAAATACCTTCATCAATCTTGTGGTCCAAAACCCATGACTAGGGTTGACATCAATGACAACAACCAATCTTCCAACAATCTCCCCCTTTGTCATTGATGGAAACACTCATGCTCCCCCTATCGTCATGATCCCAATTTCTCTTCCCCTTTGACATCAATGGCAAAGGGTAGGGCTTCTCCCCCTGAGTTTCATGGCAAAAGGTAACTCTCTTCTTTGGGGATGCTCCCCCTAAAAATGTGGCACTCAATAATACTTCATCCTTATTTTTGGTCTTTGGGACATTTTCTTCGTTGGAATCCTTTTCTGTGGCTTGTATCTTCTCTCTCTTCTTCGTGTCTAGGATGTATATGTTGTTCGGTCTTCTTGTTGCAGTTGCAGCCAATCTTCTTGAGTTATTTTCTCTGATTTTACATTTTTTGGAGCAAACGTAAGAGTGTATCCTTGATCACACATTTTACTAAAACTGAGGAGATTATGCTTCAAATCTTCAACCAATAGGACTTTTCCTGCTTTTACATTTTCACTTCCAAGCTTTACAATTCCTTTTCCAAGTATTTTAGTAGACGAGTCATCTCCAAATGTAACATTTCCACCCTTTTTCTTCAAGCTGACAAATTTTCTTTGATCTCCGGTCATATGAGATGAGCACCCACTGTCTATGAACCATTCATCTTCTTCTTTGCATTCTTTAGCAACCAATGTTATTTGACAGTTTTCATTGTGTGGAATTTCTTTGCTTTTCCATGTTGTAGTTGGTATACAAACATTTGGCATTTGATTATCTTCCTTCATCTCTTTGCAATCTTGTGCTTTATGACCAAGATTATTGCACTTGTAACATACAAAATTTTGATCCATTAATGGGTCAAATGGATTATAATTTCTGTTGATAGGTCTACGAACATTTCCATATCTACTATTGTCACCATTCATGTAGCTTTCATAGTTATTCCTTTCATTGATTCTACAATTGATTGCCTTGTGTCCAAAATTTCCACAAGTATAACAATGTCCAAGAAATTTTTTTTGATACCTGGGAGTAAGTGATCTTCTTTCTGGTGTGGTCCATTTGGGTTCACGATCTATTCTTTTGTAGTTTCCTTCATAATGATTTCTTTCATACTTGATGGGAGAGGATCTTCTTGATGTTTCATTCCTTTTTAATTCTAGTCATCTATCTTGTTGTTCAACTTTTTTTGGAGTGTTGGTTTCATCATTTTCATCTCCCTTCTCTTGTTTTGTTGTCTTCAAACTGTCATTATATCCTAGTCCTGTCTTGTCATTTGGAGATATTTGATTGCTAAGGATCTCATCTAATTTTTTAGTGTTTTTTTCAAACTTCTTCTACTTTTTTGTTGTCAATAGTAGCTCTCCTTTTGTGTGATCCAATTCTGCTTTCAATTTCTCATAATCTTCTAATTGTTCCTTCAAGCTATTAATGGTCTTTTCAAGCTTGTAATTCTCTTCTTCACAACTACTCAATTCACCTTTTAGTATTATGTTTGTGTTTCTAAGCTTGCTATTTTCATTTTCAACATGCTTCAACTTTTCAAGATTCTCATCTTCTTGTTCATTTTTTGCATTGTCTTTGTATCCCCAAAAGGAATCAAGGTTGGTTTCTTCGTCTGAATCTTCTTCACAAATGATTTCTTCTTCTTTAGAATTCTTGTGATCATCATCCTGGGTTTCTTGGGTTATGAAGAGGACTTCTCCTCCATCATTATCTTCTTCATCACTCTCATTTGAGGAGATGTCATCATCCTTGGAGTAGAAGATCTTTTTATTGTTGAGACTTCTCTTTTTATAGTAGCAATTTTCAACAATATGTCCTATTCTACCACAGTTAAAACATTTGAGAGGAGACTTACCTTTGTATCTTCCACTTCCCTTCTAAAACCTTCTTACAAAATTTACTATTTCTTCATCAAGGTCGTTATCATTGTCTTTTGTCTTCTTTATGGATTTAAAGGCTGCTTCATTGTTTGGCTGGTCACTTTCTGTACTTGTTCTCATTTCATTTGCTATAATAGACCCATGTAATTCATCCATTGTCATTTTGGTCAAGTCCCTAGTTTCTTGAATGGCGGAGACCTTAGCATCATACTTCAAGAGAAGTGATCTCAACACTTTTTGTACAACCAACGATTCATCGAGATCTTCACCTAACCCTCTGATAGCATTAACAACTTCATCAACTCTAAGAAGATAGGTTGCAATATATTCCTTTTCATTCATCTTCAAATTTTCAAATTCCGCTCTATGTCATTGAAGCTTGACCTGCTTAACTTTTGGATCACCTTCGTAGATACTCTTGAGTTTGTCCCATACCTCTTTAGCAGTGCTGCAACCCATCAATTTGCTAGCAATGGTTGGTGCCAATGCTGCTAGAATAACATGTTTGGATTTTGCATTACAACTCATAATATTCTTCTCATTTGGATCGGTTGGAGCATTATTTGGGATTACATAACCATTTACAACTGAGTACCAAATGTCTACTCCCAAAGCCGTTAGGTAATTTTTCACTCTATCATTCCAGTATGCATAATTTCTTCCATCAAATTTTTGAATCCCATTTGAAATGTGCTCATGGTCATCCATCTCTGCTCAGGATTTTCCTCCCAGTGGTTAAACTGTTCTGAAGGCAACTTGCTCTGATACCAATTGTTGATACTGAGAGGGGGGTGAATCAATATCAAGTACAATTTAAAACCTTTTTCAACTTATACTTAAACCATTCAACTATATCCAATGATAAATGAACAATAGTATAAGAGTTACACCAATACACCACAATACACCATGCACAATATATGGGAAATAATCAATAGTTATTGTTCAAGGGAAGTAATGACTTCCAAAGGTAGCTACAACTTCCAAATGTAAAGGGAGGGATAAAACTCCAAGAGGAATATACAGTTGTCCAATATCAAGAGAGGATTTAAATCTCCATCCTTTCCCCTTCCTTCCACCCAAAAAAAAATTATAGAGAGAATGGTAGACTTTGTTCAATTCTGGTTTATTCAGGAGGCCGAACTTTAATAGAATTCCCCACACTCAATATTTAACATCAGATTCTGAAAATCACACACAAGAAACTACAATCTGTACTCTTTCCAATGTAATTTGTCTCACTTCATTTGGATTCTCCATGAAGAAGTTATGACTGTTTTACCCGGAACACTTGTTTATTGACTAGCTTCAGGACTAGTCAAAAACCCTATCTTCCACAGAGTGTATCTCCATAATTATAACGAACCAAGAGCTAGAATTTTTACCACAGGTACCTTGATATGTCTTCTCAATACCATAGCAATTTCACCATCTGAATCGTTCTAGAAAAAACATTATAGAAAAAATGGTAAGATGACCTGAAAGTAACATACCTTAGAACACATCACCAAAACACTTCATCCTCCCTTGAAATCCGGCCTTCTTTACTTCCGATTTCCTATGAAATTTGACTTGTGTATCAAATGAATGTATAATGATATTTATTTATACCATTTATGTCACTTCGTTTTAACATTAGGCCGACTTGACAATTTCTTATTTTGTAATTCTTTTCTTTAATTATCTTCAGGGCCTACATGTACTTCCTTCTTCAATTCACTTTGTCATTTTCAAAAATTAATTTCTCCTCAACCACGAGGATCCACGTGACGTGCCGCATACCATTGGAAACAACATGATGTATACTATCCATCCATGGGTCCTGTATCTACATGTGCATTTTCCTTCATGTCCAAATACCTTCATCAATCTTGTGGTCCAAAACCCATGACTAGGGTTGACATCAATGACAACAACCAATCTTCCAATAGCCACCGATATCCACTTGGATTAATCCTCCCTCCTTAGGAAACAATGGTCTCCAGCATTGAGTTCCTGAGGGAGAGGGGGAAGCATTTGCTGAGTTTGAATCTTGGTGAGATGCTTGACTTGCTGGAGAAGTTGTGTTGTTTAGCTTGTTGAAGGCTGTCACGAACCTGTGGCTGGAAGGGTTGGACCTTTTTAACCAGTTTGGCTACTTGAGATGACTGTGTGTAGGAGGAATCTTTGTTCTTCACTGCAACCTTTTCGACCTGCTTCTTTTGGATAGAAGGTGCTTGGGCCGAAGCTGTGGTGGTTGCGGTATCCTTCTGTTCACCTTTCGAACAGATTGTGAAGAAGTTGAATTTTGTGTTGGTTATGGAGCCTGATTATCTTCCTGATTTAGAGGTCTTTTACTTTCATCCATGTTAATACCCTAGAAGTATGTACACTCTTCCACGCGGGAGAGTGCAGAGGGGGGGTACCCCCTCTGCGGGGTCCGGGGGGTCTGGGGGCAAGCGGGCCCCCAGCGGGGGTTCGGGGGAAAATCCCCCGAAGAAAAAATTGCCTTGTAACAGTATATTGTAATTTCATTGTAAATCTGGACCGTTCATTATAAGGTCACAGATCTAACGATAGAGATTATGTTAGGGTTTTTTTCCCTAGAAGGCAACCCTCTTTTATGAGGGAAATGTATTGCGACTATGTATGTTGGCGAGTATTGTATTCTGAGAGAGGAGACTGTGAGAGAAAGAAGAGGAAGTTACAGCAGGTTTTGCTGTAGGTTGTATCCCTTCATTTTGCTGGATAATAATAAAGAAAGGACCTGGCAATTTCTCTGGTGGACGTAGCCCACACTGGGTGAACCACGTAAATCTGTGTCTCTCTTGTATTGTGTATCTTCTGTGTTTT